>CM021107.1:421675579-421995579 GCA_007115665.2 Sequoiadendron giganteum | reverse complement strand
GAAAATTATAAAGGGAATAGTGAAAAGTGCCCCCCATCCTAGTAACTCAAAGTTGTTTTTAAAAAGTGGCCCCTTTTTCTGATGAGGAAAGACCCTCAAGTTATTATTTTATTGCTTTTTATAGCAAAGCTCATGGGAGGTTATAAAGCAATATGTTGGGCTCATTTTTCGGCATCCTATTCTCATTTTGACAAAAGCAATTGCAGGTTTGAGCTCTTGGAAGAGGGTTTCAGCAGCATACAGGTCTTTTGAAGACGAAATCCCTTGGAGGATAGTGAATTGAACGAAAACCCAATTCACCAAACAAGGAAATCTACATTGGGTTTCCATTGGGCATCATTGGACTTCATTATTGGTTAATCTGCATTTAGACTTGATTGCAACAGTGAGTTATCACAAGATAATTACAGATTTGGACTTCTTATCAGCAAATATCACCATTTCAGTGCATTCACCAGTTGGCCATACGATTTGGGAGTCATTTTCAGTCAAACCCTAGCTAGAAATTAAGTTTTTCAGACCACTAAGGAGCAGATCAAATTTTGTATCAGAACTTTTTGTACATGTTGTTCAAGCAATTTAGATATTCAATAAATTGAGCGTTGGCTTCCAGGTATGCAAATTTCATGTAATCGGTGGTTCAATTTCCTTAATTCTAAAAATTACAATTGTTGTCATAGCAAAGTTAGAATTTGTTATTTTTATTTCAATCATTTATGTTCCTTAGCATCTATTTCTTTTTCGCTCTTATCAAGCACAAAACCTCAAAAAAATCAGAAAACCACCAAAATCACAAAAAAACTCATAAAACAGCAAAAACAAACAAAAAAACAAATTCCCTAATTGTTGGTAAAAGTCAAAATCAGAAATCAAACTCAGAAAGTTGGATCAGATTTGGGTAGGGAACCTTTCAGTGGTATCAGAGCCACAATCCTGCCAGCCTGCTGGGTGAAATCAGTTGGATACACTACAGTTTGGGCTGCTTTTCAGTTTGGACAGCGAGTTAGATTCATGGCTAGAATTAAGGATGGAAGATTGTTACCTACCTTCCTTTTTGCTCTACCAAAGAGGGAAAAGGCACCTAGTCTGGAGAAAATAATGAAAAACCTTGAACAAACACAACAACAGATCAATTGTAAATTGCAACATTTAGATGATTCACTTTCAAGGAAAAGTGGGCACTTTAAGGTTTCTTCTCCAGCTACAAGTACAAGTAGGAGACTTCATGCCATGGAAACACATGATGCAATTATGAGAAGCTACCATAAGTATCGTTACCTTCCTAAAAAGCTACAAGACATCCTTTCCTTTACACCATTTTTGGGTATACCAAATGAGGATGAAGATGACTTGAGTTTTTCAAGTTCATATCAGCAGCAAAAAAAGAACGAAATATCAAAGGATAGTAAAGAAAGCATTGGGAAAGGTGAAGAGTTAAATGTGCAAGAACAAGAAAAGAAAGAAGATTTGTTTCAGCCTATCCATGTTCATGATAAAGACAAAATTCAGTCATGTGGAAGCCCTAGGATGGATGAAGGTATTGACATTCATAAGGACCATGAAGTTGAAGAAGACATCATAATGGATCAACCACTTCCAGAGTATACAGAAGAAAGGAAAGAAGATGTGTTACCATTTGATTTGCATCCTAAGGAGAAAAAAAATCAGTCAGCTTATGACAGCCCTATGGTGGAAGAAGAGAAAAAAGATGTGTTTCAGCCTACCTGTGAGGATAAGAAGAGAAAAAATTAGTCATCATGTGAAGACCATAGCTTGGAGGAAGAAGAATCACATACTTTTCATGTTGAGCACGAAGATCGGTCGCTTAAGAAGGAGTCTCTATGTACCTTGACATCACATCCATTGGTCGATGAGGATGGAACAACTTGTGGATCCCTGACCATCAAGAAACATGAAGGAGAGATCATAATTCCCAAAGTTGTATAAGGTATGGCAGCCTATAATAACCTTGGCTCCCCTAATTTTACACACATGTTTACTATAGAAGAGCATTTGATGAGAGTGTTTGTGATTCATTGCATTGAAGAACTGTTCTTAGAGACTAGGAGGTCACCAAATGGGAAGATACTCCACTTTGACAATGTGTGGTTCATCATAAACCTTACACCATGGTGTTGGTGGGAATATAAAAACAAATCCGCCAAAGAGATGGAAGCATCTAACAGGTTTGGGACACCTAAACTAGCTAAGGAGACATATTATGTTCAGCTCGCTACTCCTCCTAGACCAGCACTTCTTGAGGAGTCACGCACTATGAAGAGAGAAGCAGGAGAAGACAACCAAGGCACCTTGGAAAGGTATGATCAGCATTCAGATTTTCTGAGTTTGAACAGCAGTATAGCATCCTCATGTGAGTTTGAATCCAATGAAGATTGTGGAGATCATGATCCTAGTCATGCTAAGTGGGAAGATAAGTACGTGATGGGAAATTCATTTTGCCAATATCCTATATCAGCAAATGTAGAGAGGCATGAGTCTATTGATATGATGCCAATTCACTCTTATCATGATAATCCCTTGTTTGTGTTAGTTTTAATTGATCAGATTAGAGTGCGAAAATTAATTCAAAAATAACACAAGAACATAGCCAATACCCTGGGAAAACCTTCCAACTTGAGGGAGAAAAACCCAGCCAATATATCTCCTATATATTGATTGAATAAGAGCAGAAATCTGCTTACAGCTTGGGCACAAAACAATGTCAATTAGATACAATGAATAATAGCACCTCCCTCAAATGCAAAACACAAGAGAATATATTAATCTCTTTGAAGTTGATCTGCTGCTTCTAAATGACGAACTTGCTCCTGCTGAAAGAACCAACTTCTAGAATGTGAATATGAACTTTGCTTGATGATCAAACACAAATGAAAGATCTCATATATATAGCCATTTGCACCTCTTCATGAAGAGACGTCGGCCTTAAGAGAAAATATGTCTTCTTGAGGAGGCGTGAATCCCAACACATGTCGGCCCATAACTATTCTTTATATATTTAATTATTATTAAATCACTTTATTTAATTATTCCAATGTGAACTCGTCCTCTTCAATTAATTCGAATATATACAAATTTAAATAGCCTTAGCTATTATTTAAATTTGTTAATCAAGTCGCCCTTGAAGTATTCATCACGTGGCTGTCAATAATCATCAACACTCCCTCTCAGCTGGGGAGGAATACTTCCACCTGTCTAAGACATATCACCTCATAGTGATGTTAATCAACATGACTTCATTCATGTAAGAAATGGCTTATCACCTCATCGTGATATCAACCATCATGGTTACCTCCGTAGATGGTATGTACAAATGCTCATCACTCAATGTGATGTTGTCACCTCACCGTGACTTTCACCATGGCTCTCCCAGAGGGTGAAACACAAGTACAATAAAGATCATCACGGAATCCCTCACGTGATGTTGTCATGGAATCACACACATGACATCCACCATGGCTCTCCCAAAGGGTGTGTTGACGTGTGTTTTATGACAACGCCAGCACAGAATAAAATATCCAACAGTCACTCTATTCTCTCTTGATCAAAGTGTTCCGCATGCTAAGATTGCATGAAAATTCATGTGTTCGACTCCAAGCTTCCTTTTATTGCGAATAGACTCAGTTGGTTGATGTGAATATGCTGGGTATTCCAAGGGGACTTACGTAATGGTTCGATTTCTTTACTCAAGCAGATGAAAGGTTTTGGCTATGATGCTCTGGTATTTGAACGAACCGGGAAATACTGAATTTAAAGGAGATAGGGATAGGAATTCTACGATCTATCTCTAAGGGTGGAATGCAAGGACTAGCTTTAACAATCTCCAAACCAAACTTTGTTTCGTCTCCCCTTCGGACAACTCTGACAAAGCTGGTGCAATCTTCAAAGGATGGATAGGATGTTCAAATTGAGATTCAACATGCGCACCCCTTCACAACGAAGCAAGTGGGCACACAAATCACAACCGAAGTTAGGTGTTGAGATTCCAGTTGACCACGCAGGGGCAGACTTATCGTCAGCAAGCCCGCTAGTGGTATGGATACAGGAAGATATGCTCAAACCAACGTCACATTCCACAATTAACACTACTTGCATGAAAACAAAATCTACTTTACTCTACTCTATTCGAATTGGAAAGACGAAAAGATCCCGTCAACTGCCCACAATGCAAAATGAAGTCACCAATCAATGAAATCCTTATATTATGAGTCTTACACAACAATCTTTTGCAAAAAATTTCAAAGGGAAAGTCTTTCTTTCCTTTCCAAACTAAGCTAACTCCTAGCTCTACTTTAACTTATATCTAGCTCAATTCTATCTCTGATTTCTGTCTAGCTCTGATATCTAATAATACAAATGAGGGGGGATACCCCTTTTATATCTAGCCCAGTCCAGTGGACGGCTTAGATTGAAATACAATGGCAGGCTCAGATTGAGCCACCTAAGCCTTGATTAGGGTTTTAGCCCTAAAAACCGCCACTGAGAGGAGTGGGGCAATGAATGCGCCCTCCACTCCTCATCAATGAACCACAATCCGCCATCAATGCACGTCGTCTCCTTCCAAAAGGTCATCGTCCAGAAGGGCGTTTCCCTTCTCCTTCTCGCTGGCTGCAAATCTAATGAACCTGGCCAATACTGCCTCAACTTCCTGATCTGAAATGGGAGGAATGTGATCCAACTGAAACTCTAAAACTGTAACTGTTTTCCCATGTCGAGCACAAGATTTCTTCCAGGCAACAAGGGTGTCCTGGGTGTTCTATATGATACTAGAGAACGTAGAAGTGTTCTCGAAGTCATCCTGTGTGAAGGTCTTCACCTCAGAAAAGAATGGCATTAATTTGTTCTTCAATCCATCTGCAGTTACCTCTTCAGAAGTCAACCTCCTGGCAAAGATTGCCTCCAATGTGTTGAGAATTCCATCTAAGATGTTCGTCATGGCCTTTTTGACCCTGACAGAATCTGTCTGTGATGCATCGTAGAATCCCCGGCTTGTGACTACTAAAAAGTACCATTCGGCGAAGTCGTATCTATCCCCCTGCTGAATTACACCTCCCTCAACCAAAACCTGTAGAGGTGTTCTCCTCAATGCCCCTAAACGGAGAACAACTCTCGTCTAATAGATACGTGCTTCACCCCAAGCATGGTTAACTGCATCCATCCTTGCCATAATATTGAAGGCTTGCCGGTAGGCATGTGCAAGGTCCTCCATAAACTTTCCTGTTTCGACATGGACGCCGACAACCCATTTGTCTGCCTGTTGTGCCATTCTCTTCAAATCTTCTAACCCACTGATTGATTCCCTGGAAAATTCAGCTGGAAGCTCAATTGCCGGATTCTCTTGCCCACAAGGACGAGACAAGTGTTGCATGTAGCCAATTAGTGTCTTGTTCTCTACCTTCAATTTCTTGTACTTGCCATCAACATAGGACAATCTATCCTTGAGTGCTCGATAGGAATTATCGCACTCCTCTACTACTTGTGCTCCAGTAGGGCGGCCAAGTTCCATAGTTGTCACAACATAATTTTCGGGAACGGCCTCGTCCCGATCACACTCTACCCGAGGCACTGCCATATGTAAAGTTCGAGATCCATCTTCATCTGTGGACATTTTGGAGAACTTCCTAGCCTTCTTCTTGGTTGGAGGTGCGTTGATCCTCTATAACAACTCCTCCATCTCAACTGCGGGATTAGTCTCATCTACAGGATCACGCCTCATCCTATCCCTTAGCCATTCTGGCACCTTCTGCCGCATGTCTGATATAACAAAAGGCTGCTCAACCTCGGCTTCTACCTCGTGAACTTCATCTCTGCCATCGTTTTGACGAGGCTCATCATCATCAATAGGCTCAGTGTCTCCTGAGCTCTAGGCATCCTGATCTGAAATGGCATCATCCTCGAGAGCTGCCTCAATCTCCTGCTGAAACTGAGTATCCGTGGCAGTCCCCTCATCTGTCTCTTGCTGATTTTCTTGCTGATTATCTTCTCGGGGCATGTTGATGCTCTGGCCCACTGATTCTCTACAGGGTGGCTAACTTGCCACTTGCACTGCTTGCTCCGCTTGCAATCTCTCCCTCTGATCAGCAAATAATGATACCTCTTGTAGACTTGGAGAGTTTGCTCGAGATGGTGTATTCAAGGACTCCTCAACTCTCAAAGGCTCAGGCTGAACCGGATCTTTTCCTCTTGGCTCTGGAGTATGATCCACCTGCTTTCTCTACCTAGTTGTTGGTGATCTGTGATCTCCCATCAAATTATAGGTAAGGGGTATTGATCGTCCCTTAAGTTGACTGACGTGCCTCTCTACCCAACTCCGTGTGAAGGTTAAGACTGGGATACAGAGTGTATCCAAATCGGTGATCTCTGGCTCCGACCAATCTGGGAGTGGTAGAGGAGTATCTCTCACTGTCTCGTAGTCAGCCTGTACAACGTTTATGTCTTCTTCGATCTGATCCGGCACTGGGACAATCTCGCACTCTCTGATCATTACCAACGGTATCCGAGAGAACATCCTCTTCCTGATCTCGATCTCATCCACTGCACTGGCCCAAAATTCTTCGATCTGTGCCTTCTGTCTGAACTCTTCTAACAATATCCATCTGATGTTCCTGTGGGGATCATAATGGTGCCTGCTGGTGTGGTAGGAAAGATGGAAGAATTGGAGCTCATTTTCTGCCTCCCTAGCTGCTTGCAGCGATGGGCAGATTTCATCTAAATTCCCCATGGTAATTGGGAATCCGAGTCCACCTTTCTTCTTCTTCTTTTGAATCTTATCGTAGGCAATAAGTTGCCTAGATGCTTCCAGCATCACTATTATGTTGGTGGGATACCGGGGCAATCTATAAGGATAGGAAGAGAATCCTTGCAGCCTTATGTAGGTGAACTTTGGAAATTGGATAAACCAACATCCGAATTTCTCAATCATCTCTTGTGCTTCCCTGGATATTCTGTGATGGGTCCTTTGCTGCAAGGTCCTCGTAATATGCATAGTGAAGGCGTCATTGACCCTTTTGTAGTTAGTTGTGCTTGTCAAATGCAATTGTGGACAAGCCTCATGTATCTTAAATTGATGGGAACCGCACCCGATTGGCTCCTTGTAAGAGATCCTCCTATACTTTGTCATGTGAGCCAGCATATAGACAATATAAGACCCCATGTAGAACGTTTTCGTTCTCCTCACACCACGGAGCTACTCGTGAATGCTGTCACTGATCAACAGTGCCCAATCCATGTGATCTTTGCCCTCTAGTACCAAGTTGACATAGTAGAACATCCAAGGTTCAAAGATAAATGCTTGGGGGCATCCTCCAACTCTGCTCAACATCATAATCAGATCAACAAACTCCTGTCTCAAATCCTCCGAGATTATCTGTTTGGGTAGTTTTGTACGAGTTGGTTTGGGCTTGATCATCCACCTGGTGTTTATCAAATCAGCACATCGGTCCGTTGTGGATGAATACATTCTTTCAGCCCTTTCTTTTGTTTTATAGATCATCTTCTCATGAACTGGAATCCCGAACGCTTCCTCGATTGCTTCAGGTGTCAGGTTGGCCAATATCTTGCCATCTGGCGAAGTGATCATTCTCTGCTCTGTTTTGTAGTGGTGGGTGCATTCCATGATGAGTTCTGGACACCGGATAGCTGGTGGAAAACTGGCAGCTGCGTATAATCCACTCCTAACAATATTGTGTGAAGTCACTGATGGGTGATGGCCTCCAGTCCCCATTATCCTTCTTTTGAATGCCTCCAGGTTGAACGAGCCCAAGTTCGTGTCAGCCAGCTTGCCCAACTTTGATGAAAATTTTGACTCCGGCAAGGACTTGCTCAATTTCTTGATCACCGCTTGTCTCGATGTGCTTGCTTTTGCGGATTCAGTGTGGTTGTTTCTGCCTGCAGCTCTTCTGCTTGATTCGGCCATTCTACAAGGAACAAAGTTATTAGAAAACAAGATTTTTCAAAAATAATAAAATAATCACCGTTGAGGGTGTCAACAAATTTTTAAATAAAAAGGCTGCAACACTCTTTCACTTTCAGCTGCAAACCTCAACACTCTTGTTCACTTCAACTGTGAAATTTTTGTATTTGCAACCGCTCTTGAGACTTCTCTCAAATTTGTATTTCTCCTCTAAAATGTACTTTCAGCAACTTGCTTGCTTCTCCTAAATTTGTTTTTTCAGCAAGCTTGTGAACTTGAACTGCAGCACTTCAAAATGTCCAGACTTAATCTTGTGCCTCAGCAGGCAAGTGAAATCTCCTCACAAATTCGTGCCTTCAGCAACTGCAGCCTTAGCACATCAAATCGTACCTTTCACAGCAACTTGGGACTTCTCAGCAACTTCATACTTCAGGAATCTCAGCCACTTCAAACTTGCTACTCAGCTTCCTTCACAAATTCGAACTCTTCCAGCAGCTTGAGAATATTTTTATTTCTCTGCAAACACGTACTTCAACTTCAGAAAATGCTCTGCATTCAGCAACTTGTGAGGAGAATGAAGAGGACTCAGAATATTATAGCCAGGTCGAAATCCAGCAGAGGCTATACTTAGCACATTTTCGAATTCCACTTTCCCTCTCTTTTCCAATCGTAACACTTGTCATTCGAAGCATCAGAATCTCAAACTTCTAGAATTATGAATTTCATCATTTCTGCACAGGCCTGCCTCATCATATTTGATCCTTTAAAATATTAAACCACTCACTCTGTTGAACAATTTCGAATTCATTTGGCTAAGTCATTTAACGTCATCTTAGCCTTGGCAAAATTATCTAGTTCAATTTTCCAGCGAAACATCTCATTCATTTTATTTGTTTGCCTTAGAGAAATTCTTCAAGTTTGCCTTAGGAATTTATCAAAATAGACACCGAGCAAAGATATCCACCGAAACAATGCGAGCAAGGCGTGGAACAAATTCAAACAGTCTTGCAATCAAAAATGTTCAACACCCAGAAGAAAATTCCTCTCAGAACTCGTTGTTTCCATGTGTATCTGAATGAAGGGGTACTTTTAATTTTTATTATTTAAAAATAATAAAATGGCTAAGGTTTATTTCTTTTCACTCTGGACGTCTTCCACACCTGCAATCTCCAGTTTCTCTGCCTTGGCATTTTTTCTTTGATTTCTTCCTAAAGAATTTTCCCTCTGAAGAATTTTCTCTCTGGAAATTTTAGCATCACCTGTAGGCGTATTTTTCATTTTCTCCTTAGAAAATGCCTTAGGAAATTATTTTAAATTTAAATTTTATCTCACCCTTGAAGGGCGCATTTGAGCATGTGGGCTTCAACGTTATATCCCTTTTCTACACCTTAGCAATTTCTTGCCTTAGGAAATTTATCTAGAAAATTCACATTAGATTACCCATGAGGGGCGTACTTCACCTTGTATCAATCTTTGCCTCTAAGCGCATACCACATGTGGAGGGGGAAAATTATCTAGCCTTAGCATTTTCAAAATCACGCCACCCCTAGCTTCACCTTCACCCTTTGGCGCATATAGCATGTGGAGGAGGAAAACACTTTGGGCACATATCACACATGACACTTCCACTCTAGGGCGCATTTGGCCTAGTCAACCTCCACCTTTGGGCGCATTTGAGGGTGTGGAGAGGAATTTCCCCAAGTCTAGCGCATTTCCTCAACACTTTTCACGTTTTACCCTTTACCTTGCCACCTTGGTCACATTTGCTATGGGGAGGAGGAACTTTAAGGCACAAATGAGGGGTAGTGAAGGAATTCCCACGCCCATGGTGACTCTTCACCTTCCTTGAGCGCATTTCACATGGTGGGCTTCTTGTCTTGGGCACATTTCAACTATGTGAAGGAAAGCGCCATCATCCAGTGACCTTTCACCTCCCCTGGGCGCATTTAGCCTATGTTGCTTCCATCCTTGGGCGCATTTCACCCTCTGAGGAGGAATTTCATACTTACATTTAGAGTTTTTCAATATTTCCTCACACCCCAGGCGCATTTGACCTATGCTGGAGGAATTCCAATGCTTAGAGTTTTTCTTGACCCCCTCACCTCTTCTGGGCGCCCTTCACCTGTCTTCATGCCTTTCCTCACTTATAAATTTCCAACGCCCATGGTGACTCTGGCTCCTATTTTTAGCAAACTCGGAGAAATTAAGGTTTCCTTGCATTTCATCCTGTTCTGAGCTGGAGCAGGCATGGTTGTGCCTCCACTTGGCCTTGCTACCTCATTTATATCTTCTCTAGCACAGTGTATGCTATTTTTAGCAAACCCTAAAATTGATCAATTTTTGTATCTCCGTTTGCTTTAAAATTCGTTCCACTTGTTCTTGATGCTGTGAGTGACCTGTTCACATTTGTCTCTGGCACAGTATCTGCTATTTATAGCCATGAGATGACTTACTAAAAATAGTGAGTATTCAAATCGTGCTCAAATTTTGCCAGTAGGCAGCCTGAAGGATGCTAGTCCCGGTGGCGTGCTTCGTTTTGACATCTTTGTATTTTGTTCCATCTATTTTTAGACATAGTAGGGGAAACCCTAATCTGACTTGCATGCGCTCCAGACTGCTCCCGATCTTCTTGATTTCTATTGTTTGTCACTCTGCTTGTTGGACTGAAGCTGCTATTTATAGTAAGTGTCCGGAAAGAGGTCAGTCTGATGTCGGATGAGTTTGCATGTCATAGTGCCCGTGGGATCTCAAAAAACCCAGAAAACTGGTCAACGTGCTGGCACTGGCTAAAAATAGTAACTCTTAAAACTGACTCATTCCATTTGCATGTCATACCATTGCGAAGCTCTCGCAAAACCCATATAGAATATCTGGACATGCACTGAAAATCCCTGCGTGCAAACCCTAAAAATAGCCTCTGAAGGCTGATCCATTGAAAATCATCATCTCGGTTTGCATGTTATATCACTGCGAAGGTCTTGGAAAACCCAAATCCATTCTCCAGTCATGCATTGGAGAATCGTACGTTTAAATCCTGAAAATGGCCTCCGAAGGCTGAACTGCTAAAAATAGCCAGTTGTCTGAATCCATTCAAATTTCATGTGTAGGCACCCTGAAGCTGCCTGAATGTGCTAAAGTAGTTGGAATCCCGAAATCTTGAGGGAAAGACCTCAAATCAGGTACTTACTAAAAATAGTAAGTTGTCAGATTTTAATAAGATTTCAATGGGATCCTGCCTTGAGCCTCCTGACTGTACTACCGCACTTAGATTTTACCTTGATAACTCAATTTGACCTCAAACAAGCCTGAAGGATAGAAACCCTAATTTCGTAGACTTGGCAATCATTTCGATCTAGGTCAAAGGACGGGACATCCCTGGAAGGACAAAAGATCAGAGACAGAGAGAACCAAAGCCAAAAGACCAGAATGGGGCAAAAATTAGGGGGTCCTATCTTGGATGGGGTGATGTGTGAAAAGGTCACAAGAGGGTGGAAACAAGGGCTTTCACCTCAAATCTCAAAGAGAAATGCATTATCAAGGGCTTGCACCTCAAATCTCTCTCAATAGAGAAATGCATTAACAGAGGATCTCTGATACTGAGACTCCTTCACAGCTAGGGCTTGATTCTCCACCATACCAAGCTTACCTCGAAAGTACACAAACTTTATCCTGGAGAGGTGCTTGGTGAGAATGTCCGATGTCTGCTCATCAGTGCTGATATACCTCAACTGTATACCTTTCCTCAATACCATATCTCTAATATAATGGTATTTGATCTCCACATGTTTAGTTCTGTCATGAAACACAGGATTGACAAAAAGCTTCACACAGCTCTGGTTATCACAATGAATGATAGTAGGCTCCATTCATTGTCCAAAAAATCTTGCAAGGAGCTTCCGAAGCCACACTGCTTCACGGGCTGCCACACAAGCTACAATGTACTCGGCCTCTGTTGTACTAAATGCCATTGAAGACAACTTTCTGTTGCACCAAGATATCATAGCAAATACCAAACTGAAGCAACAACCAGAGGTGCTCTTCCGATCAATGACACCCTGCCCAATCACAATCAGTAAAACCAAGCAGCTTCAAATCCACACCTAATGTATATTTACTAGACTTTTGATGTCTCACTATAGCCTACCAAAATTCCCTTCTTGCCAAAAGGTTCCAACTTTGTCCTTTTTTCCTTTGGTATATGAACATACACTGGACATCCAAAGATCCTCAAGTGACTTACATCAGGCTTCACCCCAGAGAATGCTTCTTCAGGAGTTATATTCTCCAAGATTTTGTGAGGACTTCTATTCTAGACATAGACAGCAGTCCTGGATGCTTCAACCCAAAGAGAGATTTGCAAGTTTTGGTCATGAATCATGGCTTTGACTGCTTCCACAATAGATCTGTTCTTTCTCTCCGCAACACCGTTCTGTTGAGGATTATAAAGAACGTTGAACTTCCTCTTAATCCTTGCTTCAACGCAAACGTTACGAAAGACAACAAAAGGGTACTCTCGTCCGTTATCAGATCTCAAGACCTTGATCCTCTTTCCCGATAAATTCTCCACCTGAGCTTTGTATTCTTTGAATCTCTCTAATATCTCCTCGAATTCTTTAGATTTCAAGAAATAAATCCAAGTCTTCTAGAGAAGTCATCAATAAAAATAATGTAATACAAGAAACCACTTGAAGACGCAACAGACATTGGACCACATAAATCAGAATGAATAAGATCTAAAACACATTTGGATCTACTTTCACTACTATGGAATGGTCCTTTTGTATTCTTACCCAAAGCATAGCCTTTGCAGGTTCCTTCATGCTTCTGGTTGAATTTAGGAAGGCTAGACACCATCTTCTCCATGATAGGTAGAGCTCGAAAGTGAAGGTGACCCAATCTTTGATGCCAAAGATCACACAAACTTGACGAGTCATGCACTAGAGCCTGAACTTTGCCTTCTGAAAAGGCAACTTGATAACCCTTGTCTTCCAAGGCTGAGATGGAAACAAGGTTTCTTTTAATGCCTAGAGCAAATAGCACATCACCCAACTGCAAGGAATCGTCGAAATCCAAGTGAAGAGATGAGGTCCCAACTCCTTTAACAGAATAACTAGCATCATCTCCAATAATGACTTGTTCGCTAGAATCTTTCTCCACCAAATTAGATAGATGCTCCCTAAATCCGGTTATGTGGCGAGAGGCACCACAATCAATCAGCCAAGTGTTGGTGTCGGTGGATACATTGCTTGACAAGGCTGAATAGAATAGGTATTCAATTGTATCCTTTTGCATGGAGGCTTCATCGAAATTTGCAATCACGGCCTACTGCCTAGGCCTGGTAGGACATTCCTTTGCAAAGTGACCATACTTGTCACATCGAAAACATTGGACCTTGGAGAGGTCCCTCTTCTTCTTAAATGCAGGGCCACCATCAACTTCTTTATCTCTATTTCTCTTGAAATAGCCTTTCTTCCCATTTTTCCCTTTCTTCTTCGAGGATTGAGTGGCAAGAACATGAATGTCTTCATTAACAGATCTTTTCCCAATACCTCTTGCAGCCAACCTAGACTCTTCTTGAAAACAGTCTGCCCTCAACCGATCAAACTTGGGAAGTTTTGATCTTGCACTAATTCCCTGAATATAAGACTCCCAAGATGAAGGAAGACAATTAGGAGCCAGCATGGTCAAATCCTTGCTATCGACAACATGCCCAATAGACGAGAGTTGATCTCTCAATTCAGTTATTCTCATGAACTAGGCAATGGCAGATTCTCCCTTGGCCATCTTTTAAGTGATGGAGTTGTTGCTTCAGTGCAAGAGCCCGGTTGGTGTTGTTGATCTCATACATCTCCTCCAGGGTTTTGAACATCTCTCTCGCAATCCTTAACTTGGAGACAATAGGAACAATATGATCCTTCACGGAATCAACTAACATCTTCTTTGCCCTAATATCTTTCTTCTTCCATAGGGCTCGGGGGTGGAGCTCTGCACAAACTCTGCCAATTCGCTTTCCTCCAAGGTGAGCATGATCCCGAATCTCCATGAAGTGAAGTTTGACGCTCCCTCAAGCCTATCCTCAATCTTAAGACCATTCACCATCCTGACGGAGAGATAGAGGTGAATGAAGATGAGAATTAAAATAAGGATATCGTTGTATTAAACACAAATATCATCGTGATCTTCTTCAAACCCGCTCCGATACCATGTTAGTTTTATATGATCAGATTAGAGTGTGAAAATTAATTCAAAAATAACACAGGAACACAGCCAATACCCTAGGAAAACCCTCCAACCTGAGGGAGAAAAACCCAACCAATATATCTCCTATATATTGATTGAATAAGAGCAAAAATCTGCTTACAGCTTGGGCACAAAACAATGTCAATTAGATACAATGAATAATAGCACCTCCCTCAGATGCAAAATACAAGAGAATATATTAATCTCTTTGAAGTTGATCTACTGCTTCTAAATGGCGAACTTGCTGCTGCTGAAAGAACTCCTTCTAGAATGCGAATATGAACTTTGCTTGATGATCAAACACAAATGAAAGATCTCATATATATAGCCATTTGCACCTCTTCATGAAGAGACGTCGGCCTTAAGAGAAGAGATGTCTTCTTGAGGAGGCACGAATCCCAAGACAAGTCGGCCCATAAATAATATATTTAATTATTATTGAATCACTTTATTTAATTATTACAATGTGAAGTCGGCCTCTTGAATTAATTCGAATATATACAAATTCAAATAGCCTTAGCTATTATTTAAATTTGTTTCTCAAGTCGCCCTTGAAGTATTCATCACGTGGCTGTCAATAATCATCAACAGTTTGAATATGATGATGAACATGATAGTACAGCTGAGATCTTGCGTGAGGAAGGCAAGTCCTATCATTCACGTGCCTTGATGAACCAGCTGAAGGTGAAGGAGGATATGATCATGGCAGCTTTATACCATTTTGATCACATTTATGAGCTGGCGGCAAATTTGTGGGGGGGAAATAGGTCCCAGGATCGTGAAGTGTTGCAAGAAGCTTTGATCAAGAGGAAAGACAACTATGTGCACCTTCTTGCGGATAGAGATCACCTCTTCACACTTGCAATGAGGACCATAAAAGAGAAGTTAACTCGCAGCCATGATGCCCATACTCTTAAGTTGGGAACACATTTAGTTGATGACCTTCCATCCATAAGGGAAGAGAGGATAAAGATCTATGAGGACTTCGCACACAAGCATGTTGCTTCTTGTCCTTCACACATTGATGATCATGAGACGGTTGAGATACTACACTCAGTGATCCCATGTGAGGATCCAATCATTTTGGTTAGTGAGGAGGTTGAGCATATGGAGGACAGAGATCACAATGCAATTGGAGCTACACATAACTACACTGACGATGGTTTGGTAAAGAAAAGAGGCTTGCATTGTGAAGATTTTGAGGGCTTTGATGTGACTATAGCAGGTGGACTTACTATTCTTTGCAAGAAAAAAGTTAAGTAAGCTTAGCATTATCTTTGATGAGTATACCCTCTATGATGACATTTATGTACTTGATCCGAAGGGCAATGAAATTGTACTTGGTATGCAATGGCTACATTCATTACAAAGGGTCATCCAAGATTCACAAGAAATGGAGTTGAGTTTCATACATGATGGGAAAAAAGTGATTATGAAAGCCCTCAAGTATACCTTGCTTCATCAAATATCAGCCAAATCAATGATAGCTTTGGGTCATGATGTGCTTCATGAAGACCTACTGTTTGCATGTGAGGAGGCTTGTATTGAACCAGCAATTGATGGTAAGCATTTGAATGTTGAAATTGATGACAAATTTAAGGATTGGCATGACATTATACCTGATCTGTTTGAGGACATCAGTCCTATGGTTTTGCATTCTCATGAAATAGACATGCTAGCACCTTTGGATGATAGTTACTTGTGGTCTACTAATGATAGCATACAAAATTGGAGTGTTGGTTATGGTAATTACGTTGAAAAACAGGGCATTACACAATCTGATTTTGTATATCAGACCTCTGAGGATGTGGAAAAGACAGAAGAGAAGTGTAACATTTGGCTAGCGACAGCAAGGAAAGCTAAGATAATTGCTGGTCAAGCAAAACAGCATCGAGAGATGGTAAAAGGAATGAGGCAATCATCTTTGTTTGATCATCACGGGCCAGCCATTGATGGCATGCATGTGTGTGGCAATGTAGATGGAGGTAATTCAGATCTGCAAGGTACATTGGTTCCTTTTGATAGGCTGGGTCAAACCATTGAGTTGTCACAATTTTATATTGATGAGGATTCCATATGGGAGTATGTGGATTGTTGGATAAACTATTCTCCATGGTTTGATTGCGATTCTTCATTATTGGGTATGGAGATGTGTGATTTCAGTTTTGATACAGCAGTGTTTAGAACAGTTTATAATGATTGAAATCACTATGTCTTTGTTGAGAATGGGTATAATGATGGTTTCCTACCTTCATACACTTGGACTGGCACAAATCATAAATACAAATTGCATACTATTGTTTTGTTCAATGGCAGCAAGATAAGAAGGATGGAAGGCAACTACAAAAAAGATATCAGTTGGATAGGCCGAAGTGAGGAAAGACAAAAAGGAATAAAGAATGGTATTTCTTATCCACATTTGCACTCCTTCAAAGAGGTTTTGGAGTTGATAAGAACAGATCACTTACAGATGGGTAGAGAGTTAGAGGCATGGCTATCCAATTGGAAGGGAAACAAGGAAGGAAGATTGTTGATCCTTGTCTACTTTTGAGTAGGCACAATCACTTCTTGCATCAGTCAAAAATTCAGTCTCGTATAGCAGCTATTCCGAGGGCACAAGATGACAAGGTAAATGGTCTAGGAGTTGAACAGATTGAAGAATCATACAATGAGGATTTTTGCAGCCTTGTGACATTTAATGTTGAAGGCTTCTTTGAGCCACTTCCACCGCTACTCACTAGGGAAGTTGATGAGACATGTCATTTGGATAATAGAATGGGGACTTTGGAATTTTCGGTTGTTGATTTTGGTGATAACACTCATAGTGGACCATCCACTCAAAATTTGCCTTGGATGGGTGTTGAAGGCATCCATAACTCATCTATGCTTACGTCACCGATTTATTATAGTACGGCAGCTTTCTATTTGTTGATTGCTAACTTCATCCCCATTAATTCATTATGGGATACTAGCTGTCCTACTTGGAAGCACATTCATGGGGTCAACAGGGAGTATGACATGGGTCTCTTTGACATGTATGATGACCCGTATGACTTCGTTCTCTCTTCAGACCTGACTTACGACAGCATTTGGAGGCCTACTGAGTTGTTTCATGTGCAATATGGAAGTTGATTTCCATGTCTTTTTGATGGCCTCCTCTTATAGATGGATGGTATGTGTTGCTTGTATTATGATGGATATCTATAGCAAAATGGGTAGGACGATTTGAGATCCAGGTATTGACATGGATGTTGCATTGGTACTTAGTGATCGTGGTGAGTAGCTTCAGAAATTATGGTTGTATGGCATGTATATCAGAGTGGAGCAGCGGACTAGCATACGATTGCTTGAGGACAAGCAATCCTGGGAAGGGAGGACTATAATGTCCCTTCCTTAGGCAGCTCAAACTATAGCGGAGGTTGGCCTACTATTAGCGTTCCCGTAGGTCAGTAGAATGGTTAGGGAACCCAATCGAGGGTTGGGAGCTTTACGAGCCTTTCAATTTGGAATTCAGTTGATGAATCCCGAGATAAATTGGAAATATTAAAGTTTGCTTTAATGGAATAGTAAAAAGTGAATAGTAACAGAAAATTATAAAGGGAATAGTGAAAAATGCCCCCCATCCTAGTAACTCAAAGTTGTTTTTAAAAAGTGGCCCCTTCTTTTGATGAGGAAAGACCCTCAAGTTATTATTTTATTTCTTTTTATAAAAAATCCCATGGGAGGTTATAAAGCAATATGTTGGGCTCATTTTTGGGCATTTTATTCTCATTTTGACAAAAGCAATTGCAAGTTTGAGCTCTTGGAAGAGGGTTTCAGCAGCTTACAAGTCTTCTGAGGACGAAATCCCTTGGAGGATAGTGAACTGGACGAAAACCCAGTTCACCAAATAGGAAAATCTACACTAGGTTTTCATTGGGCATCATTGGACTTCATTACTAGTTAATCTACATTTAGACTTGATTGTAGTAGTGAGTTATCAGAAGATAATTGCAGATTTGGACTTCTTATTAGCAGATATCACCATTTCAGTGCATTCACCAGCTGGTCATACGATTTGGGAGTCATTTTCAGTCAAACCCTAGTTGGAAATAAGGTTTTCAGACCACTAAGGAGCATATCAGATTTTATATCAGATCTTTTTATACATGTGGTTCCAGCAATTTAGATATTCAATAAATTGAGCGTTGGCTTCCGGGTATGCAAATTTCATGTAATCGGTGGTTCAATATCCTTAATTCTAAAAATTACATTTTTTGTCCTAGGAAAGTCAGAATTTGTAATTTTATTTCAGCCATTTATGTTTCTTAGCATCTATTTCTTATTCGCTCTTATCAACCACAAAACCTCAAAAAATTAGAAAACCACCAAAATCACCAAAAAACTCATAAAACAGCAAAAACAAACAAAAAAACAAATTCCCTATTTGTTGGTCAAAGTCAAATCAGAAATCAAACTCTTTGGGTTGGGAACCTTTCAGTCTATGGGAGAAAGACGAAGCGAAGGCAAAGGAACTCCAAAAGTCCCTTGAAAGTAATGAGCTCTAGTAGCCAACATGCCTTTGTAGCTTGATAAGTCTCTAAAACCTCGTGAGATGTAGGAAGTAATTTCGTTGTTGAAGACAGATGAAAGTACACCTGCCCTAATTCTAGAGGGGAGGATCATGATGAGCATCATGGAACACCTATTGTGATAGGCTTGTTGATAGTCAAACTCTAGATGATAGTTCATATACTTGGACTAGACTTGGACTTGGCAAACCCCAAATTTTTGACTCAACAAAACTCGACAACTTTAAAAACATAAATTGATTCTCAACTACTTCTATGAACAAAAAAATCTTCATTTAGCGTGTAAAAACCCTATGACTTGGCAACATAATAGAGAAAGAGTGGTCTAGTCAATAATACAAACCAAACTATTTGACCTAACTGACTACCACAATTTGATAATGGGATTTGGTTCAACATTGGAGCCTACTAGGGGTGGCTACTGTTTTTGTATCATATCTCCCACTTATCAAAAACACCACAATTTAGAAACCAAAAAAAAAAAGAAATTTGGCAAAATAATTCACTCAAAACCCTAGGTGTCCCAACTTATAGTCATCTCATGTCAATTTACAATCATCTTGTGTTCAATGGCCAATTTACTAAGTAAAAAACAATTAAAATATGTCGAGTTCCCACCCCTAAGAAGTTGCGAGTTTAAACTCAAGTTACCCATTAAGCAAGAAAAAAAACAAGGTACTTGGAAAGTATCTAAACCATAGAAGCATAAACCTCAAAAAATAGCAAAAACCCCGATTTTCAAAAAACATCTAATCAAAATGATTTTTCCCCAAAAAATCCTGATTTAATCAGCCATGATTTTCAACAATTTTTAAGGGTTTAAATCACGTAAAAATTGTGAAAAGATCGCATAAAAATTGTGAAAAAAATTGCCCAACCAACTCATCACGAAACCCTGACCACATAAAATCACTATTTAATTGGGTTTTTTCGTTGATTTTTAGCACAAAATTGAGTCTTCATCGTCAAGGCGTAGTTCACCATCAGAGATTCGCTAGAATTCATCAGGTTGTTGAGGCAAATCGTAGGTAGGCGACCTTGAATGGACGTATATTTCTTATAGATGTTAAGGATATTAAAATAGAGACACGTTTTTGGGTATGCTTCTACATTTGATGTTAAGGGCATTAACATGGAATGGTTAAGAGATGTGCTGCTTTTTTCTCTATATTCCACACTATTGCCATTTGCCTTACGCTCGTAGTAATGTTTTTCACATATATAAATCCAAAGACAATTTAGTGGGAAATAGTAGACAATATCATAAATACTAAGCAAGGCTTCTATCTTTTTTTTTAATATATTTGAACCTTATAAGAGTACTTGCCAAAAGTAAATATAGAAAGCCAGACCAAACTGGAACAAAACTCAATTGGCTTGATATTAACCTAAAGAGGTTTGTTTTCTTGGAATTTTTGTGATCCTAACTATTCAAAAGAACTTTAACATTTCAATTGTCAACAATAATACCAAAGTGGTTGTTTTGATTATCAAGGTTAAGTTGGGACAAATTTCCTTTTCAGATGCTAACAAGTGTGATAATTTGGAGCTTCAATTAACATTGGCCATCAAGTTTTAATGACAAGTGGGTAGGGCAGTAACAATTGTATAGTAAAGTGGGAAGCATAAGTATATAGATAACAGTATATAGACATTGTGGACCCGGAAGCAAAATAGTTCCTATCAAAAAGATAAAAATCATCTTCTAATGCTGAAAAAAATGAACTGTAGCAATATTTTATATCAAAATGAAAGGTTGGTTTGGTTATATTTAAATTTCCCATATATTTTGCAAGCTTTATGCTTTGTTAATTTGTGAAACTCACTGCTCAAATGCATGCCTTGCACTTGTTAGGGAACTACATTCCATTTAGGATCATCACATACATGGAAGTTTAGAAGGCCTACAAGGAGTACAATCGATGTACATGAATGCTTTAGACATATACAATGTAGCATTCATGCATGTTAAATAGGTACCAGCCAAACTAATACATGCCTTGAAAGAATCCATGCCCTAGTCTTGTGGGCTTATCTTAATCCCTCCCAAAGCAGGCCTCATATATTTTCTCATTAACGATCCAGATAGATTTCAAAAACAATTGTCCCATTGAAAGGGAATGTTCCTTGTATTTTGATTTTCCATTGAAACATGTACCCATAGTTTACATACTCGGAATCGGAGAGTACTCAGCAAGCCCAAAAAATTGACTCGAGGAAAACTTGGCAAATACTCGGCAAATGTGTGTGGATATTTATGTATGTGTATACTCAGGACTGCACTGTGCACACATACATATCTATAAACATACATATGTTGCCAAGTTTGCATGTATATACACACACAAACATATTTATACACACAAAAACTTGCCGAGTTTGTGGGTTTTTTGCAAGCTATTGGCGATTACTCGATAATCTGACCGGAGAAAATCCATCCGCATACTGCCCGAGAGTAAAAGCAGAAATTACTCGGCACACAAATTTTTTGGAGATTACTCAGCTACTCGGAGAGTAATCGGAGAGTATGTAATCTATGCTTGTACCTATGATCTCTCAAATTCTCAACTCAAAGTCCATCAATATTTTTAACTCCATCCCACATATACGCAAAATCAAGGAAAATTTACTTGAATAATAATAGCTAAAATTGTGGCTCAAATAGTTGCTTTATTCTTTTGTACTAGCAGGTCTTTATCATCTAATGGAAAAATATTTAACAATCCCTTTACTCTTTTATAAATTTGCTAAATTAGTTATCAATGAGAACATTTCAATATCATTTATGGTTTGTTGAGATTTAAGATTATGTTTTAGAAACATTTTCTATTACTCTATCTTGAGTTGTTTGATTCAAAACCTATCAAGTTGAACTTGGCGATTGCTTCCTTTGTCATATAATTTCCCTTTCATACTCTTCATATTTTGACACTGTTCTACAAATTACAAGTATTGCTAGATTGCAAATATGAACTAGATGATTCTTGTTTTGTATTTTATGATGTCTACTCAGCAAAGGAAAAGTGTCTTTTTAATGGCTTTCTTGAGCGTGAGGATTTTGAGATCCTAGAGGCCAACTTGGATAGTCATGAGGTTGAATGATTTAGCAGAGGCTCTAAACCAGGAGTTTCATCATCAGGACCTGTAACCCTCTAAAATAGCTCTATTTGTAGTAACAAGAGTCATTGGCTACATTTGATTTTTTGGAATTTTGCACCTAGTTTATATGTTGACTTTGTACAAACTATATTGTTATTGAAATTTTGTCAATTGTAACTATCTAGTTATTACTTATGCACTATGAAGTATGCTTTGTGCAATGCAATGTAATTAGCGAAATGAATATCTACAAAATCCTATTTTCTACAATTCATGGATTAAACTCTCTATTTTATTTGCTCTCTATATCTCTATTATATGGAAATGCCTTTAAATTTATTTATTTTTAAAGTAGTTTTTGTCTCTTTTTCTACAATTTCTTACTTTTTTTCTTAAATCCAATTTTTTCCTGATTTTTTCAAAAAATCTTATACTTTTGGTTTGCCGATTTTTCCCCCAAACAATTTTTGCATCTATGATCTGGACTATGCTCTAGACCATTCCTTGCAGATCTAGAGGAAATTCCCTCCACATGTATCCAATCATAAATCAGCTAGTGACACCTTTGTTAATTGCATACATTTTTTGTTGTTGGGTGTGAATATAAAGACAAAATAAAGAAAGACAACCCATATAATTAAACAGCAAAGCATACACCCAGAACCAATGAAACTAGTGAAATCTGAATAATGTATCAATCCATTTAGTTTTAATTCCACAATTCATGCGGTGAAGGATCTCCACAGTTTATGATAAATTTACATAACTTCATTCATTTTGTTTGATTTGCTGAGAAAATATGAAGGATCTCCACAAGATGTTGTTGCATGTAATGCATAGTGAAGATTTATTGTGATTAGCTGTTTTAAGCAAGAGATGAAACAAACATTATAGATTCCTAATCACTAAGCTTCATAACTTCATCATTCAATCAAGAGAAACTAGAAAATAAATGGCGATCCATAAGATTCTAAGTTGCACCAAATGATTTAAACTTTAAACTCCTCACAAAAGAAATGTAGGAAACTGACCTGCTCCAAAGACAAAACTAGATGTGGTCGAAAATCTGTGATAAAATTTGGAGCAACCTGCATACAAGATAAATATGTATGTCATTAAAATTATTAAGTCATAACCATCACTTCCAATTAACCATGATCTATTCATTCTGATCAACTTGCAATTACACATAATACATATACAATATGGTAAGCATATTTTAAAAGTCACACTCATGCTCAGGTACAAAAACTATGAGAATTTGCCCAGATTACAATAAAGTTAAGTAACTAATGACTGTAAGCTATTTTCTACTCATAGCTTCATCATTGATTTTGGTTTCATTCTGGGTGTTGGCCCAAGCTGTTCTACTATGGAGGACACCCCTTTCTGCAAATTTGCAGACTCAATCATCAAGTTTCTGATTTTTAAGAGCAAGTCGACCTCCTTGAGGGGTCGTACCATTTGGTATTTGCATCATAATTTGTGCCTTATGTTTTCTTATGTTTCTGGCTTGAGTTTCCATTGGAGTTTGGACGCCTTGCTTCTAGTTGTTGATTGACTGCGGTATGGAGGCATTCTGAGCTGATTCGGAGGAGTTTTGTCCATTTTGGTGAATTCATAGCTTGCTGGTCTGATTTTCTGTACCTTTTGTTTTTTATTAGATTAGTTAGTTTTACTTATGGTGTTGTTTTGAGCTTCAATTCTTCATCTATTCAAGTTGTAAATGTTAGAAGAAGTGATACTCTAACCATTGCTTGTTTTGAAAGCTTATCTTTGATATATTGCAGCTGTTTGATAATTGTTTGTAAGCTAATTAGTAGTACTAACAGCAATTTGTTTACTTGCTCCAAATTACTTTGTTGTATTCCCCCCACGAAAAATAAGTGGTTGTGTGGATTGTATATCCCCCACAGTTTAAGTGGAAGTGAGGTTAATTGGCTGGCTTGCCGCCTTCAAATAATTGTAATAATCACACCCACTGAATAAGTGGAGTATTCCCACTGCTTGTGGATGCCTGCTTAAGCAAAAGAAGTTTTATTTCAGTTTAATATTTAGCACTCTGTTAGTGTTTCTTAGATCAGATCATATAACAGAAAGTACTTAAAATATTGCAACACATAAGATAATAAACACAGCAAGATACCCTGGGAAAACCCTCCTCTTGAGGGAGAAAAACCCAACAAATAATCCTCTTATATAATATAGAACAAGAGCAGAAATCTGCTTACAACTCAGGCCCAGCAATGGCCAATAATAGATACAATGAAGTCGCACCTCTCCTAGATGCAAAAGATCCAAATGAATATGTTCTTCCTTGAAATCGGACTGCTGCTACAAAACTGCGAACTCCTTCTCTAGATGTGAATATGCTTCAATTAACTTGAAAATGATAAATGACAAAGAGTGACCTTGTATATATACAATTGAGGCACCTCCTCAATTAGGTCGGCTCCCTTGGAAGAATATATAAATATATTAAATACAATGTAGGTCGGCCCAATGTATAAACAAAACGTGCGAACCACTATAGGGTCGGCCCCTTTATGTTTCACACATTAACAATATAAATTAAATAGCCGGCAGGCTATCATTTAATTTATGCTTTCTCCTCGAAGTGTGTGCGCTGGAAGTGAAGCCCTAAGCTACTTATAACATCAACACTCCCTCTCAGCTAGGGATGATACTTCCAGCTGCACAAGACACATCATCTCAATGTGAAAACAAATAGGATATCACCTCATTGTGATATTGTGATATCAACCATCATGGCTACCTCCATAGATGGTATGTACAAGTGCTCATCACTTAATGTGATGTTGTCACCTCAATGTGACTTTCACCATGGCTCCTCCAAAGGGTGAAACACAAGTAAGTCATCACGGATTCCCTCACGTGATGCTGTCATGGAGTCACATACATGACATCCACCATAGCTCTCCCAGAGGGTGGAAACAAGGGCTTTCACCTCAAATCTCAAAGAGAAATGCATTATCAAGGGCTTGCACCTCAAATCTCTCTCAATAGAGAAATGCATTATCAAGGGCTTACACCTCAAATCTCTCTCAATAGAGAAATGCATTATCAAGGGCTTACACCTCAAATCTCTCTCAATAGAGAAATGCATTCCAACGCACACCTTTGTAGAGATTCAGGGTTGTCCTCTTCGACCGCATCCTAGATCACTCTATTCTGAATAGGTTTGCGGGGCTACCAATCCAGGTTGACTTGAGCAATTCAGAACCCAGCAGCTGAAGAGGTACTTCAACAATTTAACATCCGGCCTTGCAACACTGCAACCCTTACTTATTCTCAGTGAGTCATAGAACTCCCTCTTAAGGTTAATTCTTCCTCTTCGAAAAAGATGTCTTCAACTAATCACTTAGCCTCATAGCTACACGTAGAGTCTCCATCCTTCAACCTATAGGATGCATCAAGCTCTTCTTGAAAGCAATCTCTTACGCTTCTTGATTTATCCTGAAATCATTAACAAGAGATTACTAATAGTTCATGGAACTCAACTATCTCAAATAGACATACCATAACTAGGAGCATACATGATTGACTGTCTCAATAGCATGAATTAGTAGCTATAAAACAATTCATGAACATTATTCAACCATGCAATACTTCAAAATCTCCTGAGTAATAGATAATTAATTCATCAATCATGACATGACTGTCTTTCAATTTCTCAGAAGAGCTAATCTCAAAAGACAATCTTCACAATTTAGCATGATACAACTTGCAATGAATAAATCTAAAGTATCTTATCACAAAGATCACTATTTACTGGTCACACATAATCCTAAGTAAATAGTGTTAGATTTGCACAACTGAATTTTAGCCTAGAATGGTAATCAAAACAAACAATACTTATCTCTTAAATATTCTGAAGGGTGGACACAATATGATACGCTTTTCTTGCGCTCAGATCAATACACAACCTTCACGACTTGAACACAGGCCCATGACTAGAGTAGAAATTCACTAGAATCATTTTGGGGAGAGATCTCAATCACATCCGCAAATGAAGCATGCTGATTAGGCCTGGTAGAACAATCCTTCGCATAGTGACCAAATTTGTCACATCTAAAGCATTGAACATGACAGAGGTCCCACTTCTTCTTGAATGCAGGAGCACCATCTGACCCATTATCTCTATTCCTCTTGAAGAATCCTTTCTTCCAAACTTTTCCTTTCTTCGATGAATGAGAGGTGAGAATATGTAAATCTTTGTTCTTTGAACTTTGACCAATGCCTCTAGCCGCCAACCTCGACTCCTCTTGAATGCAGTCTGCCCTTAATCGATCAAACTTGGGAAGTTTCGATCTCACACTAATTCCTTGAATGTAAGACTCCCAAGATGAAAGAAGACCATTAAGAGCCAACACAGTCAAATCCTTATCATCAACAATATGACCAATGGTAGAGAGTTGATCTCTCAATTCGGAAATCTTCATGAAGTAGGTGATGACAAACTCTCCTTCCACCATCTTAATGTGAAGTAGTTGTTGCTTCAAGGTTAGGGCACGACTGGTGTTGTTGATTTCGTACATCTCTTCCAATGTTTTGAACATCTCCCTTGTGGTATCCAACTTGAAAACAATCGGAACAATATGATCTTTGAAAGAATCAACCAATACTTTCTTTGCCCTAGTATCTTTCTTCCTCCACTGCAACTTTTCTTCTTCCTACTCAGGTTCAGGAACTTTTGTTTTCACAAACTCGGCCAAATCATTCTCTTCCAATGTGAGCATGATCCTGAACCTCCATGATATGTACTTAGAAACTCCTTCAAGTCTATCCTCAATTTTCAGACCATTCACCATCTTGATCTTTAAAACCAAGAAGAAAGGATAGACTAAAAAAGATTAAGGTAAGTGCTTGCAAAATAAATCTGATCACGATCTTTTTCAAACCCGCTCTGATACCATGTTAGTGTTTCTTAGATCAGATCATATAACAGAAAGTACTTAAAATATTGCAACACAAGATAATAAACACAGCAAGATACCCTAGGAAAGCCCTCCTCTTGAGGGAGAAAAACCCAGCAAATAATCCTCTTATATAATATAGAACAAGAGCAGAAATTTGCTTACAACTCAGGCCCAGCAATGGCCAATAATAGATACAATGAAGTCGCACCTCCCCTAGATGCAAAAGATCCAAATGAATATGTTCTTCCTTGAAATCGGACTACTGCTACAAAAGTGTGAACTCCTTCTCTAGATGCGAATATGCTTGAATTAACTTGAAAATGATAAATGACAAGGAGTGACCTTGTATATATACAATTGAGGAACCTCCTCAATTAGGTCGGCTCCCTTGGAAGAATATATAAATATATTAAATACAATGTAGGTCGGCCCAATGTATAAACAAAACATGCGAACCACTATAGGGTCGGCCCCTTTATGTTTATCACACATTAACAATATAAATTAAATAGCCGGCAGGCTATCATTTAATTTATGCTTTCTCCTCGAAGTGTGTGCGTTGGAAGTGAAGCCCTAAGTTGCTTATAACATCAACACACTCCACCATATGTTAGCGCCTCGCCTTGCAAAAGGATCTTGTGTGCACATTCTTGGTGTTGAGTTTAGCTCTCTATTTCAGCTGTTATCAAGTTATTAGATCCTAGGGATCCTCTGATCATATGCCCGCCCCTCCTCCTTAAGTGGTTTTAGGGCGCATTCTTGGTTAGAGTTGTTTCAACAGTGTTTTGGTTTGGAGCTAATTCTTAACGGGTGCATGATTGCATTGTTGTGAATTGAAAAACAAAGGAAAAAATTAAGGGGAACATTTCATTCACGATGAAGAGGGTTTTGTTAAAACCAGCAAAGAAAGATAAAGATCCAATTCAAACGAAAAATATTTTCCAGACTATTTGTAAATCAAAGGAGAAATGTTGCAAAGTTATTATTTTTAGTGATAGCACAAATAATTGAGTTTCAAATGAGATGGTGGATAAACTCAGGTTGAAGAGAGAGACAACACAACAAACTCCATACAAGATATTTCGGTTACAAAAAGGACATCAAGTATTGGTAAATGAGAAATATCTGGGCAAATTTCAGATTGACGCATATAATGACAAAACTCAACATGATATTATGCCCATGGATGTTTGTCATATGTTGTTGGTCAAACCATGGCAATTTCATTGGAAAGGCATACATGATGGAAGAGCACATACATACACCCTAGAAAAAAGAGAAGAAATATACTTTGTGCCCATTGAATAAAAAGAATAAGCAAATAGCAGCCCCAGTTTCATTGGAAAGGCATACATGATGGAAGAGCACATGCATACACCCTAGAAAAAAGAGAAGAAATATACTTTGAGCCCTTTGAATGAAAAAGAATAAGCAAATAGCAATAAGCATCATAATGAGTTTTGGTAAACAATTTTCTTTTAATGCTGAAAAGAGAGAAAGCTTGTTTTGCTTTCATCACCAAATCAAATCAGGCTGGAACAGCAGATAAAGAAAGTGAAATGCCTAGTGAAGTGAAGAATTTGTTGGAGGAATGTGAAAAGATCAACAAATGAACTGTCAGATGGATTACCACCAATAAGGAGCATCAGTCACCACATGGATCAGTTCCAATTTTGCCAAACAGATCGGTGTATAGATTGACACTATCAAAAATGAAGAAGCAAATAAACAAGTGCAAGAATTGTTGGAAAAGGTATATTCAAAGATAAGAGCATTGTTTTTCTTATATTTAGATTGGATTCTAAATTCAAAGATAAGTTTCTGTTCTTATTTACAAAAAAGACCTTTTTCTGCTTTAATTTTGTTTCCTCTAAGCCTGGGTGCTCCTTTGAGATGGGGATTTTTCATTGTAAGCCTAAGACTTCTCTTGTTCTTTAAAAAGAGGCCTAGGGCACACCACTAAACTAAGAGAGCTAGAGAGTGCATACTTGAATGTTGAACTATGCAATGTAATTCATGTAGTGTTAATAAAAAAGACAGATAATTTTTGATAGTTCCGATTCATGAATATTTGTTGTTCATATTTTCAACAATATGCATTTGTAGATTAGCGTAATTTGTTTTGTGCCCATATGAATTTTTCATATTGTGTTGTATTTCAAGCTTAAACTTTGTTGTTTCTTCTAGTTATGAGTAACGTTTCAAACTTCAGTATAGTAGTCTATATTGCTTTTGTCATCTCTCATTTGTGTCTTTGAGGGGCCAACAAAAAGAGCCTTCTAACGCATCTAGTGAGGCAAAGGCCAGTGTTTGAATGATCGGTGTTTGAATGATGAAGAGGTGGCAGAAAATTCATTAAGGCCATGGAAATATGTTTCCAAATTAGAAGGCATGCTTGTATTAAGTAATACATTGAGTTAAGTCAAGAATTTTCATCTGAAAGTAGTGGAGCATGGCTATGAGAAGAGTAACACATGAAAAGTTTCTTAGTCAAAAACTTGCATCCGAATTGTCAACTGCTTGCTTGATTGAGGTATAGAAGAAGTCTTAAAGTAAAATTTCTGACAGCATGGATCCTCGTGAAGGCGACCATAAAGTTTAAAAAGGGAAAGTTGCAAGTGTATATCAGGGGCATGCCATAGGTAAAGAAGACAAGTTTTCATTAAGTCAAAGTTTGTAAACCCATATGAGAGCATGCTCAATTGCTAAGATTGACAAGTTTCCAAAAGTGAATAAATTCCAAGAGTTTGGAGGGGCACAAACTATGCTGAAGTAAGATAGCCTTTCATAGACAAAATTGCATCTCTATTGAACAACACATGTTGCTGTGAAGAAATGTAATGTCCCCATTTTAGCTATACACTCTTCATTTGAAATTAGCCTATTTCCGAAAACCTATAGGCTAATCAGTTGAGCAAATTAGGGTTTCCACTTTTTTAGAAGGATTTAGCTTGGCTTTTGGAGGTTCGCATGCAGGTTTTTTGGCAGTCTGTTCTTTGGAGCTTTCTAGGCTTTTGGAGAGCTTCAGGGGAAGGTAACATGCATGTTGAAAAAATGATATGCATTTCTCTCTAGTACCTTGCATGTAGGAAAGGTTTCTGGGTTTTCCTGGGTTTTCAAAGTTCTCTGGGATGGTATGACATGCATCTGAATCTGTCAACCTTTCCAAGCACTTACTATTTTTAGTAAGTCATGATTACTGCTCAGTTGTTGCTCAAATGAAGTTTGCATGCACTTACTATTAATAGCAGCTTGCTATTTTTGGTAAGTTCTATTTATAGCAATGTCATTCCAACAGTAACACACTCATTTCCAATTTTTTATTCTATTTTGGGCAATGAGGCTGATTAGTTTGGGTGTTGGCTTCTTCTTTCCTCTTGGAGCTAAGTTTTAATAACTTAGTCATTTTTTAGTGTTACCTTTTGGACCCCGTGCCTAGGCGATGAACTTGAAGTTGTTTTAAAAAGAGGGTTTTTTGTGTGGACGTCCAAGATGAAATATTAATATCTTTAATGATGTTTTATTTGTTCTTTTTGGTGGACGCCTAGGGAGGAGATATTAAAATATTTTAATATTTTATTTGCTTTTTGGAGATGGGCGTCCCATGAGGAAGTTGAAAAGTTTCATTCTTGGAGGTTTCAAATTGATTCATTTTCCAACTGAAGAGTCTATTTAATGAGGCCTTGCTCCTTCATTCTTATCTTTTGGAAATTATGTAATGTTATGTAGTTGAATGGAATTCAGAGCTGCTTTGAGGAGATCCCTTCTAGCATCCTTACTTTGTCATTCTTCAAGCTTGAAACGATAGCTTCCTAGATGGCTACTGAAGACCGTGCTTCACTCAGGAGTGCAGATAGAGCTTAATTTCTGAATTATTATAGGCAGATTGCTGATGTATAGTCTGTTTGTACTGCTGCTGAAGTAAATGGCTAAAGCGAATTTCTGCTCGTAGCTTTGCCAACGATTTTTATCTAGTTTCGGGTACTGGCCCATGTTGTTTCACTGTGTAGGGCACCCAGTTTTGCAAAGTTTAAGAATTTAATTATGAGTTTTGGATTTTCTAGAAGAGGTTGACCTTCTTGGAGGTCGTACCACTTCACTGCTGTTTGCATTTGGATTCGTGCAGAGTTTTTGGGGCTGGTTTGGCCCAGTTTGCTGAGAGGAAGATGGATGCCTAGGATATTGGCTTCATTGGTCTGTTGTTTGAGGTCAATCGGAGCTGAATTGAAGGAGTTGTGTCCATTTTGGTGAATCTCTCACTTGCTGGTCTGATTTTCTGTACTTTTCGTTTCTTATCAGATCTGGAATACTGTTGATATTGAGCCCTTAAACTGATTATTATGATGTTGTTTCAGTTAGGGATTAATGTCTCTAACATTATGATGTATTTTAGGGCTCAATCACTGACTTGTTGTGCAGGTATCTATCTATTTGTAAAGGTGATTAGTAATACTAACAGCTGCTGTTATAAATCTGCATTTAAATATTTTGTAATTGCTCCCACTGAAGAAGTGGTCGAATTCATATTTTACTTTCAGCACTTGTTGTTTATTTTCCCCCCACTGAATAAGTGGAAGTATGGATCATGGCTGGCTTGCCGCCTTATAAATTGTAATAACTTTGCTCCCGCTGAATAAGTGGTAGAGCTTTAAGATCGGTTATCTGCCTATTCTTTGTATTTACTGTCATTCATGGTCGACTAGCCGCTTAGCAGCTTTGTATTTCATTTCTAGTTTGCTAACGATCCTCGGCACCGTATGCTCTCACCTCGCCCACATTGGGATCTTGGTGATCAAAATTGTTGGTTATCATTTGGAGCTAACGCTAATAAGTGGTGTATTGTGCTGATAAAATCTAAGGGTGAATATTTTAAGAAATGACAACTTTTTCAAGAAACAAAAGGTTACAAAGATGTGTATAGGTATGTACTGTTCCCTAAAGTCCAACCTGAATGGCTTGTTTTCTTAATTTTACACTCATATATAGCTGAGCACACTCTCTTCTACATGATAACTTTTTTAGAACTTTCAAAAACTTGTGAACACATTGACTGAAGCGCACTGTTATTAGGAAGTAGCAAATTTTTAAATAAAGGAACGACAGCTATATAGGCATGCTTGATGAATAGGGAACTCAGATTTTGGTCTAATAAAACCAGAAGTTCTATGCACAAGTGATTGTACAAAAAGAAAAGGATGGAATTAGCCGTTGTTTGGTTCATAAATAGAGCATCATTATTCATTCTTTCTTTATATTGTTCCATTGTGCAGAGTACAGTAGTTTCAGTCAATTTTACAGTGATCTCCATCAGCTTCTAACAAGGTTCTCATATTTTCCAAGCAGGTGTGTCTGTCTTTGAAGACCTTTTCATCAATTTTTTGTAGGGCATCTAATTTGTATTCTACCTTGAGTAGGATTTTACATCATTGGACTCAGCTTTTCCTCACCTACTACAGGGTTGTGATTGATTCCCAAATATTTACCTCAAACACTCACCTGTTTCCTCTTCAAAATTACCTAAAACTCAGTTATCATTTCAGTAGGGTTTATGAATAGATATCAGCAATATCGCAGCAATCATATTGAGCTTTCAATGATGTACTTTTCTCCCTTTTTGTGAATGGTTGTCAGTGTTTTTCATTGCTGTTATGTTGATGATAATGCAAACGCAGGAGTCTACTTCCTAGCACATGATTTCCAAGAAGATAATAAAAATTGAATGTAGCTTTATAGCTATTCAATTTTTTATGTGCTTGAGACGAGGCCAACTTTATGCATTTAATTTTTGTTCATCCTTGGGCCGACCTTCCTTGATATTTTGTAATTCTTTATTTACTAAAAGAGGCAGACCTATTTGAAGAGTCACCTCATTTTGTATAAGTACAAGGTCAACTTTGTTCTTTTGGCATTCAAGTTCATTCAATCATAATTCGCATTAAAGCAGAAATTCGCACTTGAGCAGCAGTCATTCATCTTGCAGCAGCAGACCGATTTCAAGGAGAAACATATTCGCATCTAGGAGAGGTGCTAATATTTATTGTATCAAATTCAGCCTTGTGCTGGGCCTGAGATGTAAGCAGATTTCTGCTCCTATTCCTTCATTATATAAGAGACATATTTGCTGGGTTTTTCTCCCTCAAGAGGAGGGTTTTCCCAGGGTATCTTGTTGTGTTTATTGTCTTATGTGCTGCAATTTTCTGCATGCTTTCAGTTGTATTATCTGATCTTTAAATCACTAACATGGTATCAGAGCGGGTTTGAAGAAGATCGTGATCAGATTTGTTTTGTAGCACTCTCCTTAATCTTTTTCTGTCTATCTTTATTTGAATTTCAAGATGGTGAATGGTCTGAAAATTGAGGATAGACTCGAAGGAGCTTCTAACTACACATCATGGAGGTTCAAGATCATGCTCACCTTGGAAGAGAATGATTTGGCTGAGTTTGTGGAAACAAAAGTCTTTGAACCTGAGGAGGAAGAAGAGAAGTTGCAGTGGCCGAAGAAAGACATCAAGGCAAAGAAGATGTTGGTTGATTCCGTTAAAGATCATATTGTTCCAATTGTCTCCAAGTTGGAGACAGCAAGGGATATATTCAAAACATTGGAAGAGATGTACGAAATCAACAACACCAGTCGGGCACTTGCACTGAAGCAACAACTTCACCATGTGAAGATGGCGAAAGGAGAATCAATGATTGCTTATTTCATGAGGATTTCAGAATTGAGAGACCGGCTCTCTACAATTCGTCACATGATTGATGACCAAGATTTGACCATGCTTGCTCTCAATGGTCTTCCGCTATCATGGGAGTCCTATATTCAGGGAATCAGTGCAAGATCTAAACTTCCCAAGTTCGATCGGTTGAGGGCCGACTAATTCAAGAGGAGTCAAGGTTGGTGGCTAGAGGTGTTGGTCAAAGTTCAACGAATGAAGATATACATGTTCTCGCCTCCCATTCGTCGAAGAAAGGAAAAATCTGGAAGAAAGGATTCTTCAAGAGGAATCGAGATAATGGCAATGATGGTGCTCCTGTCTTCAAGAAGAAGAGAGACTTATCCAAATTTCAATGTTTTCGTTGTGACAAGTATGGTCACTTTGCAAAGGAATGTCCTCTCAGACCTAAGCAACAAGTTGTCATTGCAAAAGGTTGAAGAAGTCTCTCCGTAGAAGGACTCAAGTGATTATCTGTTTTATTCAACCTTGTCAAGCAATGTCACCACCAACACCAACACTTGGTTGATAGAAAGTGGTGCCTCTCGTCACATCACTGGATTTAGGGAGCATCTATCTGATTTGATCAAGACAGATGCCAGTGAACAAATCATTATTGGAGATGATGCTAGGAACTCTGTGAAAGGAGTTGGGAACTCCTCTCTTCACTTGGATTTCGGCATTTCATTGGAGTTGAAAGATGTGATATTCGTTCCAGGCATAAAGAGAAATCTTGTCTCCATTTCAGCATTAGAAGACAAGGGTTATCAAGTTGTTTTTTCAAAAGGCAAAGTTCTTATATGGGCAAAGAACTCCAACATCAAGTTTGCTCAGGTAATTGGAGTTAGACATGAGCATCTCTACAGGCTATGCACTCGTCCCCTTCAGGCTCTTGTGCATGATTCTTCTAGCATGTGTGACCTTTGGCATCAAAGATTGGCTCATATTCACTTTCGACATTACCTATCATGGAGAAAATGGTCACCGGCCTTCCGAAATTCAACCAAGAACATGAAGGTACATGCAAAGGTTGCGCCCTAGGTAAGAATACAAAAGGTACATTTCATAGTAGTGAAAGTAGATCTAAATGTATTCTTGATCTCATTCATTCTGATTTATGTGGTCCAATGTCTGTTGCATCTTCTAGTGGTTTCTTGTATTACATTATTTTTAGTGATGATTACTCTAGAAAGACTTGGATTTATTTCTTGAGATCTAAAGAATCTGAGGAGGTAGTAGAAAGATTTAGAGAATTCAAAGCACAAGTGGAGAACTTGTTCGGGAAAAAGATCAAGGTTTTGAGATCTAACAACGAAGGAGAGTACACCATTGGTACCTTCCATGATTTTTGCATTGAAGCAGGGATTAAGAGGGAGTTCAGTGTTCCTTATAATCCTCAACATAACAGTATTGTTGAAAGGAAGAACAAGTCTATTGTGGAAGCAGTTAAAGCAATGATACATGATCAAAACCTGCAAAACTCACTTTGGGTTGAGGCATCTAGGACAATCGTCTATGTTCAGAACAAAAGTCCCCACAGAATCTTGGAGAATAAAACTCCTGAAGAAGCATTCTCAGGGGTGAAGCCTGAAGTCAGTCATCTGAGGATCTTTGGTTGTCCAATGTATGTTCATATCCCGTAGGAAAAGAGAACAAAATTGGAACCTTCTAGTAAGAAGGGAATTCTGGTGGGCTACATTGAGACATCTAAAGCCTACAAGATCTACATTCCAGGTCAAAAGTCTATTGAGATCAGTCGAGATGTCACATTTGAGGAAGATGTTGCATTCAGAAGATCCAAGGGCACTCATATGGAAATCGATGAAGAAGAACCTCCTCAAGATATGGAAGTTGACCATGTTCCTGAGAATCAGAAGGAGGCTTCAGAACCTAAAGAAGATGATGATCCAGCTGAGCCCTTGGAGCCTACTGATGGGCCTACATATATTGTGATTGGAAGGAAAAGACCTCTTTGGGCCCAAAGGACAATGCATGAGGCAAAAAGTTTTGCAGCCCCAAGAGGAACTTTTAGAGAAAGCAAGAGACCTAATAAATTCTCCAGTTATGTAGCACTGATGAGTCAGATCATTGAGTCGGAGCCTTCAAGTGTTGAAGAAGCTTCTAGTCAACAAGTATGGAAAGATGCTATGACTAAGCAGTATCAGTCCATACTTCAGAACGATGTTTGGGACATAGTTCCTAGACCCGAAGGCAAATCTGTGGTGTCTTCTAAATGGCTCTTCAAGATCAAGCATGTTTTTGATGGGAGCATTGAGAAGTACAAGGCAAGTTTTGTGGCAAGAGGATTCTCACAAAAAGAGGGAGTTGACTATGAAGAAACCTTTGCTCTTGTGGCTCGTTATACTTCTGTCAGAACCATTATTCCTATTGCTGCATCTAGAGGATGGAAGATTCGCCAAATGGATGTAAAGATAGCCTTTCTAAATGGTGTAATAGAAGAAAAGGTTTAAATTGAGCAACCCGATGGATTTGAAGTACATGGGAAGGAGTCTCATGTTTGCAAGCTGAAGAAGGCCTTGTATGGTCTTAAGCAAGCTCCTTGTGCTTGGTACGAAAGGATTGATCGTTACCTGTTGAGTCTGGGTTTCTCAAAGAATGATGCAGATTCTAACCTCTACTTCAAGGTAATAAATGGTGAGGCTTTAATTTTGGTGTTATATGTTGATGATTTGATTCTTACTGGAGAAGAGCACCTCATTCTCAAATGCAAGGAGGAGTTAGCTTTTGAATTTGAAATGAAGAATCTTGGTCTCATGCATTACTTTCTTGGCTTAGAAGTTTGGCAAAGGCCAAATGAGATGATTCTAAGTCAAGGCAAGTATACTATTGACATTTTGAAGAGGTTTGGTATGATTGATTGCAAACCTATGTCTACACCTATGGAGACAAATTTACATAAGTTGAAGGAGGTTGCAGCTAGTTCAGAACTGGTGGATTCTACGATGTATAGTCAGTTGATTGGTTCATTGATGTATCTAGTTAACACTAGACCAGACATTTGTTATGCAGTGAGCGCACTTAGCCAGTTTATGTGTGAACCAAGGCAGATACATCTTGTTGCAGCTAAACATATCTTGAGATACTTGTGTGGCACAGTTGGATATGGGTTGAGATATTCTACAGGTGTGGATTTGAAGCTGCATGGTTTTACTGATTCTAATTGGGCAAGGTGTGTTACTGATCGGAAGAGTACCTTTGGTTGTTGTTTCAGTTGGGGATCTGCTATGATATCCTGGTGCAGCAGGAAACAGTTTTCAGTAGCATTGAGTACAGCTCAGGCAGAGTACATTGCAGCTTGTATGGCAACTTGTGAAGCAATGTGGCTTCGTAAGCTCCTAGCAGGATTGTTTGGACAATCAATGGAGCCTACTATAATTCACTGTGATAATCAGAGTTGTGTAAAGCTTTCTGTGAATCCTGTGTTTCATGACAGAACAAAGCATGTTGAGATCAAGTACCATTATATCAGAGATATGGTATTGAGGAAAGCTATATAGTTGAGGTATATCAGCACTGATGAGCAGGCAACAGACATTCTCACCAAGCCCCTCTTCAGGATCAAGTTTGTGTACTTTCGAGAAAAGCTTGGTATGGTGGAGAATGCAGCCTTGACTGAGAAGGAGTCTCAGTATCAATGATCCTCTTTAATGAGTTCTTTTCTTAGGAGAAGTTCGAGGTGAAATCCCTTGTTAATGCATTTCTCTTCAAAAGAAGTTTGAGGTGAAATCCCTTGTTCCACCCTTTGGGAGAGCCATGGTGGATGTCATGTGTGTGACTCCATGACAGCATCACGTGAGGGAGTCCGTGATGATTTTCTTGTACTTGTGTTTCACCCTCTGGGAGAGCCATGGTGAAAGTCACGGTGAGGTGACAACATCACATTGAGTGATGAGCACTTGTACATACCGTCTATGGAGGTAGCCATGATGGTTGATATCAAGATGAGGTGATATCCGATATCACGATAAGGTGATATCTTACTTGCTTTCACGATGAGGTGATAAGCTCCTTTATCATGATAAGGTGATATGTCTTGTACAGCTAGAAGTATTCCTCCCTAGCTGAGAGGGAGTGTTGATGATAATGCAGCCGCAAGAGTCTACTTCCTAGCACAAGATTTCCAAGAAGATAATAAAAATTGAATGTAGCTTTATAGCTATAAAAAAATTTATGTGCTTGACAGGAGGCCGACTTTATGCATTTAATTTATGTTCATCCTTGGGCCGACCTTCCTTGATATTTTGTAATTCTTTATTTACTAAAGGTGGCCAACCTATTTGAAGAGTCACCTCATTTTGTATAAGTACAAGGTCAACTTTGTTCATTTGGCATTCAAGTTCATTCAAGCATAATTTGCATTAAAGCAGAAATTCGCACTTGAGCAGCAGTCATTCATCTTGCAGCAGCAGACCGATTTCAAGGAGAAACATATTCGCATCTAGGAGAGGTGTTAATATTTATTGTATCAAATTCAGCCTTGTGCTGGGCCTGAGTTGTAAGCAGATTTCTGCTCCTATTCCTTCATTATATAAGAGACATATTTGTTGGGTTTTTCTCCCTCAAGAGGAGGGTTTTCCCAGGTATCTTGCTGTGTTTATTGTCTTATGTGTTGCAATTTTCTGAGTGCTTTCAGTTGTATTATCTGATCTTTAAATCACTAACAATTGTCACATGAGTATTGTGAAGGTTTTGTTGTATTAGTTCCAGCCAGTGGATGTTTCATCGGTTTTAGTCAAGGAATTTATTAAAATCAGAGACCAACTTGTGCCATGTGAATGTAGACACAGTGAGCCTGGATGGAAAAATAAAAAATGGGAGCTAATGGCAAAGAGGCCCCAGTATAATAGTTTTGTTGACGATTTTCCATTTAAAGTCAGGAGTTTATTCTCATATATATGAAATACTTTGATCCTAAAGTGCAAGAGATAAGGTCAACGAGTGGTTAAGTTCTTTGCAAACTTGATCTAGAGGCAAAATAGACTACTTTCATTTTGCCATTCTATGAGGGTACATATGAAGTTGTTATTGAAAAGTGCAAAAAAGTGTGGGATGGTAATTTGCTTGAATGTCAAAAACAATTGGTAACAAATGGCTCAAGAAAAAGAAACCATGAGTGCCCAAGATATTGAAGAGGGCTGAATTCAAACAAAAAATTTCTATCATGATCACCTTACTCAAATCAAGCTAAAAGACAAGAGGAGGCAAAAAAAATTAAGCCCTAGATGTTCTACCTTATGAGCACCAAAAGAGGAGATGTCTATTTTGAGTGCACACATAAGCAATTGTCTTGTGCTTTAGATGGGAACATTCTCAAGGTTGAACACAATTGGACCTCATAAAAACACCTGCACCTTTAGGCACTTGCCACAATTAGAGTATGTTGATTCTTTAAAACACTACAGGAAAGTGAATGATGCCTTCTTGATGCACTCAATGAGAAAGATGAATGAACCAATGCATGTGCACATTTAAAAACGCACTAGGGTATTAATTTTAGATTCAGTTCATTGGTCTATTCAATTTTTTACTTTCACATGTATCAGGGTATTCAGCTTTTCTTCTCATCCAAGTATGTCATTGGTATATCCAAGTGATGAGGTCATCATCATGGAGTACCTAAGGCAACTTTCAAAGGTTTATTTTCTATTGAGAGGGCAACATAAGTGGGGGGTTAGTTTTCCAATCCAACTTGGCATATATAAGTATAAGAACACCCTTAACTCCTAGTTCATCAATGATGAGATGTTTAGATTCAACTTCAAACCTTTCTATGAGAAATGCCCATACAATCTAAAAGGATGGCTTGGGAGGAAAATACAGTCATCTACAGAAAGTTGTAGACTGTCGGGCTAACTGTGCAGATGAATTTGAGGACAAAAGAAGAGAGTATAGTCAAATGACTTAGACAACTTGCTAATCTAACTTTAGGGATCGTGCCCGAAAACCTTCTGGATGATGAGTTTGAAACTCTATCTCCTCATTTTGTGACAGCTAACATAGATTGGCAGCCTCTGCCTTCAATGAAACAAGCAAATAAGAAACATAATTTGAATCAAGAAAAGGCCAAGGCTATCCTAAAATAAAAAAAGGCCAAAAAAGCTTCATGTGCAGTAAAAGATAAGAATCAAATTCAAGAGCTGCCTCAAGCAAATGTGCTTCCCTTATCTTCTTCAAGAACAATAATAGATATCACAACTGCAAAAGGTAATGGCAATGGTGAAGAAAGGAAAGGAAAGGGTGAAAAAAAGGTAACGAATGATGTAGATACAGCCCGAAAGGTTGGTAAGTTGAAATTAGTTGGTAAAAAAGTGTTAAGATTTTTTCTGTTATTCAGCAAAGTCATGAACCAGGGATTAAGTACTCTACTCCTATTTTGGGGGTTACTACATGCCACAATGAGGTTAATGTGTTGGAGGCAATCAGTGAGAATATCTTAGAGGTAATCATTGAGAATGTCAAGGATAGAAAAGACAAGGCAGCCTTGAAGGCTAAAATCAAACAGCTCTAAGTAGTCATTGCTCGCCTGTTGCAGCCAAATCCAAGCCCTACAAGATTTGTTCCTCAAATTCTTCAATCTAGTGATGAGCAAAGGCAATTAGATCAGCTAGTTGCACGAGGAAAACATTCAGTGGATTGATGGGATATATCAATACAGTACTGGGCTATTGGGAAAGCTATATGCTTTGATAGCCAAGCAAAAGAGATAAAATATGGAAATTTAGAAATGGAAAAAGCTATGGCTGATAAGCTTCCAGTCTATGAACAAACTACTAAAAAACTTAAACCTACCAACACTAGGATTAACTATGCTACAAGAAAAACATGTTTTTACATGGAAAGGACAACACAAATTTTTGATGTGGATGCTTAATGAGGTCCTTTCTACTTTGTATGAACAGAAAAATAAATTGAATGAAATCAAAGAGCTTGAATCCTGTTTCATGACTGCTATCCCTTGTAAGTATTCTAATAAAGATCATGTGACAATTGATCTAGATGAGATACATGGTGAGTTTCAGCAATTAGTGAAGGACAAATTTGGGAAAAGCCAGCACGTGAGTAGCATGTATGAGTTGGCTGAAATCACTATACACATCTAAAAAGACAAGGAAAAATTAATAGAACTAGAGGCATCAATGTTAGAGGTTGGGAATGCACTACATATATAGATTGTGCAAATGGATCCAATAGTAATGATTGATGAATCCAAAGATGATGAGTTTCTTTAGAATATCCAAGATGATGTTTCTACACCAAGAATATCAATTGGGATTGCTAGGTAGCTATTTTAAGTTGTCGCTATTTTTTGGATAAATGTTCTTTTTTAGGTTTCTCATATTTTTAAATCTATTGTTTCACAAGACGTGAAGCTTTTGATCACTATCTAGAGATTTATTTTAGAGATAGTTATCTAATCAAAAAATTATATTTGATTTTGTATTATATTTAATTGGAAAAAATTGTATTTTGGGTTTGCTTTGTGTACAAGAAAACTATTCTTAGCTTAGAAGATCAAGTTAGCTTTATTTTACATGCAATGGTCTGTAAACATCATATATAAATGTCATTTACATTTAGATTTTCAATTGTAATTTTAAGCCTACATGCTGTTGAGACTTTTGTTCAAAGAGTACTAATTTTTATGTTCATTTATTTTGCAGATTAAGTATAATTTTGTAATTATGGCAAGCTTTGTATTGCAGTCTTTATTAAAGGAATTTGTGTAGCTGTGTATGCAACTCGTCATATTTAATTCATTGTAATTTTGTGTTTAATTGAATTCAATCACGTTATACAAATAATTTTCATTCTCTATGTTTAGCTAAAAAGTGTTAGCTTTCATTAGCTGTTATAGCTCTTTTCTGGAGTAAATAGAAAATAGAAAATCTCTTGTCTAGGGCAGAAGTGCTAAATCGCCTCGTGCCCTAGCTTGAGAACAAGAAGATTGATTTTTATCTTAATTTTGCTTGTATTGCATACTTAAATCCCTGCTAGTTCTAAGTGTTTTATAAATTCCCATGAAAAGAAACATATCATTTCCTTTGCTCTTCTCAAAAGAGAGCTTCCCCTCACAATTCAAAGAAAGGTTTTACCTTAAACGTTGTTCCATTTTGTGTTGCACGGAAAAGGGCAAATTAGAATCCTAACACTTAGATTTGTTGTTCTGATTGGAGTTTTAGTTTTAAGCTACTTTGCAGTTAGGGTTAATTTTTAAGGTGCAGAATTTGATTACCATGGTCTGCAAATTAAATACTAAGATCCAAATCATTGATGTTAACAAAACTTGCACATTTTCTTCCTGGAAATATCTCTCATTCAACAACATATTGCATGTTGATTATGATGCTAGCTAAAAGGATTGTTTAGAGTCAAGAAAAAGATCAATAGCATATTTCAGTCATAAATTGAATGATGCCAAAAGAAAATAATCAGTTTATGCTCAAGAGTTTATTGACAAAATGTAGGCATTATTTGCTTTCGAAGAAATTTGTGTTGTATAAGGATCATCAAGGCTTGCAATTTTTAACAGCCAAGGTAAATTAAATCAAAAATATTTAAATATGTGAAAAGATAGAATTTCTCCAAAGTGGAAAATCATATAGAGCTGGAAATTCTTTGAGTGGAGAGTATCTTTTGATAACTAAGTTGTAGGTTGAGGTGATTGGATTGATTCCATGTAGGAATTATACCCCAAAGGTGAAGGTTTCAAGGATGTACGGGAAGCATGCAAAAAGTCAACTAACATAGACAGAACTTCATGGCTGCAATTCTTTGTGCAAGATGATTTGTTATTTAAGGGACAACAATTGTGCATTTTTTAAAGATCAAAAAGGGAAATGGCACCATTTTGGCATAGATAAGACACTTGCACGAATGAGTGAAAAATATTATTGGCTGAAGATAGTAGCAGGAGGTGAAGAGATTTGTGCATGCATGTTGGATCTGCCAACATGTCAAAGGAAGAAGTCAAAACAAGGGATTGTACCAAGTACCAACCACTGCCAATGCGAAATAAACCATGGCAAGACATTAGCATGAAGTTTGAACTTGGATTGCCTAGGAACTAAAAGGGTAATGATTCTATTTTTGTTGTCATTGACAAATTTTCAAAGATGGCACACTTTATTGCTTGCAAGAAGACAACTGACAACAGGAATATTGCAAATTTATTATTTAGAGAGATTATTAGGTTGCATGGATTGCCTCATAGCATTGTTTCAGACAAAAACATAAAATTTGTTGAGCACTTTTGGAGAGGCTTATGGAAGAAATTGGGTATTCAATTAACTTTAAGCTCAGCATTTCAACCACAAATGGATGGTCAAATTGAGGTTGTCAACTGGAGCCTCGAAACTTTGTTGAGATGTCTAGAAAGAGACAAACCCATATAGTGGGATTTGTCATTAGTACAAACTGAGTTTGCATATAATAATTAAATCAATAGAAGCATAGCCAAAAACCATTTTCAAATAGTGTTATAGAATTAAGAGACATCATTGGCTCAAGGGGAAAGCAAGTTGAAGCAAAAGATTTTGCAAACTATTTGCAATTAATAAATGAAGTCAAAAAGAAGTTGTAGAAGAGCAATTAGACCTGTAAACATGTGTGTGCTTATATTAAGAGGAGAGAGGTGTATCAAATTTGAGATCTAGTAATGGCTCTTATCAAGAAAGGTTTCCAAAGGGCGCATGTAATAGATTGAAACGGACAAAAAATAGACCATACAAGATTATAAAATAAATTCAACCAACAAATATGAAATTTGGCTACCCGAGGCAATGGATATTTCTTCAATTTTTTGGATATTTCTTCAATTTTTATTGTGGCAAACCTGTATTATTTTTCATGAGGATCGAATTGCTGATCACCAAGAGAAATTGAATTTGTAGGTTCATAATTGGAAGCATCAAATGTTGGAGAAGAGCAGTGGAAATTGAGACCATCTTGGATTTCAGAATTCTCAAACACACTAAAAGCAAAAAAAATCAGGAGTAATTGGTTAAGTGGAAAAACATGACAGCAAAAAATTACACATGATTGAAACACACATAGATCTGCCACTTTGATCACAGTGTTGAAGAATTCAAATCTAATTAGCGAACACACACACACACACACACACACACACACACACACACACATATATATATATATATATCATAGCAGCAAAAATTGTTTGTGGAAAAAATCGGCAAACCAAAAGTATAAGATTTTTTGAAAAAATTGGGAAAAAAGGGGGGAGAAATCGGATTTTTAAAAAATAAAACTAAAAAATTTTAGAAATAGAGATAAAAATACTTTTTTTTTTTTATTAAGGGTGTTTCCATAGCATAGAGATATAGAGAGCAAATAAAATAGAGAGTTTAACCCATGAATTGTAGAAAATAGGATTTTGTTGTTTATATTCATATCGCTGATTACATTGCATTGCACAAAGCATACTTCATGGTGCATAAATAATAACTAGATGTTTATAGCTGATAAAATTTCAAAAAATTCAATTACAATATAGTTTGTACAAAGTCAGCCTATAAACTAAGTACAAAGTTCCAAAAAATCAAACATAGCCAATGACTCTTGCTACTACAAATAGAGCTATGCTAGAGGGCTGCATGTCCTAATGATGAAGCTCCTGGTTCAAAGCCTCTCCTAAGTCGTTCAACCTCATGACTATCCAAGTTGGCCTCCACGATCTCAAAATCCTCATGCTCAAGAAAGTCATTAAAAAGCATAGTTCCATGGAGTTTCGGGGACGGGGACGGGGACGGGGACGGGGGGACGGCAGGGGACGCGTTTCGGGGGCGTGGGGGCAGGGGGCCTAAGTTTGGGGGCGGTGGGGGGACGGCGGCGGTGGGTGGTGGGGGAGCAGTGCACTGAAATAAATATAGTACTTGAAAAAATAGTTATAAAAAGATGTATAACTGTAGAAGCCTAAGGAATAAGTATAGTTTAGTTTAAACACATTGCAATGATTCCATTGAACTAGTGAACATTGAAACAATGAACCTTTGCTAGCCTCCTCCTGCTCTAGGTTGTAAATGTATCGATTAAAATTTAAAAATTAAAATGGGCAAGGCACGAGATTGTTAGAATCTAGACTGAAATTTTGAATGCCTCAAAGAGATGTCATCTCGTGGGATGCAATGAAGTGCGGGAAAGCCTACACTTCATTGCATCCCACGAGATGGCATCTCTTTAAGGTATTCAGTCTAATAGTCCCTTACCCATGCTTGCTACATAATGATAAAACACTCATTTGACCCCTTCCGGCTGCATAAATGATAAAACTCAGGTACCTTTGGATGGGTATGGACATCTAGCAAAGAATTAAAAAAATGAAACAAAAACAAAACCGAAAACCCTCCCTCATACCTGGATTCAATCACCACTTCAGTCTTCAGATACCCACACTTAGCCTTAGACTCGTGTAAAGTGTAAACACTCGGCCAAAATGAAGTATAGTTGAAAAATCAAGTCAAAAGATTTCGATTTAGCTTTTTAGGCGTTCAAGAAGACTTTAAAATTTAAAGTTTATAAATTTTATCTTTTGTTTAAAAAAAAAAAAATCATTTTTTAATTGCATTTTAAGGGGGACTTCTGGAAGTCTCCTGCATTTTGGGGGACCCCTGGAAGTCTCAGGGACGTCCAGAAGTCTCCTGCAAAAAGGGGGATGCCTGGAAGTCTCGGGGACATCCAAAAGTCCCCTCACAAGGGGGACGCCTGGAAGTCTCAGGGACGTCCAAAAGTCCCCTCAAAAGGGAAACGTCTCGGAGGCGACGGAGAAACAGGGGGACGGCGGGGGGACGTTTCCCTGACGTCTCCGCGTCTCGGAAACATCCCTGTCTCCGAAACGGCTCCATTTTTGGGGGGGACGCGTCCCCGTGGAACTATGTTAAAAAGACAGATTTCCTTTGCTAAGAGACATCATAAATTGCAAAACGGGAATCAACTGCTTCATATTTGTGATTTAACAATATTTGCAATTTCTAGAATAGTGTCAAAGAGAACTACATGAAGAGTGTGCAAGGGAAATTATATGACAAAAGAAGCAATTGCAAAGTTCAACTTGATAGGTTTTGAATCAAATAGCTCAAGATAGAGTAATAGAAAATGCTTTTGAAATAGAATCTTACATCTCAAAAGACCATAAATGATATTGGAATGTTCTCATTGGTAACTATTTTAGCAGATTTGTAAAAGAGTAAAGGGAGTGTAAAATATTTTTCCATTAGATAGTAAAGATCTGCTAGTACAAAAGAAAAGAGCAACTATTTCAATCAAAATTTTAGCTATTATTATTCAAGTAATTTTTCTTGATTTTGCATATAAGTGGATGATGGAGTTAAAAACATTGATGGACTTTGAGTTGAGAATTTGAGAGATTATAGGTGCAAATTTAATGGAAAATCAAAGCACGAGGAACATTCCCTTTCAATGGGACAATTGTTGCTGAAATCTATCTAGATCGTTAAAGAGAAAATATATGAGGCCTGCTTTGTAAGGGATTCAGATAAGCCCACAAGACTAGGGCAAGACTTCTCTCAAGGCATGTATCAATGTTTTTGATACCTATTTAACATGCATGGAATGCTACACTATACATGTCTAAAGCATTCATGTACTACTATTGTAGTCCTTGCAGGCCTTCTGAACCTTCATGTATATGACAATCCTAAATGGAATGTAGTTCCCTAACAAGTGCAAGGCATGCATTTAAGCAATGAGTTTCACTAATTAACAAAGCATTAAGTCTGCAGAATATATAAGAAATTTAAATATAACCAAAACAATCCTTCATTTTGAAAAATATATTGCTACAAATCATTTTTTTCAGCACTACAAGCTGATTTTTATCTTTCTAATAGAAACCATTATGCTTCCAGATCCACAATGTCTATATACTGTTATGTAAATACTTTTGCTTCCCACTTGATCATACAATTGTTACTACCCTACCTACTTGTCATTAAAACTTGATGGCTAGTGTCAAATTGAAGCTCCAAATTATCACACTTTGTTAGCATCTGAAAAGGAAAGTTGTCCCAACCTAACCTTGATAATCTAAACAACCTCCTTGGCATTATTGTTGACAATTGAAATTTTAAAATTCTTTTGAATAGTTAGGATCACAAGAATTCGAAGAAAACAAACCTCTTCAAGTTGATATCAAGCCAACAGAGCTTCATTTCAGTTTCGTCTAGCTTTCTATATTTCCTTTTGGCAAGTTCTCTTATAAGGTTCAGATATGTTAAAAAAATCAGATAGAAGCCTTACTTAGTATTTATAATATTGTCTACTATTTCCCACTAAATTGTCTCTTTGGATTTATATACATGGAAAGCAATACTGCGAACCTAAGGCAAATGACAGTAGTGTGGAATATAGAGAAAAAAACAGCACATCTCTTAACCATTCCATGTTAATGTCCTTAACATCAAACGTAGAAGCATACCAAAGAACATGTCTATTTTAATGTCTTTAACATCTATTACAAATATAAGTTCATTCAAGGTTGCCTACCTACAATTTGCCTCAGCAACCTAATGAAATCTGGTGAATATTTGATGGTGAACCACGTCCCAACGGCCAACGCTCAATTTTGTACTAAAAATCAACAAAAAAGCCGATTAAATAGCAATTTTGCGTGATTAGGGTTTTGCGACGGGTTGGTCGGACAATTTTTTCGTGATTTAAACCCTTAAAAATTGTTGAACATTGTTGAAAATTGTGGCTGATTAAATCACGACTTTTTGGGGGAAAAATCATTTAAGTTGGAGAATTTTTTTAAATCGCGATTTTCGATTTTTTAAGGATTTATGCTTCTATGATATATATAATAGTGTGTGTGTGTGTAAATACATGTATACATATACATATACATATATACATACATATATTTGTATACATATATATATCTATGTATACATGTATATATATGTATGTATGTATACATATGTATATGTATATATATATATATATATAGAGAGAGAGAGAGAGAGAGAAAGGATGAAGAGTTCAAAAGGTCAAGGGTCAACGAAAACCAATAAATTCATTAGTCTTTTAATGACTTTTCAAATGGAATTGAAATCTCTAAGAGAGGGATTTGAAAAACTCAATTCAATTTTTGGAAAGAGAGATCAAGTGATCCAAGGGATATTGAGTTCTCATTGTGGAAACCCAAGTTCAAATGCCAAAGGGACATTTAATATGAAATTCTAAGTTGTGACTCTTAGTCTTCCATAGTTGACTTTTAAAGTGGAGATGGTTTATAATGTAACGTCCCGTTTTGATGGTGTTTGATTCAATTCAATTGGCCAATTTAATAAGTAATATTGGACAATATTGAGTTGGTCAATGCATCCTATATTATTGATGTGACTACCATCAAGATTAACATGGCAAATAATAAAGGATGTCTATTATTGGCTTTCCTTGGAAGATATTGTCGCCGCCCTCTCTCCCTATAGATATCGCAACTTATTGAAGGAGCCAATACTTATAATACATTGATCGCACCATTAATCATTGATATGTTCTCGATGAGTAATCGTATATTCTTGTGGTCGAATGGAAAGGAGTGTGTGTGATTTGCAGAATATTGGCCAGTTGATTATATTGCTCAGAATGGAAATAACTTAGGCTCAGACCAAATCGATAGCATCCACTATATACTCCAATTTATTTCAAATTGGTGATTTCCATTACTCGTGCGAGTTACATGGAGGGAGCCGAAATTGTAAATGAGGTTTTACCATGCCTTTTACACTGCAGACTTATATCTAAGATGAGTTGAAATCAAGGAGGCACTACCTTATTTACCAATGGCAGTCGATGATAATCTATGCCAATGATTATCTGTGCTACTACCGTAGTGTTTGAAGGGACTAGTAGAGTCTGAACAGTCAAAGCGATTCAACCTCCTGAACATTATTATTATTGTTGTAGCTTATTTGGAGGGCTTCGTGGTTTTATCTCATCCTTCAAACATACACTAAGTCGTCAACCACAGCCAGCATCATATTTCTCTTTATTGGGAGCACTATCTATAAGGAAGATGTAGCGAGTAAAGAAAGCATAGATTAGTTAAGAAGAGGTGGTGATCACATGAGAGAGACATGTCCCTTGAAAGGATGCGATAGAAAGCTATGACCTTCCACCAACCATGGATATAAAAAGGGAAATATTTCAAAGCAAAGGGGATGGAATAGTTTTTGCAGAAATATACAATTTAAAGATAGATGATCTAGTGCTCTAAGGAGCCATGATCCCCTAGATAAAGGATGCATAAACAATTAGCAAATATCAGATATAGCACCCCATATTTATTGCATGCATATAAGTTTATATTCAGCAACACAAATCTAAAGAAGTCTAAGCCTCATACATATTCAAAGCTATGATTTTAATTGATAAATCAGAAACAGCTATTATATTTAGCTATCACATTTCCATTATTGAACTATGATAGAATTAATTATAGAGTTATATGCAATAGTTCATTTTATTCTATTTATAATTTAGAAACTCAGTTCATCTTAATAATATTGGATGACAATTTGTGTCAATCCAATAAGGAATAAATCGTAAATCTATTGATCCAAAGCACGGGTCATTATAGTGGTATCCAAGCTAGCAAACCTGCCAACCTAGTGGGTAAATGTCAAGAAGCTCAATTAATCATGACAATAGAAGATATCAAACCATTAGCGAGATCATGCTATGAAGCAGGTAACAAGCCTAGTACTAAATTACAATCAAGAGATGATGTATGGAACACACTTAAAGCGGTAGAAGAACGTTTATTTGAAATGTTAGATACCAAACCATTGGCAAAAAGAAAAGGAAATAAGGAAAAAGTAAATACCAATCACGGTATTGATGACAAAGCACCAAATGCAAGTAATGAGGTGATAAATAGAACACACTTGGCAACAAAAGATGAATTCATCAAAAGAAAAAACCATCTAGTGAGTAAAGATAATAAATGTTTTGAGGAAGAATTCTATTGCGTTAGGGATGAGATTGAAGAACTTAGAAAGAAGAACCTAAAACTTTAGCTACTACTTGAAGAGTCAAATGAATCTAATGTAAAGTTAATACAAGAAGTCGAAGAATGTGAGAAGGTAATTGTTGATCTAAACATAAAGTTTCAAGAAGAGTGTAGACCGAAGACCAAAATACAAGAAGAATCCGAGAAGGTGATCACTGATATGAAATATCAAATAAAGGAAGCAGAGCTAACAATCATCAATTTGAAAATTCAAATTAAAGAAGAGAAAATAATTCAAGAGGTAAAAATCCAATTGAAAGCAAAGGAAGAGAGTTGTGGAAGGTTAGAATATGAAATTGTTTCAGTGAGAAAAGAATTAGAGAAGACGACCATCAAGCTGAACACAAGTCTCGAGTTTGAAAAGAGCACCGAAATCCTTGATGACATCATTAATGGGCAAAGGTCATCATCAAATAAAGCAGGACTTGGCTATAAAGAAAATCAAACATTCAAGGCAAATTCCAAAGAAACTCCTAACAAGACAAATAAGGGAAAGATAAAAAGCCTCGAAGAAACTTTCAAAAGCCCTATTAAAAATGAAGATAACAAGCAGACAGAGACTCCTAAAGTTGACAAGGACAATTTCAAGAAGTCCTTTCCTTTGAGGCAAGTGCATACATACAGGTTCAAAAGTACCTTTAATGGCTATTGCTACTCATGCAATCATTTTGGACATAAGGCAAGGGAGTGTAGAGCACAAGTGATATATAATAATAGATGGAACAAAGGTAGAAATCTTTATGGGTGGACAAATAGAAATTAAACTACATATGTTCCTCCAGGGAAATATAAGGTTATATGCTACAAATGCAACCACTATGGACATATAGCACGTCATTGAAGAAATCGTATTACGACCTTGAAGACAAAATAGAAGATAAATATACTTGGCAAGCATAAGAAAGAACCTATGAAAGTTTGAAAGAGGAAACTAAAGCAAGAGAAGGATAAATCTATAATAGTGCAAACTTCATTACATGCACAAGAGATATCTCCTAGTCCATAAGGAGAAGCACAATTTCAAGGGGAGCTAAGTATGGCATTATTCTTCAGCCCCAGGGAGAAGATAATTTAAAAGATGAAGAATCACAAAAAGTCGAAGAGAAGAATCCACTAGTCTAATAGATTGGTATCAAGGGAAAGAAATGAATTGGCATGTACATAATTGTGGAAAATGTTCAAGATCCTAGATTATGAAAGATTGCATGCCTTTAACTCATGCACATTAAGTCGGCATTTACAAGTGTCTCCATGAGATTAAAGATTTGGGAAAATGAGAGATGATGCTAAAGCTTAAAGAAGTGAAAACTATCTTATACTGATTCACATTAGAGAAAGAGCAGATATTGTTGAAAGGTAGGAATTGGGATCACAAAGCTTTAACCTTTCATCATAGCGTGACAAGATATGAGGAACAAAGTGGTGAAGATGTTTGTAAGACTAAACTTGATAAGAGAATTCTCCAAAAACCTTAGCAAGAGGCTAGAATGATCCAAATGAGTCTTTTCTTGAAGAATAGGTTTGTATATTTGCATTTGACATTTATGCTAAAACACACAAGCATGTGTTGGCAAAAGCAAAAGAAATTGATAGTGGAAAGTTTGATGGTTGTGCTTATGTCCAACTTCAAATTAAAGGTGACCCTATTGATGTAATGATGTCATTGATGTTAGAGGAAGAATTATGAAAGGAATCTTCAAAAGAAACTTATGCATGAAGAGGAGCCAATTGCATCAAGATTCGAGGGAGTTAAGGTGTTATAAGAGCAATCCAAATCTACCGTGAATCATAGAAAGAGGAGTTACTGTTAGAGTAGCTAGAGTTATTCCAAACTGATACTATCAAGGGGCCCAAAATTGAGAGCAAATAAGAGATGAAATTCCCATGCAAAAGGATAGCAAAAAGATGAAAGACAATCATTTAGTTGTAGCAATCAGATAACTAGAGGAAGGGAAGGAAGGTGAGAAGAATCTCAAAAAGAGATATAAAAGATGTTCTTATTCAATAGCCAAGGATTGAGTTGAACATGCATAAGAAAGTAATGGGATAACTAAACAAGTTTCTAACTTGTGAAATTCAAGGAGATGATCCAAATTCTCTTGGAGAGCCATAGAGAAGATATCTCAAAGACGAAGTATGTGAATGAACAATGATATCTATTTCATTTTAAACAATGAACACTTCTTCGCATTCCAAAAGAGACAGTGACAATTGGAGTATGAAAATAAGATTATTAAAATTAGAGTAGCGCAGCATCAGCGTGATGGTTCATGTCTAAGGCTACCTTGGAATCCTGGAACCATATTGCTCGAGGACAAGCAACTTTTGGGCGAGAGGACTTGTAATGTCCCATTTTGATGGTGATCGATTCAATTAATTGTGATAATTTAGTAGGTAATATTCGACATTATTGAGTTGGTCGATGCATCCTATATTATTGATGTGGCTACCATCAAGATCAACGTGCCAAATAATAAAGGATGTCTATTATCGGCTTTCCTTGGAAGGTACTACCGCCGCCCTCTCTCTATAGATATCGCAATTTATTGAAGGAGCCAATACTTATAATACAATGATCGCACCATTAATCATTGATATGTTCTCGGTGAGTAATCGTATATTCCTGTGGTCGACTAGAAAGAAACAAGGGTGATTTGCAGAATATTGGTTGGTTGATTATATTGCTCAGAATGGAAATAACTTAGGCTCGGACCAGATCAATAGCATCCACCCTATACTCCATTCAATTCATTTCAAGTCGGCAATTTCCATTACTCATGCGAGTGTTAAATGGAATTGTAAATGGGTTTTACCATGCCTTTTACACTGCAAAATCAAGATCAGATTTGTTTAAGCAGTGAAATCTTCTACTCTTCTTCTCATCTAAGGGAGTTTATCTTAGCTTCGAAAATGGTGAATGGACTCAAGGTTGAAGATAGGCTTGATGGTGCATCTAACTTCACCTCTTGGAAGTTCAGAGTCCTTATTGCATTGGAAGAGAATGATCTTCTTGATTTCGTGGAGAGTGATGTGCTCGAGCCATCCGATGAGGCTGAGAAAACTTAATGGAAGAAGAATGGTACTAAGACTAAGAAGATTTTGATTGATTCTATGAAGGATCATCTTGTGCCAATTATATCGAAGATGATGACAGCCAAAGACATGTTCGAGACTCTCCAAGGCTTGTATGGGATCAACAACACTAGTAGAGCTCTTGCCTTGAGGCAACAGCTCCATCATATAAAGATGGCTGAAGGAGATTCAGTCATCTCCTTCTTCATGAAGATCATTGAGTTGAAAGATCAGCTATATGCCATTGGAGATATAGTTGATGATACAGATCTAGTCATGTTGGCACCAAATGGTCTTCCTCAATCTTGGGAGCCCTTTATCAGAGGCATTAGTGGAAGATCTAAATTGCCCAAGTTTGATCGTCTTAGGGCTGATTGCATTCAAGAGGAATCCAGGTTGGCAGCAAGAGGAAATGGACGAAGCTCTCACAATGAAGACAATCATGTCCTTGTTGCTCAATCTTCCAGAAGGAAAAGAAGAGATGGGAGAAAAGGAAATTTCAAGAGGAATAGAGACAGAAAATCAGATTTTTCTCCTGAACCAAAGAAGAAGAAGGATCTCTCTCATATCTAGTGTTTCAAATGTGACAAGTTTGGTCACTATGCTCGAGATTGTTTAACAAGACCAAAGCAACATGCTTCTACCGCAGATGTTAACGATGTGTCACCGCAAAAAGAATCTAGAGACAACTCAGGAGGATTCTTATTCATCTCCGCTCTATCAAGCAATGTTCCAACTGACAGTAGTACATGGTTGATTGATAGTGGTGCTTCACGACACATTACAGGATATCGGGAGCATCTTTCAAACTTGGTAGAAAGAGAAACCAACTTACAAGTGATAATCAAAGATGATGCTTCCTATTCAGTGAAAGGTGTTGGAGCCACCTTTCTTCATCTAGATTCTAGCATCTCTCTTCACTTGAGTGATGTCTTGTTAGTACCAGGAATCAAGAGAAACCTTGTTTCAATTTCAGCTTTGGAGGACAAAGGGTATCAAGTTGCATTTTCTGAGGGAAAATTTCTTGCTTGGCCGAAGAACTCTAGCATCAACATAGCCCAAGTGATTGGTGTCCGTCAAGAGAGTCTATATAGACTTTCTATTCGTCCAGTTCAAGCATTGTTGCATGATTATACCAGTTCGTGTGAGCTAAGGCATAGGAGACTTGCCCATCTACATTTCAGAGCTCTTCCATGCATGGAGAAGATGGTTACCAATCTACCGAAGCTCAGTCAGGAGCATGATGGCACTTGTAGAGGATGTGCACTAGGTAAGAATTCTAAGGGTCCTTTTCATAGTAGTGAAAGTAGATCTAAAGGAATTCTAGATCTTGTTCATTTTGATTTATGTGGTTCAATGTCTGTGGCATCCTTGAGTGGTTATTGGTATTATGTGATTTTCATTAATGACTATTCTCGAAAGACTTGGATTTATTTTTTAAAGTCTAAGGAGTCAGAAGAAGTGCTTATAGATTCAAAGAATTCAAGGCTCAAGTTGAAAATATGTCCAAAAAGAGGATCAAGGTTCTAAGATCCGATAATGGAGGAGAATACAGTTTTGGAGGTTTCCGTAATTTCTGCATTGAGGCAGAGATCAAGAGGGAGTTTTGTGTTCCATACAATCCTCAACAAAATGAAGTTGCAAAAAGAAAGAATAGGTCCATAGTTGAGGCAGCCAAAGCTATGATTCATGATCAAGACTTACAAACCTTCCTTTAGGCAAAAGCTTCCAGAACTACAATGTATGTTCAGAACCGAAGCCATCATCGAATATTGGAAAATATGACTCCTGAAGAAGCCTTCACAGGTGTGAAACCTGAGGTTAGTCATTGAAGAATCTTTGGTTGTCTTGTTTATATTCATGTGCCTAAGGATAAAAGATCTAAGTTAGAACCTTCAGGCAAGAAAGGTATATTTGTGGGCTACAGTGAAACTTCTAAGGCCTACAGGATCTACATTCTAGGTCAGAAACAGATTGAAGATCAGCAAGGATGTCACTTTCAAAGAAGAGGTTGCATTCAAAAGATCTAAGAGTTCTTACATGGAGATAGATAGTGAAGAATAGGAGACACCTTGGGATATGGACATTTCTCTTTATCATAATCTTGAGATTCAGAGGGAGTCTACTAAACCAGAAGAGGCTAGTGATCCAGTTGATCCCATAGAACCTACTGATGGTCTGAGAGACATTGCTATAGGTCGAAAGAGACCTCTATTGGCTAGACAGACTATGCAAGATGCAGAGAAGTATGCAGGTCCTCGAGGCACATTCAGAGAAAGCAAGAGACCACAAAAGTTTCCAGGCTATGTGGCATTAATGAGTCACATCATTGCGTCTGAACCTTCTAGTGTTGAGGAGGCATCAAATCTGCAAGTATGGAGAGATGCTATGACAGAAGAATATCAATCTATTATCAAGAATGATGTTTGGGATGTTGTACCTAGACCTGAAGGGAAATCAGTTGTATCTTTCAAGTGGCTTTTCAAGATCAAGCATGCAACGGATGGGAGCATTGAGAAGTACAAAGCAAGATTTGTGGCTAGAGGATTCTCTCAGAAAGAGGGAATAGATTATGAGGAGACATTTTCTCCTGTTGCTCGATATACATCTATCAGGACTATCATTGCTATTGCATCAACTAAAGGATGGAAGCTACATCAAATGGACGTAAAGACGGCATTCCTTAATGGTGCGATTGAAGAAGTGTACATTGAGCAGCCAGATGGCTTTGTGATTCATGAGAAGGAGTCTCATGTATGCAGATTAAAGAAGGCATTGTATGGCCTTAAGCAGGCACCTCGTGCTTGGTATGAGAGGATTGATCGATACTTGATGAGCTTGGGATTCTCCAAGAATGATGCAGATTCAAATCTTTACTTCAAGGTAGCTGATGGTGAGGCTTTAATCTTGGTTCTTTATGTTGATGATTTATTTCTTACTACACCAGAATATCTCATTGTCAAATGCAAGAAGGAGTTAGCCTCTGAGTTTGAGATGAAGGATCTAGGCCTTATGCATTACTTTCTAGGATTGGAAATGTGGCAGAAACCCAATGAGATTATTCTAAGTCAAGGGAAATATACCATAGACATCTTGAAGAGATTTGGGATGATGGATTGCAAATCTAAGTCTACACCGATGGAAACAAATTTGAAGAAGTTGAGTAACTCTGCAGCTAGTTCACATCTGGTAGATCCCACCATGTACAAGTAGTTGATTGGATCGTTGATGTATCTAGTCAATACTAAACCAGACATTTGCTATGCTGTGAGTGCCCTCGATCAGTTCATGTGTGAACCAAGGCAAATTCATCTAGTTGCAGCCAAGCATATCTTGAGATACCTACGTGGCACAGCAAGATATGGCTTGAGATATACTTCCAGTGAAGAACTAAAGTTACAAGGCTATTCTGATTTTGATTGGGCCGAGAGTGTAGCTGACAGAAAGCGCACCTCTGGATGCTGCTTTAGTTTGGGGTCTGCCATGATTTCTTGGTGTAGCAAGAAGCAGACTTCAGTAGCACTAAGCACTACAGAGGCTGAATATATTGCAACATGTGTAGCAACTCGAGAAGCAATGTGGCTTCGAAAGCTCCTTGCAAGTTTGTTTGGGCAAACGTTGGAGCCAACTGTGATTCATTGTGACAATCAAAGTTGTGTGAAGTTATCTGTCAATCCAGTGTTTCATGACAGGACTAAACATGTGGAAATCAAATATCATTACATCAGAGATATGGTGCTAAGGAAAGCTATTCAACTCAGGTATATTTGCATTGATGATCAGAGAGCTGACATTCTCACCAAGCCTCTCTCCAGAGTGAAGTTTGTATACTTTCGAGACAAGCTTGGAGTTGTGGAGAATGAAGCCCTTGCTGAGAGGGAGACTCAGCATCAATGATCTTTGTTATTTGCTATAATGTATATTTCTCTGAGACAGAGAAATATGACGTGAAAGCCCTTGTCCATCTCTGAAACGGAGATGTGGTTCTTTCCACCCAATGGGAGTAGCCATGGTGGATGTCATGTTGAGAGACTCCATAACAACATCACATTGAGAGACTCTGTGATGATTCCTTTGTACTTGTGTTTTTCCACACATGGGAGTAGCCATGGTGGACATTATGTTGAAAGACTCCATGATGACATCATGTTGAGTGACTCCGTGATGGGCACTTGTGCACATGTTCCTTTCCACACATGGAAGTAGCCATGGTGGACATCATGTTGAGTGACTCCATGATGATATCACGTTGAGAGACTCTATGATGAACTCTTTTCCACAAATGGGTCTAGCCATTATGGGTGTCATGTTGAGAGACTCCATGACATGGATATCTGGAAGGATACCTCCCTAGCTAAGAGGGAGTGTTGATGTTATAGCGGCGGGTTTATCCTTCACCCGACTTTGAGCATTAAATAATAAATATCAAACAAATAAATAAAGCGCAGCTACTTATTTATTTGAGATCGATTTAAATGAAGAAGAGCTTCATTTCAAAATAATAAGTTATATTTTATGAAAGCCAACATAAATAAAAGTCGCCACCCTTGTGAAAGGGCGTCACACTTTGTTAAGAGGTCGACTCTTCATGAAAGGTCGCCTCATCTTGTATATATGCAAGGCGTTTCTTCTCTTCTTGGCATCAAAGTTATTAAGACAAGTTTGCATATTTTTGAGTGGAGATTACTTTCATCAGCAGATCGATATATATTGTTCAAGAAGATCAACTTGTGAAGAAGTCATTATTGTTTGTCAAATTCACAACTAGACAGGTGTTGTTACAATTACATCAGATCGGCCTAGGGATTGGCCATATTGTAAAGCGAATTGCTGCTCATTTATTCAATATATAAGTGATATATTATTGTTGGGTTTTTCTCCCTCAATAAGGAGAGTTTTCCTAGGGTATATGTTGTGTTCTATTATTTTTAATTGTTCTATTTCTGCTTAAGTCAATTTTGATCATCAAATTAACAACTACTACGGTGGAGACTGGGGTTGAAAATACCAACATTAGGAGATCTGGTAGGTTGGCAAAAAATAATAAGAAAGTGCAGATTAGGGAAATTTCTTCTGATGAGGAGTGGTCTGATAGCAAAGTTAATAGGAATGAGGAAGAGGAGGAGGAGTTTGTTGAAGGGCCTAGCAACTTATCAGATTTCAACAAAATGTTTAATGAGAACTCGGCTTCCCAGTCCTTTGGCCCTCAGGATGTGGAGTGTGCTGACAATGTGAAGACAGTGGATAAAGAGGTTGATCATAGTGTGTTGTTGGAGCGGATGGTGAAGCTTGAGAAGAATTTTAATGGCTTGACCCAGTTCACTGTCAAGTTGGTCCATTGTGTGACTAGCACCCTCGCTGTTGTGCTTAAGGACGAGATGGAAAAGGCTGCAAATGATGGTCTTGAATGGGTCGGGGAGGATGTTGTTAACCTCCTCTCTCAGAATTGGGAGAATGCTAGTTAGTGTTTATGTTGGTTGTTTGTCTGGTGTGTCTGTGGATTTTTTTGGTTAGTGGTTTTTTGTTTTTTTGGACTTGATCCTTTTTGGCCCTTGAGGCTCGATGTGTAAAGGGTACGGCTCCCTGTAAATGCTTCTTATCGTATCAAAAACAATACAAACACAAGACCTTTTCATCCCAGGAAACCCATTATGGGCTCGAAATTCCAATTGGTAGAGGCAAATACTCTTCTACTGGAGTGTATTGCTCAATTTGGACAAGTACACCTATAATACATCTTTTGTCAAGCCCTTCTACTTCAGCTCCCTATTTCTATGGAGTTCAATCTTCAATATCCTCTTGTAGAAATAAATATCTATGCATCTATGATCCTGTTGGATGATTAAACCAATACTCTATAGTCTCTACCTCCATTCACAGATTTTGCTATTGGAGCATCCTCTTTATCAATTTGAAGAACTCTTGAACAAATTGGAAGTGGAAGAGTTGGTTGTTCATTTCTCATTTTGTTTTCAACTGTTGGGATCTCTTCCATGGAGCGCAGATCTGAACTAGGTCATTTTTGTAAGATGTAGATCCAACACTCTCATTGTTTCCAATTTCTCGTAAGTGTCTGTCATCTGTGACTGACATAAGCTACTCATGAATCCATAGAGATCATTACACACAATACCTTGTGTGTTTTAAAATATGAATTAAAATTGTGTTACCGGATCCTGCAGGAGATCGGTCGGATCCCAGTCCGGTTTGAATTAGATTCGAATACCAATCTAGTTCATCTATGGGTCTAAGCCGAGGGCTGCAAAAGGCCACCTGATTCGACCAGGGCAAACCCAAGACGAACCAAGGCAGATCCGAGCAAACCCGCAGGGAACCTATCCCTGCAACGTTCAATTTGACACATTGTTTTAAAAAAAATGATTTTTTAATCATTTTAGTCAATTGATTTGACTAGGCACCCAAATGAACCCTAATATTGACTTGCAAAACACATTAAACACCAAAACAAGTCCATTTTGTTCATTTCTTTTGCAAACAACAAATATCATTCCAAGAGGCTGAACATTTTTTTTGCTTGTCGGATAGACAAAGAGAGTTGAAGATTGATCTTTGAAGGTTCTACATCGATTGCCTTGTCATTCCTACACATTTATGAGTGTTTATTGACTGCCAAGAAGATCATAGAAGGAATTTTTTGCAAAGATGTTTCTTTTAATTTCTTTCCTCCATTTTTGTTTTCTTAACCCTGTAGGAATCAAGTAGCCCCCCCCATAAACTACACTGCACCTAGTAAACTTTTTTCACGTGACCAATGACGCTGGCATGACACACCCTCAAATATTACAGGGATGAGGGGATACTAGACCTCATGACCTCTTGCCTGCAACAAGATGCTTTAGCCAATCGAGCTAGGCCCCCCACACCTCTTTTCCTCCATTTTTGTTTTACAAACAAGAAACAAACTTTTTGCTTTATTTATCTATGTTCTTTTCATAGTTCCATGGAGTTTCTTGACGGGAGGACATGGGGACGTGGGGACGGGTTTCAAGGATGGGGGGAGCAAGGGCCTAAGTTTGGGGATGGTGGGGGGACGGCGGGGGGACGACGGGGGGACGATGGTGGTGTGGTAGCAGGGTGCTGAAATACATATAGTACTTGAAAAAATAGTTATAAAAAGATATATAAGAATTATACATCTTGAGAACAACTAGGAGTCCCCTAGACATCTTGAGGACACCCTACCGTCCTTGAAGTCCTATCAGCGTCTTGGAGACATCGACGCTAGTGGTGGGATGGTGGCGCTGGTGGTGGGTTGGTTGGGAGACATCCCCCTAAGTCCCCAAATCTCCCAGACGGGGACGTCTAGGAAACGCGGGGTTTTTCGGGGGGGACGTGTCCCCGTGGAACACTGGTTTTTTTCCTTTCTTCTACAAATGTATCAAAGATTCAAAAGAGCTAGGTTTTGCATATCTATTTTTTGTGTTCTAATTTTTGTTTTTGTTTTGAATGTGTTGTTTACAAAAACTTTTGCCATAGGAATCACAATGGCAACTAGTTCTAGCTCAATGGCTCAATGTAAATTCAAAACAGATCTGAATTCTCTTCTATGGAAATATGTTCAAATGATACAACAGGTTCTAGGTGGTGGGGGTTACATTTGGATTTGCTTTGGGTGTGATGTTAGATATTCTAGTTCATATAGTCAAGTGAAAGCTCATTTGTGTGGAATACTTGGACAAGGCGTCAAACCTTGCCCTGGAAAGAATGGTGCAGTTGTGCCATCAGAGACAGTGATAGGCTATATTATGGAGCAAGAACAAACAGATGAAGGGGCAGGCCTTAAATCAAGTCACACCTTAATAAAAAAGAGATCAAAGGGAATGCAGCCCACATCTAGTCTCAATGTTGTTGTAGAAAACCATCCATTTTTTGCCTCTCCTCATCCTCAAAGTGAACAACTCATTACAAGAAAAAAACCAAAGGGACCTTTGGAAAGTGCATTTCAAAATGAGAGTCGAGACATTGCTAACCGCCATGTAGCAAGATGTATTTATGCAAATGGATTGTCTTATAATGTTGTTCACTCTCCATATTGGAAAAAAATGTTAAAAACAATTAATGAAGCTCCAAAAGGGTACAAGGGCCCAAGTTATGAGATATGTGGCACCTTATTGGAAAAAGAGGTTAAGAACGTTGAAGATGCATTGCAGCCCATAAGGGATTCATGGGTTGCGATAGGTGTATCCATTATTTTAGATGGGTGGAAAGATGCAAAAAATTGCCCTTGATCAATGTCATAGCAGTGTCCCTTAAAGGGGCAATGTTTTTTAAAGTTGTTGATTGTGAGGGGTAGGTGAAAGATGACCAATTTACTGTTGATATTCTCATCGCAGCCATTAAGGAAGTGGGTCCCTGTAACATTGTTCAAGTACTAACGAACAACGCAAAGAATTGTAGAGTTGTTTGTTTGTTGGTTGAGGAACGATATTCACATATCTTTTGGACACCTTGTGTGGTCCACTCTCTCAATCTTATGCTACAAAAGATTGGGAATAAAATTGATTGGATCAAAGAGTTGTATGCAAAGGTTGACGACATCTAAATGTTCATCACCAACCACCACATGTCTCAAGGCATTTTCATATCATTTTCAAAATTGGAGCTATTGAAGGTAAGTGGAGTAGCATAAAATTTTACATTTTCATAATTAGATTGTGTATTCTAATTCTCCTTTAAAGTTTGCTTTTAAATTTTAATTATTTTATTTTGTATTTTTAATATGTTGTAGAGACCCGTTTCGCCTCTAACACAATCATTTTGGAATGACTTGTGAAAGTTAGAGAGTTGCTTTCTAACATGGTGATTAGCCAAAATTGGTCTATATGGCAGCAAAGCAACTCTGATAGGGCAGCAAAAATTAAGCAAATGATATTAAATGACCCATGGTGGGATCATGTGGAGTATCTCGTTAGCTTCACTGAGCCCATTTTGAGCATGATTCGCTATACTAACATGAACAAGCCTTGCATTTGAGAAATATATGATGGCACTAAATCAATGATTGAGAAGATGAAAAGCATTGTAAATGTGAAAGAGCAAGACCTTGAAGAGACTTTCTTCAAACAACTGCATGCAATTGTTGAAGAAAGATGGAACAAAATGGCCACTCCATTACATCTTCTAGCCTTCGCACTGACTCCAAAATACTACAGCGTTGAGATTCTTTTTGTGCCAGGAAGGCTTCCCCCATATAGAGATTTTGAAGTGCCTAAAGGGCACAAGGCAGCATTCCGTAGACTCTTCTTTGAAATGAAATTGCGAGATGTAGTCACGAATGAGTTCATTGATTTTGTGCACTCAAATGATCAAAGTGTTGAGGCTCTTCGTGATAGGTTTAAGAAGGATGCTCATAGTTGGAGGTACTTCCATGGCCAATTCTTCCAACCCCTGCAGCCCCTCGCAATCAAAATTTTATCACAAGTTTAATATATTTTTATATTTTAGTCCTTAAATCTTTAATAAATATAATGTATAACTTTAATTGTTTACTTTGTCTTCATAGGTTGCTAGTTCATCTACATCTGAGATGAATTGGAGCACATATTCTTTCATCCACTTAGTAAAGCGCAATAGATTGCACACCAAAAGAGCAGAGAACTCAGTATACGTGCATTCCAACTTGCATTTCCTTTCGCACAAACAACATGACTACAAGGAAGGGAACACAAAGTTGTGGGATATAGAGCCAAAGCATATAGATTTGGATGATTCCACTTCCCAACATATTGCATATGAGGATTCCAAAAGCCAGCACACTTTTAATGTGTAGTGATCAACCCCAAACTGTATATAATTTTATTTTCCGATTTCCTTCAACTAGGTTGCTCAGGCATTTTGTCAAACAGTTTATAGATACCGCTTTTGAAATCAACACTGACTATGCAATGATTTGAACACACTATTTACCAGCTCATAAAGAGACCCAATAATTGAACATCTTGGTCTAATGCATTGTTTTCAATTGATAAATGCAAGTGATACATTCCAAAAGTCATTCAAGCTTCATATATTCATTGCCATTGCATAACAAAGATAGGATATTAAAGTGCAGCAAAGTACATGAAAACATTACAACTCAGACATTCGGTAACATATTGCTTGCAAATAACAATCTCTGATAAGTTATATAAGAATCACCTTACAGCTAGCTGTAGCGGCTGCTCAATAAATACAGGAACCCGTTAGAGATTGTGGTTGCCTTTGACCAAGTGGCTAAGTGAAGACAACGTTGTCCTCTGACCAAGTTCCACGTCAAAGACTCCTCAATTCATTATCCTGCATTCCCATATATCCATTCACAACATCCTCTTTCCCCTACTATTTGCCACGTTATTCTTTGTCTTTGCTAAACGGCAATGGGTCAATTATATTGCTATCAGCCCATCATCATATATTATTGTATCCTCTAAGTTGCAATAATAATGTGAAGCGATTTCCATCCTCTAGACCTTCATTGTGTTTTCCATGTCAGCTCACACAAGACAAATTTAATTCAATCTTGTTCTTCAATCTGTACTAACAGCAACTATACAAGATGGCTCCCCATACCTCATACAATACTTCCCACATATTTGCCACATCTTAAGCAACTCTCGACACCAAGGTGCATTTTACCTTGACACGGCAAGCAAACGCATTGAATAGAATAATGGAAAACCTTTGTTATTCTTTTCCCGATAACAGTATTGTTTCTGTCACAAATAAACCTTTCGGCTTCCTCGATTATGAATCAACTCCTCCTTTCCTATTATTGATAGTTGCTCACTTTGAATGATTCGGCGCTTTTAAATCTTCAAATATGAAGCGGCCTCAGGAATTATATTGTGTCAGAAAGTAGAAAGCGTTTGATCCTTGCTCCAGTTTAAATGAATTGTCTTCTTCAATTGAATGGACGCCTCCAGCTTCAATACTCGTCCCCTCTTAAGCCGGCATTATCACTAGCTTAAGCACCTTAAAGAATATCGATTCGCCTCCTTCAATATTTTGACAATTCAATTTCATGGTATGCTATGCTGCTGCAATTTCATCCACATTTTCTATGGGTGGTTCGTTTGCCTCCCCTTCTTCCATGTGTTCTTCCCTAGGTCAGAAGGGAGGTCTTGTTGGTCTAGAGTTGGCCACTTTTGGGGAGGTGGGATTATTGTTCTTGGAATGATTAGAATTTGTTTCCTTCCCACTATTGCTATTCATGTTTTGGATGGCTTGGAGGAGGATTTGGGTGGTCCTCCCATTCCTCTCATTTTGTTCTAAAAGAGCTTGGGTGGTTTGTTCCATGAAGGTCCTCATTTCATTACTCATTTGTTCGCCCTCGGGGTTGTCTTGATTTTTGTTATTCTCAGAGTGTCTTCTATGGTAGGTTTGCATTTACCAGCTTTTCACAGGATGGCAGGATTATGCTCTGATACCACTTGTAATGTCCCCTTTTTTATTTCTCTTAAATTTGCCTTTAGCCTTCTAAATTAAGGTAGCCAAATAGACTTAGAACCAGAATTCTAATGTTAAAATCCAAGTACATGTAATGTCCACTTATAGAATGGAGATAGTCTTATCTTTGATCTTTTCAATTCAAGGTACTCACGAGGTTGCTTAGGACTGCTAGTTTTGAATGATATATTTTAAGAGCAACTCAAGATTTAACTCTATGGATAGTGATGGAAGATAAGTGAACAGGGCTAAGCAAAATACACTTTATGATATATATATAAGATTTGCAATTATATGTGACACAAATCCTACTCATAGGGGTAATGCTATTCTTGAAATTCTCCAATTATCATATGGGTATATAGGTTGGCCGACTAGTAGCTTTCTTATTTGTTGTTTCTGTTTTGGAGCCTTTAATTCCAGCGATTTGTTCTTTTAAAGATATATATATCTGCCAAAAGGAAAATGTGGTTGGTCTATTGTAGAAGGTGTCTATATATCCATCCTATTTCTTCCCATCATCCCTTCCCTTACCTACCATACTCTTTTATATGCCTTTGTTTCCCTACGTTAAGAGTGTGATGTTTGAGGAGGAGATGGTTAGTCAAGGGAAGGTGTAACCTTTACCTATGAAGGAAATCGATGCCCTTTGTAGACTAATCCTTACTCCTTAACTAATCGTTGTTATTTATCTTGATGCCTTTATTATCGTTTGATCCCTTTATACGCCAAGGCTTTAATTCATATATGCGTTTTCTAACATACAGGTCTAAGCAAGGTCGATACTCATTAGAGGGGAATCACAGTATATCAATTGGGATCGTGAGAATTTAAACTACCGCTAGGTCTCGAATATCCTCCACCAATATCAAAGGGAGTGAATACTTTGTTGGAGACATCGCACTCTTTGGTAGACTCCAGCCAATATTGGTCTGAGTGACATGGAGGGCTATCAAATGGATCAGTATGGTCAAATAAGGGTAGGTGCTTAACATAATATCAGCAATGGGATTTCGTGAGCAGCGGTTGTGACCTAGCTTGTGTTTAGCAGATCGGTATTAATACTTACAAGTTTCTTTCGAATATTATCTTTATTACTATGATGATTTTAATTGTTCTATTTATAATAATATTTAAATAAAAGTCACTTATAATTATAATAACATATTTATTATTATTTAGTTTCTTTTGAATATTATTTTATGTTTGCGCTTAATATTGATTTTATATATTTTTTTATATCCATTAATATCATACTGATTATAATATTTAAATCGTTAGTATTTATTATTTTAATATTTATAATATAATAATTATAATTATAATATTGTCTCTTGACAATTATAATTATAAGGATATCGAATGGTTAATGATCGTATAGATTGTTAATAATTTTAAATATGTATTTTGTTATCTCAATGTCACGATTTCGGGAACATGACACAACACAACACAAATCTCAGAGGCAATACCCTTTTTGATAATATTGATTCACATATAGGTGTAGACTGATCAGTAAAACATCACCAATCCCTACAATTCACTACAGCTAAGACTCCTCAACACCTTAGCTCTCATTCTAATTGTTGTGGCTCTATCTCTTCTCAATGCCAGGGACCCTCAAACAGCCTTCTTTCATAGCACAGATCCCAAGGGTGGGCTCACATTACCAATTTCTTCACTACCATCAATAATTCTTTGGCTTTGCGTGTTGAGAGAGATTATGTGTTGAATCAACTATCTCTTAGGATTGTCCATTGTAGCCCCCTTAGCTCTAGACTTTGTTGATGAGCATTTTCAGACTTTGCAACAGTACTCCTCTAGTGATCAATGATAATGTAGTTGATTCCTTCAACACATCCAAAAATGCTAGTACTTGAGGTTTTCTGGTACCACACCTCAGTGGTCTTCATTTGCTTCAACTACTTTATGGTACCTTCCCCCCAAACTTTTATTTATACTTGTACTAGTTATGGGTTACCCATTTTGGGTTAACCCTCATTTATCTATTTCTTTGCTTTTCTTGATTTTATTGCTTTATTGTATTTTTTTCAAGTCTAGGGGCCCTTTTCCCTAGTTCTTTTCTATTATACCTGTTGTATGTTCCAATCCCTTTGACCTATTCTTGATCATCCATGGGCATTAATATAACTTCTTTCTTTCTTCTTTCCTATCTAAGTGAACTATCATCAATGCTTATTGTTGTCCACACATTTTACCTGCCATGACTTTGTACAAGCAGCAGCACCAAAATTATACACATCATCAATTCTAGAATAAAGAACATATCTAGATCAGACACAAAAGTGAGGTAAGTGCAGTTTTCCTGATATGACTGTGTTAACCTCTAAATTGCCTGTGGTGTGCCCATCAAAAAAAAATTAATTCACCAATGCAAAACTATGAACCTGAAAGAGTATATCTAAAAGACATGACCTTATACAAACAACAATGCCGCCAGAAATGTCATACAAATAAAGTACACAACAGAAATAGAACATAGAACATGTCAAGATCAAATTAAGGAATCGGGGCAATCACAATTGTATTCATATTATGTTGTGTTAACCTCTAAATAGCTTGTGGTGACCGTATCAATTGTGCTTAATCCATTTGAAATTGAAAAGCAACACAAAGCTACGGACCTGCAGGAGTATGTCTAAAAGGGTAAAATTTTCTTTCACAAATTTGCTAGCATACAAGAAGAAAAACAAATTGAAGCAACTATTTACTATTGTTACATTACCATCTGCCCTTGATAAACTTTCTCAATCACTTCACAGGCTTCCATAACCTTCAAAATGGCATCACCAGAGGCACATGACTCCACCTCATAGCCTGAATCACGCCATCTTGGTAAGCCTCCATCCAAAACCCAAACTCTATCATGACCAAACACTCGGAACATCCTGCAGAAGAAGACAAGATACTTCACTGAACTCCACATAAGAACAATAAACATGTTCAAATGCTAATGATAGAAATCTGCTCATGAAATATTGTCGGTGCAACTTACCACCACACACGAGCTGCACTGAAAATTCCCTTGCCATCATAAATAACTACTGAATCTTTGTTTTCAATTCCAAGTGCAGATACTGCAGCAGCAAATGCTTTCTCTGACGGTAGCATATGTGGCAACTAAGAACAAAGCAACTTCTTACATAAGTTAAATTGATGCAACATTCTAGAGAAACAATGTTAAACTTTGAAGTTTTAGAATCAAAACAAAAATGTTTATAGTGAGTCCCAAAAGATAACACGTTGTCTAAGTATAAATTGTCATATCATCTGTGCAAAACTATATTACCTGTACTCCTAGATTACTTTGACTAAAGCATCATTGTTTTGCTTGTTCTATAATTGCTTGTGCTCTGACACTAAACTATTTATTATTTGCTCATTTCTGTAGACTGATATCAGCAAAAAAAAAAAATATTGTTCCTTTGTAATTGGAAAAAAAAATTGAACATGTGAATTTTGATGAACAATGAACATTAATGAATTTCTCTCATATCTCAGTCATCTATTCTGATCATTAATGACCATGCCCACTTCCTTCTCCACTAAAATCACTTTTAAGCCCTGGTTCAGCTTGAGAAAAAATAGTTGAGCTACAATGTAGTGTAATCTTAGGATTTTTGCCATTTAAGAATTTCGTTTGCTTCACAGACCTATGGAAATATCAAATTGAATAGAAAGTGTTCCCCAGATCACCTAATGCCATTAAAGATGCACAAGTCAAAGATATCACTTGTATTTTCTAGACATTCTTTTGAACTCTCTCTACCTTTTAGAATTACCTAAAGGTAAAGATGCACACAGCAAAGATATCACTCGTATTTTCTAGACATTCTTTTGAACTCTCTCCACTTTTTAAGATTACCAAAAGGTAAGGATTCTTCTCAGAGGCACTCACAATGTTGCAGCTAAGGTTTCATATGCACTATTTACTCCATGTAATGTCCCCTTTTGGGATTGCCCTAAATCTTGCCCTAGAATCACAAGCATAATGTAGTCAGGGTTATAACTTACCACTTAAATGCTTCAAGCAAGATAAATCTTGGTATAGGTCCTACAATCATGTTAGATAATATTGGAAATATAATTCATATGATCATAACACAATAAATGCCTTATCTATTTAAGCTATACAAAAACACATGACTATTTCAAGACTATCTAAACTACCAATATCCATAACGCATAGTGGAAGTTTAATCATAATAGGACTTGGATGAGAAACATGATAAGTCCGCCCGAAGCTATCCATCTAAGCCCAAAGGCGTGCAGCGTCCAAACCAAGACAACTCACCCCTTGGCCCCAAGCGGCAAGAACGTCCAACCAAGACAATTCCACCCTTGGGGTGGCCTACTTAGTGGATACACTTGTATCTACTTTTCCTATCCATTCTATCTTGTCCATCCCTCTTATGATTGGAACTCCTTGGATCCATCCTAACAACCAATCATAGTTCGGTTCAATAAGAAAGCCTTGAAAAGGGGGGCCTATAAACTACTCAACCCATCTAAGCCCAAGAGCGTGCAACGTCCAGACTAAGACAACCCAACCTTGGCCCCAAGCGGCAGGAACGTCCAACCAAGACAATTCCACCCTTGGGGTGGCCTACTTAGCATGGGAGAGCCCGTAAACTGCATCACCCAAACTTGCTTCCTTACGATTGATTGATCATAGGATAAAGACATACAATATATATATATATATATATATATATATATATATATATATAAACAGATAATTTATTCATCTAAAAGAATCATAATTACTTATAAAACTCAATAATTGTTGCACGCATCATTATTGCATAATCGTGGATAACATATATATATATATACACACACACACACACACAGAGTTATTTCTAATTGATTTCCAGTAATCATTTTATATGAACTTATTTATATACATGTAAGGATATTCCATCTTCTGATTGTATCTGCTGCAATACTCAGAAATATATTCCAGATTTCCTATTTATTTTTTCCTCCAATTTAATGCTCTTGTATATTTCTTTCAAATCTGCATAAGCCTCTTAAAGATCTGCATATATCTCTTTTAGGTCTGCATATTTTATCTCTGTTGATGTCATCTGAATGTAGATTTATTTATTATTGTTCAATGATTCCCTGATTCTCTTCTTTGATATGGATCTCATTTAATAGCCCATGATGGGGGGGAAATACATGGCTTTTCCACCGTATCTCTTCATTGACAAGGGACACGTCCCTTCATAGGTTGAGCGCTGCCTTATTTCTTGTTGCTACTGCACTTTAAATCTAACTGATGTCCTTTACATATATTTAATCTCTGCCCATTAAATATAAGCTTGATTGTTATCATTCAAGTCGGCCCATAATATTGTTGTTTATATATAAACATTGAACATAAGGTCGGCCACCTATGAGTTGATTTTATCAATTTAATTAACTCCTTTATGCTAGTTGGCCAAGATCTAATATTGCAATTGTGGGGACATGACACTCCACCATCAATTCTAAAAATAATATAAATTTACTAACTAATGCAATTAAAGATGCAGGTGCCAAAGATATTACTTGATTTTTCTAGACATTCTTTTAAACTCCCTCCACTTTTTTAGATATCCTTGTCTTACACCTATAGTTTGTGCTTTCTTTATAGTGGAGTTCTTTGGCCATGCCAAAACTTTTCCATCCATAAAGGTAACCCTATATCCATTGTCTTCAAGACCAAAAATGGATATTAGGTTCCTTTTTATTCTGGGTACAAACAATACTCCAGTGAGTTGTAGAGAGAGGCCAGACTTCAAATTTATGGTGCAAGTTCCAACCCCTCTTACTGGATGGTGCAAGTTCCAACCCCAATAGTCACTTCTTCGTCAAATTCTTCTTTCATAGTATCTAGGTGTTCTCTGAACCCTGTGATGTGCCTAAATGAACCACTATCAATTACCCAGTTGTTGGCTTGGTTTGATACTTGACTTGATAGTGCTGAGTAGAAGACAAATTTCTCAGAGTCATAGTCTGTAATTGTTTTTCCAACTTTAGCAAAGGATGCTTGTTGTTTTGTTCTATCAGGGCACTTCATTGCATAGTGTCCATATTGATCACATCTGAAACATTGTATTTGAGAGATGTCTTTCCTCTTTTTGAATGATCCTTTTCCAAAAGAATTCTTCTTTCTCTTGAATGATCCTTTTCCATAAGAATTCTTCTTACCTTTCTTATGAGAATTTGTGTTTAGCACATGAATATCCTCATCTATGGGTTTTTGATTGTTTCCTTTTGTTATCAATCTTGTTTCTTCTTGTAAGCAATTTGTTCTCAGCCTATCAAATTTAGGGAGTTTAGATCTCGCACGTATTCATTGAACAAATGACTCCCATGAGTTTGGTAGGCCTCCTAGAGCTATTAGTGTTAACTCCTTGCTATCAATTTGATATCCAATTGTTGACAGTTGATCTCTTAGTTCAGTGATTCTCATGATGTATGCATTAATAGATTCTCCCTTGTTTATTTAAACATGGTTAAGTTGCCTTTTTAAAGCAAGGGTCCTACTGGTGTTGTTTATTTCAAAGGTGCATCTACTATAATTTTCATAGGTTTCTCATTTTTCTCAATCCATTGAATTTTCTCCGGATCATCCTCTGGTTCTCTCTTGTTTTCTTTCACAAATGAGTAACTTATTTTCTTTCAGAATCATCATGATTCTGAATTTCCATGATGTAAAGTTGTTTGCACCTTCAAGACGATCCTCAAATCTGATCACACTTGACATTATGAAGAATGGAATGTGTTTATTATTTCAAGAGAATACGATTTTAAATAATCTGATATTTTAAATTTAATCGGATCTTCCTAACGTGGCTCCGATACCATGTTAAATTTGATTAAATCTATCAGATTATATACTTAAATTGAACTAGAAATAATGAAGTTGATGTCAAACTATATCTTATTTTTTGTATTAAGAATTCTAAGTCTGAATTTATTTTCTTATTGTTAATGCTCAATTGCAGAACATTTATTGATTTCAATGTTCTGCTTTGAGGATTTGAACTCCCATAAATATAGAGAGGGGGAGTCACGTCCCATGTTTAGAGAGTAACGTCTTTAGGAAGACGTGTCTCATGAGAGACACATCTCATGAGCGGACGTGTCTCCATGAAGTGGAGACATGTCCTCTCATGGGACGTGTCTTAGTTAGTGTCCCTTATCTTTAAGACAACCGAACTTAATCAATTTAGCAAGGGCGATCCATATTAAATGTCATCAATCTGGAATTCGATCTGTTTTATATATATAATTTACATCCTCAAAAATATAGATCGAAACTATGCTTAGATGAAGTGATTTGATATAAATGATCATGATGAATAAATTCAATCATCATTTATATCTAACCGACGCTATCTAGTTTAAACAGAACAGATATATCGTAGAAGCAGCTAAGGTCATGATTCATGATCAGGATCTACAAATCTTCCTTTGGGCTGAAGCTTCTAGGATAGTTGTGTATGTTCTAAATCGAAGCCCACATCGTATCTTGGAGAACATGACTCCTAAAGAAGCTTTCATAGGTGTGAAGCCTAAAGTCATCCATTTGAGAATATTTGGTTGTCATGTGTATGTTCATGTCCCTAAAGATAAAAGGACAAAGTTGGAACCATCTGGCAAGAAGGGAATATTTGTGAGCTAAAGTGAGTCTTCAAAAACCTACAAGATTTACATTCCAAGTAAGAAACTGATCGAGATCAACAAGGATGTTACATTTGAAGAAGATGTTGCATTCAAGAGATCTAAAGGGTCTCACGCGAAGATAGACTATGAAGACCAAGAGTCTCCTCAGGATATGGAAGTTGACCATCCTGAGATTTAGAGGGAGGCTACTGATTCTAAAGAAGATTATGATCCAACTGAGCCTTTGGAACCTACTGATGGGCCTACAGACATTGTTATTGGTCGAAAGAGACCTTTATGGGCTTAGAAAACAATGCAAGAGGCAGAGAAGTTTGCAGCCCCTAGAGGAACATTCAGAGAAACAAAAAAAAGACCTCAGAAGTTTTCAAACTACGTTGTATTGATGAGTCAAATGATTGAGTCTGAACCTTCCAGTGTTGAGGAAGCTTCAAGTCAGCAAGTATGGAAAGATGCTATGGCTGAAGAATATCAATCTATCCTCAAGAACAATGTTTGGGACATTGTACCTAAACCAGAATACAAATCTTTTGTATATTCTAAGTGGCTTTTCAAGATCAAGCATGCGGCTGATGGAAGCATTGAGAAGTACAAGGCTAGATTTGTGGCTAGAGGGTTCTCTCAGAAAAAGGCAATAGACAATGAGGAAACATTTGCTCCAGTTGCTCGTTATACCTCCTTCAAGACTATCATTGCCATTGCAGCAACTAAAGGATGGAAGTTACACCAAATGGTCGTGAAGACAGCATTTCTAAATGGTGTAATTGAAGAAGAGGTATACATTGAGCAACCTAATGGATTTGAGGTTCATGGGAAGGAATCTCATGTTTTTAGATTGAAAAAGGCTTTGTATAGCCTTAAGCAAGCTCCTCGTGCTTGGTATGAGAGAATTGATAGATACCTGCTGAGCTTGGGCTTCTCCAAGAATGATGTTGATTCAAACCTATACTTCAAGGTAATTGATGGTGAAGCATTGATATTGGTTCTCTATGTTGATGATCTATTTCTTACTGAAGAAGAACACCTCATTATCAAATGCAAGAAAGAGTTGGCTTCTGAATTTGAAATGAAGGATCTTAAGTACATGCATTACTTCCTTGGTTTAAAAGTGTGGCAAAGGCCTAATGAGATCATTCTAAGTCAAGGGAAGCATACAATAGACATCCTGAAGAGATTTGGTATGATGGATTGCAAATCCATGTCTACACCTATGGAAACCAACTTTCAGAAGTTTAAGGAAGTTGTAGCTAGTTCAGATCTAGTGGATCCCACCATGTACAGGCAGTTGATTGGATCGTTGATGTATCTAGTCAATACTAGACTAGATATTTGCTATGCAGTGAGTGCACTTAGTCAGTTCATGTGTGAACCAAGGCAAATACATCTAGTTGCAGCGAAGCATATCCTGAGATACTTGTGTGGCACAGTTGGGTATGGCCTAAGATATTCTTTTAATGTGGACTTGAAGCTACATGGTTATACAGATTATGATTGGGCAAGTTGTGTTGCTGATCGGAAGAGCACCTTTGGATGTTGTTTCAGTTTGAGGTCTGCGATGATCTCCTGGTGTAGCAGGAAGCAGTCTTCAATGGCACTGAGCACCGCAGAGGCAGAGTATATTGCAGCATTTGTAGCAGCTCAAGAAGCAGTGTGGCTTCGGAATCTCCTTGTAGGATTGTTTGGACAATCATTGGAGCCAACTATCATTCATTGTGATAATCAAAGTTGTGTGAAGCTTTCTGTCAATCCAAAGTTTCATGACAAAACCAAACATGTTGAGATCAAATACCACTATATCAGAGATATGGTATTGTTGAAAGCAATCCAGTTGAGATACATTAGCACTGATGAGCAAACGGCAGACATTCTCACCAAGCCCCTCTCCAGAGTAAAGTTTGTGTACTTCCGAGACAAGCTTGGTATTGTGGAGAATGAAGCCCTAGCTGAGAGGGAAACTCAGCTTCAGTGATCTTCTATGATTTGCTTTAATGCATTTCTCTCTGTGAGAGAGATTTGAGGTGCAAACCCTTGTTTCCACCCTTTGGGAGTAGCCAAGGTGGATGTCATGCGAGTGACTCCATGACATCATGTGAGAGAGTCTGTGATGATTTTCTTGTACTTGTGCTTTTCACCCTTTGGGAGTAGCCATGGTGAACGTCATGATGAGATGACGACATCACGTTAATTGATTCTGTGATTTGCACTTGTGCACATATACCATTCATGGGAGTAGCCATGATGGTTGATATCACGATGAGGTGATATGCTCTTTTCCACACATGGGAGTAGCCATGGTGGTTGACATCACGATGTGGTGATATGTCTTGCACAGCTGGAAGTATTCCTCCCTAGCTGAGAGGGAGTGTTGATGTTAATGACAATCGCGGGCCTCTTACTTCCAAGCATGATTTTCTATAAGACAATAAATTAAATGTAGCCTAATGGCTATTTATTTATTGTTGATAATCTTTAGTGAAGAGGCGCTTCACTTAATGATAAATAATTATTATTATTATTATTTTATATGGGTCAACTTCTCCTTGATAATCACGCCACTTCATAAGAGACGTGTTTCTTGGTGGCCGACTTTGCATCATGAAGGGGTGTGACCTCTCCTCTCTATTTGTATATATGTGAGATCCTCCATTCATGTTCATAATCAAGTTATTCACTTGCATTTTACAGAGGAAGTTCGCACCTGAGCAGCAGATCGATATTTTTCTATTGCAAATTGATTTCAAGGAGAAACATATTCATTTGTATTTGCATCTAGGAGAGGTGTGATTATTCATTGTATTAAAATCGGCATTGTGTAGTACCTGAGTTGTAAGCAGATTTTTGCTCTCATTACTTCAATATATAAGAGACATATTTGTTGGGTTTTTCTCCCTTGAGTTGGAGGGTTTTCCCAAGGTATCTTGTTGTGTTCATTGTCTTATTTGCTGCATTTTTGAGGTTTGAATATCCGATCATAAAACTAACACCTAGGAGGGATGGGAAGTCTATAGGAATCAGCTATGTGATAAAAATGGAAGGGATGGGAATAGAAGTGAATGTTGTGGGCCAAAAAAAGGTACATAGGTGGAGATATAGTATAGGGAACGCATCAACAAAAATCTTTTGAAAATTATAAAGTCTAGTAATGTGGCTTTCTAAAAATTAGAGTAGTATGTGGGAATGCAACAAGAGAATAAGCTTTTTTACTTATATGGAGAATGTGGTTTAATATGTCTTGTTGTCGAGGGAGGTATCATCATTGGAATAGGGTAAAATAAGAAAGTACAACATATATAAGATCTCAATATGTAAAATATATAGATTCGTGTGGAAACTACTAACCTAGGATGATTAGTGGTGATGTAGATCATAGTTGTAAAACATGGACTTGGCAATTAGTCGGCAGGCCCAAAATTGTTAGAAACTTGAGACTTAGCAAAAACTCGGGAAAAGTTCAACAATAACTCAGCAATTTTGTCAAACATTTTAAAATACATAAATTTTTTAAAATATTCTTAAAAACCACATATTACTAAATTAGAGTTTAATACACATCATAGACCCCAATGGGGTTGAGGGGCAGCACCCCTCATAGGGGTCAAGGGGTGACGCCCCCATTGGAGTAGAGGGGCAACGCCCCTCATGGAGAGGCAATGTGCCCAATGGGGTCGAGGAGCAATGCCCCTCTCAAGGTCCAAGGGTAGCACCTCCTGCCACCAACCCCAAATTAAGACCTTTGAAACCACACAAGCCTTCATGGCATGCACCATTTTCACAATTATCACTTAAGAGTGAAATTAGGTGTTTGGCGCTTTTTTGTTTATAAAAATGTTTTTAAAATCATATAAAATATTTAACATCAGGTGAAAAAATAAAATTATACTCATTTAGGTGAGTTTTGCATGAAAAATTGTGAGTTTTTAACGAATTTTCGGCAAGTTTTTAAAAAAATCACTGCAAGTTTTTTAAAAATCATCGACTAGTTTTTAGGCAAGTAACTTGCCAAGGCTTTTTGCTCACGAGTTTTGCAAGATACTCTGTGAGTTTTTCAAATATGATGTTGATAATATTAAACCATAGTTGCAAAAGACATGTCTCCAACCCCCTAGGATGCATCTTTGAAACCGAGACATGTTTTTTGTCTCTAGTGTGGGTACAAAGACATCCCCAATTGTAAGAGACATCTAACCAAGGTTTCTACCATCTCCCAGTTTAAAAACCCTAATATGTTGTTGTCTCCAACAAGAAAGAGCATAGAAATTTTTAAAATGAAAAAACAAAACCATAAAACACATCGTGTTGACTATCTAATTCATATCATACGGAGGAAAAACTTGCAAAAAACCACACGAAAACTTAATGTTTAATATTTATTATTTATAATTAATACATTTTTTTATTCTAACAGATTAATACATATATATTGGCATCTCCAAGCACCTGTCTCCTACTTTTTTCAAAAAATGACATACCAGTACCGGTATCAGTACCTGTCTAATGTATCAATGTCACTACCAGTCTCATAGCAACTATGTATTAAACCATGGAATTGAGAAAAAACGGGCCCATGATTCTCTTCCACATACCACGTAACAAGGACTTCGATAGATAAAGCCTTTACAACTTCAATCTTGGACTACATAATTTTATAAAAATTTAAGTCATTTTTTTTAACATAACTGAATATGAATATTTGAGTTGATATGTGGATTTCTAAGGACACCAATTTTTGGATAGGAGTAGATAGACTAAGGTTACCTCTACAGGTGAGCAAACATAATCACTTGTGTGCTCCAATGTATCGTTAGCATACATGTCTGCCATTCCTTATTATTTTGTTATCAATGTTGAAGACTAACCTCATGCATCAAGGTGTAGGTTGGATAAAATTTGTTGGGAAATCTTATCCAACCACCAATTATGTTCCAAGGTTCAATTGCTACTTGTTTGGGCACTAGAATTCAATAGCAAATCGCAAGTGATTGTTTGAATTACAATCTTTAAGTCTCCTTCAATTTTTAATTTGGAGATCCATTGGAGGGCAAAATCTTACAAACTTATTTGTCTAAATGCTTGTTTCTTGTTCATAGCTAATAAATCTCCATTCAAAATCTCAAAATGATGTTGATGATTCTAGCTTGTCCTATATTATGCTTTGTCACTCCATCAAAATTCAGTTCATTATATGTAAGCAGGAATGGCTCCCATATACTCCTTAGGGTAACAATGGGAGCAATTTTATTATGTTATTTAATAAACTTCCATGCCCAAAGTGGGGACTTCAAATAAATTTTACCACTGATTAAAAAATTCATATCTAGTTTTGAAGAGACCAACAAAAGTGCAACCTATTCCCAAAGGCAAATTTGAGTAGCAAATTTACCTTACATAAAAGGTGGTTGATATTTTTAACTACTTGTTGTTAGTTGGGACATATGTTGGGACCAATTCATCCTCTTTTCTAAAGATTATCAAAGGTGAGAACAATTCTATGCAAAGGAGTCACAAAGATTCCTTTAATTTTTGTCCATGTGCACATTCCAATGCTTATCCTATGATTGTTGTTGGTCAAAGACCAATAAGTTAAAGCAACAGTGCATTCTCCATGTTGACTAAATCGCCAAATCATTGTGCCCACAAAAGTTGGCATGGAAGAGAAATCTAGAGGCTAGTGCCTTTTTTCAGTTGTGTTGTTTACACCCAATAAACTTGGTATACACTATGATAAAAATCCCCAATAATATCAACCATAATTGGCAGACTTGCCGAAAAATCGATGAGTCTTGAAAAACTCTTCTAGTTTTCTGGCCTGCGAGTACTCCCCAGGTAAACTCGCCGAGTTTTTGGTGAGTTTTCGCCAGAAACACGACGAATCCGTGGCAAAAACTCACCATGAATGCATACATCAAGCCGCCGCAGCAAAAAAGGCATCATAACAAAAAAAAACACTCTGAACTTGACAAAAAACTCGCTGAATAGTGGATACATCAGCAATGCGAAACACAAAAAAAAAGAAAAAAATAGTCAAAAAACTCACAATTTTGCAATGCATGAATGCACCTCACACTTCCTCACATAGCACTTGGAGAGCAAATATTTTGATAAAAAAGTGTCAAATACCTAATTTCTCCCTTAAGTGATAAAACTATGAAATGGTGTGCCCCTCGATCCCGCTAGGGGCATTGCCCCCAGACCCCCAAAAAGGACGTTGCACCTTGAGCCCACTAGGGGTGTTGTCTCTAGAACCCCATGAGGGGGGCGTTGCCCCCAAACCCCCACAAGGGGCACTACCCCTCAACCTCGTTGGGGGCGTTGCCCCCAAACCCCCACAAGGGGCACCGCCCCTCAACCTCATTGAGATCTCCACTCCTATACCCCCCCACTAGTTATTGGGATCTCTTCTCATATAATAAATCCGATTACAATGAGGGGATTTGGGAGTGGAGACTAGAATCAACAACTTAGACAATTATCTTTATCACTGTCATAATATCATTTGATTAGAACTTCTCCTCAAGTTTTCACTAGACTACAACGGTGTGCAAAAATTAGAACCTCTCCCCAAGTTTTCACTAGGCTAGGATAGAGGAAGATGTCAAATGTTGTAATATGCAGTTTATGAATTATGATGATGATTTTCAAAGACAATCATCATAAATTCATAATAGTTGTCAGGTAACTACTGTATCAAGTTTTTGTATGATGATGCGATTTTCTTTGTATTCAAATGAATCAAATTTAATAGAAACACTTTTGTACTCATTTATGGACTCATTGGATATATTTTGTCTTTGAATTTTGCAAAAAAAAAGGTGTTTTTTAAAGAAATTTAAGCAATTTTTTAAGTTGCTGAGTTTTTGCCGAGTCGTAAATTTTGGGTTTGCCGAGTTTTTGCCTAGTCCAAGTTTTACAACTATGATATCAACCTTTAAATAAAGAAAAGGTAAAAGGTATGGTCGTGATAGAGTTTGGTCACGGCATGAATATTAACCACTAGGCTTGGAAATCTTTTAAGTGCCTAATGGTCAATACTTCTGTATTTTCCATGTTCAACTCTAGATGTCAAATTTTTCAGTCTATTTAGTGGAATATGTAGTATAAAAATAAGTTTCTTGCTTGTGTTACTGGTTGCATTGCTAGGATTTGGTTCAGCAAGGGGACACAATCTCTGGTGTTATTGTTGATGGAAGGCTTATTCCTGGGTCCAATGTTTTACCTATAATAGGAAGCCCTACTTAATGCTCTCTCACTCTTTGAAGAAACGCTCTGTAAGTATATCCCTGGACTTCAAAAGTTCAATCCCCAAGTTCATGATAAGGTCAGATGGATTAAAGGCCATGCTTTGCTAAAGATTTCTTCTTAATAAGTGTAGCTGGTTCTTGCTAGTTCTGCATTAATGATTAAGAAATATAATTCCAAGTGCAATATGTATGACTTTCTGAGGAGTGGGTCTGATTCATTTGCTATAATTTGTATCTTCTGTATTGAACCTGAGAAGGCATACTTTAGGTGCCTTGTGTTACATCAGAAACTTGCTATCAGAGATGTGTTAGCTAAGTATGGACTTTTTGGTGACCCCTACCTTGTTTGTGGAAAAGTTGAAATAGTTTTAACTTGTAACTGTCCATTTTTTACTATGTATATTCTAGATCTTTGTGGAAGAAAGTTATGTTGGCTTGGTCTTTATATGCTCACAAAGAAATTGTGTCATTAGATATTCTTTTTGATACCATCTGTTACACAGAAAGGAGGAAACATTCTTATCTGATGTGGGTCTTGTATCATTTGTTCTACTTAAGTGTTACAGTTTCTGTGGAAGATGAGAAATTGTCGTACTTTTAAAAAGGAGGTTCAGACCCCTGCTAACTTCAATGGTGAAGTCATGGTTTTTCTCCTCACTTTGCAAGTTGAATTGCTTCTCTGAATTCTGGAATCCAAGTTTAGAAGGCTTATAAATGGAGGTTCATTGGAGCATAGCCCCTATTTTCTTGTCACCATTGGTAAGTTTCCAAGGAAGGAGCAAGTGCTCTTTGGAATGTTAGTTTAATCATACAAAGCTGCCCCTCACAGGGTCCAAAGGCAGTGCCACTCACGGTTTCCTTATTGTGGTACAAGATGGGATCTGGGGACAGCATCTCTACCACCAGCCCCAAGTTAAGGCTACAAGGGCCTTCAAAGCGCATGCTAGTTTTCATAATTTTATAATATAGTTGGATGGATGTGGATACAGTATATGATACGAACATGACTAGTTTTCAAAACTTCCTAATATGGATACAGCTGGATATGACAATCACACATATATATAATGTTTAACAATATTTTTTATCAATTTAAAGATTATCAGTGATTCATTAATATTAATAAAGTTTATTTATTAGGTATGTGAAAATTAAAATATTTATATTAAATTATATATATGATTAATAAGTTTATTTTTACTAGTTTAATACTATTTATTACCTAGTTATCATATACATAATTACTAATAAATAATATTAAAATTAATAATTGATATAATTTAATGTAAATATTTTTCTATATTGCCAACTGTTTACAAATATTCAACTGATATGAGCATCACATGGGGCCAATACAAGCTCTTGCGAGCACAACCATGAGACTAATAAAAGCTCCTTTCAAGCAACCACACTTCCACTTATCTAGAAACCATATCCAAACTAGAAGCCAGCTATGGAAGATCAAGAGTCACAACATAGAATTCCATATTAGATGTCCCTTTGGGAATTGAACTTGGGTCTCCGCAATGAGAACTTGATGCTTTAACTAATTAATTAAGCTCAGCTCCTTGGACTTAAAATAAATATTTTACTTATTATATACTTAATAAATAAACTTTATTAATATTAATAAATCAATGATAATAAAAAATATTGTTAAACATTTTATAAATATAATATTAAATCGATGGCTAACCTAGTTTATTTTTATTAATTTTAAGATCACATTGTCAATCATGATAATCAAGAGCAAGAGCTTGTTGCAAATCTTTGGACTCCTATATGTGGAGTAAAGTTGGGGAATAGTGTTTACATTGTGCATCCTTAAAATCCTTTAAAATAGTCGATCTCTTGGATAAAAAACTTACTGTATGCACATGAATTCAAACATACACTTAATGAGTTTGTCACCCTAGCACTCTTCTTGGGTATAGGTTATCCTTGTTAGACACACAAGACAACTGAAAGGGGGGCGGGTGAATCAATAGTACATTAAAACCATCAAACCCTCATTAATCCTTAAACCCTTATTAATCTTCAGATCCTTATTAAGCATCGGCAGAAAGTAAACATATGAAAAATCAACAACCATACACAAGAGAACACCAGATTTACGTGGAAAACCCTAATCACAGAAAAACCACGATGAGGATTAACTCACATATATATGAATAGCAACACCGAATACAATAGGCTTACTTCCAAGAAGGGCTCATTGCCCAAAGGACTCACTATCTGAAAGAAAGAAAAATAGAAGACTATTACAAGGAGGTTCACTACCTCAGAGCAACAAGAAGATCCACCACAAAAACTCTATACCATCCGCAACTATTGGCTCACTGCCTCCAGCGACTTCAGGTACACCGAAAATGTAGACACCTTCTGCTCACTACATCCAGTAGCCTTAGGCGTTAAAGCTCACACTCAGATCACCACACATGATCACATTCGCATCATCACACACATCCACATGTGCCACACTCATCTCCAACAATTAACCTTGATCATATATCCTCCACAACCTCAAAAACCTTCTCCATGTCGGCCTCAATGAAACATATGCACCTCAAACATGCAACCACTAAATACGTCGGCACCAAACACTTCCACGATGGAAAGAAGTGAAGGTAGACCACACCAAGGGTTAACTAGGACCCAAATCTACATCGACATGCTTCGCCACACTTCCACAAACAACAAACAACCTCTGCAATTAGCGCTAGCACACCAGGTCGGCCAAACTTGCACTAACACTAACAAGCGACGACATACACGCCTCTCCAAGTCCGGAAACAACATGTGGACCACATAGCAACACTTCACAATATCCAGGAATATTCAACATCACCAGAATATCCAACACCACTGATGCAACCACCTGAAACTGAAGAACACTTTCATTTGGTGCAACCAGACATACTGCCACAGAACACAACTTATGAATCAAGGCTTGCGGATCAACTAAACACTAGACACTCCAAGAAAAGGTAGATACAAGCAATATGAGCACGTTCCCAAATCTGCAAGACAAGAAACAACTACGCGGAGATATGCAGAGCAATTCCATTTCTCCCAGACAACCTCTTCACAAGCAACACTCTTTCAATCACATCTTCCACTACAGCACAATCCAAAACCTGAAACTCTAAATATAGCACCTCTGAACACCTTTGATCATCACGTCCAAACCGCACAAGCATATATTCAACCATGAAGAAAAGCGGAGCACAACACAGAACACACCTCTGTCACCTTGCACACTCTTTATATTAATTTTCTCAAAAGCAATTGGAAACATGTTGCATCATTGCCACAAACATCTCCTCAACACATCCACAACATCTGCAACACCTGCTCAATACCACAAACACTTCCTCATCACAACCACACTAGGGGTTGAAATCAATATCTGCAACAACACAACTCCTCATCGCATCCATACTGTGGTTGACATCAATGACAACACTCACGACAACATAGTGCAACACTCTTCAACAACTCCAACAAGCTCCACACACTACGGCTTGAAATCAATGATAACACTAATTGCAACACCAGCAATCTCCAACAATCCTTTCCCCTTTGGATACCTAACCATCATCACCACTCACTTCTATGTTTGAGCTGGCAGCATATACAAGTGAATATACCTTCAACAGAAAAAGACAAAGGCAAACCACATCCATGTTAGCCTTCTCTTTACCCTACTTTTTCTTGTATGTAAGTCATAATATTATGGTTAGCCATTTTCTAGAAATGAAGCCATCGTGCACACCACATGCCCCCCCCCCCCACAACGCCCTTTGCCATGATTGAAGGGCAGACATGTTGCCCCATTCATCATTACCCTCCTCATAATCCTACCATGGTTGACCATGAGAAAAGATGCAGTGCACAGAAAACCCTTTTTTTACATTTTAGTGTTAGTTTTTTTTTTTTTAAATATTGACTTCGATACAACACAATCAACTACATCACCAAATCCAAACATATCCGGCATGGCCCAAATTTTTCCCTAATTTTGTGTATAGGCAAGCATAGTACTCGAGCTATATACATGTCATACCATACACATGTCCATACTAGGTGCACCAATATCCATACCGGGGAGTACCAGGGAAAGGGATGGCATATCCAATAATCTTGTTTTATCACTTTTAACCAACCATCAATAAATCCTTTCAAATTGCACTACTAATCAGCCAACAAATAACTCACTCCACTGAGAATGCACCTACTGAAGGCAAAATTGACAAAAAGACCTTTAAAAAGTGTTTCATGGAACATTTTCCTTCAATGGGTCCCTGTAAAAAATTGTTGAATCCAACTATAAAACTCAACCAATTTTACTAGCAAACTCACAAGTAATCTGACAGGACTTAACCTGCAAGTCCTTAGTGAGTTACAGACCAGCCAAAAAAATGTGAATTTGCTAAGATTCTCTAATATGGTTCCCTGTGTTGCCTCTAATCAAAGCATGGTTGAGGCATCCAAATGCAATTGCTCAGTGTCCTCTAATTCTGAAATGGCATTGCCAATAGTGGCATGGTGTGATGGTTAAGTTGTTGTGATGTTGTGATGTTGTGATGTTGTTCTTGCCATCAAGGTTCAAACCCCATTGGGGTGTAATTGTTGAGTATTTATTTTGGGGATGAGGTCCCCCGGTTGTGACCTCACCGGTTCATAGCTCTGGGATATTCCACTTACATCTTCAAGATATAGGGGGTTCTTCCGAGGGCAGCAGAGGTGATCTTTAAAAGAAGGATTAACAATATCATTCCAGGGGGATCTAGAATTTGTAATAGGATTGTGAAGCCTCAACCAATTGTTCTTCCAACTCCTACAAGCAAAGGGCAGCCTAGTCTTCCAGTACAGGAACCTATTATCTTTAGATGTCTGAAGCCATGGATATTGCGAAAGGAGATGATTCCCTACTTGTTTTATATTCTAGGTTGGTTATCTGGTTTACTTTATACTATTCCTTCAAAAAACTTGCAAGGGTCCTTGAAATTGATAGTTCATACTTTGGTGGAAGCCTTTACGGGCACAAGACTTTTATAACTACTTATTTTTATTATACTTCTAGTTTTTGATACGTTGCAACCTAACATGGATCCTTAATACTTTTGCCTTAGCCACTTTTCATGATGGTTGTGTATGTAGTCTCCTATATGGGTATTAGTAAAGCCTCAATATAAGAAAGAAGGTTCTTCGGTCATATTTTCTGTAGAGAACAAGATGATGCTCAAGACACATTAAACAATTCAAGGTGATTCTCACTTATAATGTTCTTTCCAATCAATACCAATCTAAAACATTGTTTGAATGCATCATTTACTAATAACATGGTAGAATCCAAAAGGATGAAAAAAATGGCAACGGAGGCAAACAGAAGAACAAAATAGAAAGCAGTACTGTCATATGAATGTGAAAAACCAGCCATTCTGAAAGACTTAAAGGCATCTGGAACATCAAATATTAGTTTTACAACAAATATACATTTATTAATTACAGTATTTCACAATGCATCCTCGCACTTCTCTTTCTAAAGGCACGTTACTTATAGTCCAAGATGAGAATATAACTCATTTAAGGTATTAATGGAGAACATGGAGATATTAAAAAACCTAGGAAAAAATAAAGATAACAAAAGTATTAACAACTAGAAAGTAGAAAGAGTTCAACTTACATTTGAAGTCTGGTCAGATATTTTGTCCACGTCAAAGAAGACTGCACCAGGGATATGGGCAGCCTGTAAAACCACCAGAAAACCCACTCATTCATATCATACTAAAATATATTAATCATATCGGAATCACAACTTGTGCAAAAATACCAGATTCATAGCATGCAAAAGTTGACTCTACTTTAAAGAAATATTCAGGTGAATAATTGCAAAAATTAATCTATATCTGGTAAGAAAGCAACAAATACAAAGTGCAACTGTGGGATTGCAATGACCAATGCACATTAAAATCACCTTTGCATGGCTAAGAAATTACAGATCAAAAGGTAATCATGGAAAGGTATGGGTTTCTACTTATGCCAGTGTGGCAGGAAGTGGCTGCCCCTTTTATCTAGTGATGACATACCCTCATGTTCCTCCTCAAATCAATTCATTAATCTGATATCTGATGTAACAGATAACAATGAAAACAGCTCCAAAATGTCCAAATCTTGATTGGTTGGAAAGTGGGAGAAAACTCTTGTTCTATCTCTTCCCACTCCCTGTCTAGTTCAAGAAACTTCTCTAAGGATATGATTGATTTTCAAAAGTTTGGATTAGAAAAAACTTGGAGGTCAAAGTTAACGACCTCTATCAAAATCCAGTTCTACAACAAGGGGCTTTACTTTCCTTCCTCTTCAATTTGGATGACAAAATGATCATTTTATGAGCAAATCATGATTCCTGATCCAATGCTATTTATTGTTACACCTCAATTGTGTACTTACTATTTACTATTTCTATGTAGGGTAAATGTGAATGTAATTTGAATTCTGAAGGTGAATAAATTGTGCTTGGACTTTGTTATCAATGAGTTATGAATGAATGTTATCTCATTTAATGATATATGAAGAAATGCATAAATGTGAAATAAATGGTTATTGAATTGATATTCTAACTATGGAGATGTATTATGTGTAATGTATATTTTGTTGAACAACTGACTGTCGTGGGCATGTGTTAGTGGATGCAGGTATATGTTCAATTCCTCCAAGCGAAGGGGAAGTATCACTCAGGAGAAGATCTTGGTCGAGTAACCAATAACATAACCTATCTGAGCTTACACGCACTCACAGTAGTATGGTTGAATCAAGTTATTATATTGGGAGTTGGTAAGTCATCCTTAGTTGATGTGTTTGCATTAGTAAGGGTCTTGATTACTATTGAGTGCATTATTGAGTGATGTTTATCTGTAGAGCTTGTAGTTCTTCCCTTTATTACTAAGTTTGAATTGATAAGTTAAACACACGTGGAATGTATGTATATGTACACAAATGCATGTCGATGATAGGCCATATGCATGAAGGAATGTGTACATGAGGGTACATAGGTAAACGTACCTATGCACACTTATGAACGGGTTGCTTATATGCATGGAACTATCAAATGGACCTAACGGCATGTATATGTATATGTATAGATATATCGCACGTGGGTACCTGTCAGTACGATAGTAATTGTGTATGTGCTTGGTGTGCAATCAAATGTGTGTGTGTGTGTGTGTGTGTGTGTGTGTATATATATATATATATATCGATACACACATATGTTTGGCAAACGGACATGTCCATACGAATGCATCGATATATGTACACATACGTATACATGTAAATAGAGGAATATATATATGTACACAATCAATGTAATTATTATTACCTTGTGAATGTTAACTTGGTTGTATTTATTGTATATTGATTGTATACATACTTTATTGGCATAAGATAAATATATTGATATATATTTATCAATGACTATGTTTAGAGATCGATTTATTTAAGCAAAGCTTAGAGGCTGATTTATTAAATGGACATAGGCCGATTTGTATGCAACATATACAAGCATTATAGAGGTCGAATATAATGTATATTGGCAATGAATTAAGATTGAGCTATATGCAATATAAAGTGCAACGAATAAGTAGATTTGGCGAGATTGACTTAGTCAACAATTTGAGGTAAAACGTCTGACTTAGTAAATAGTAATTACTTGGGACGCCTTAGCATATGGCGATGGAATAATTACCAGCAGCGCTGTAAAGTGAAACGCATGATAAAAGGATAAGATTACAGCTAGGTAAGGAATTGGCCAAAGCTGATTTATGAGATAAAGCGACTTATCATTCCTGCTATGCATAGACTTAGTCAACTTGTGCAATGTGTTACATTTTATATATGGACTGATTCAAAAGAGTTAAGTCGTGCCTGAATTATACAGAGAAGGTTGCTTGCTTAGCGCCATAATATGAAGTTCTATATGCTGTAGAAGTCCGTTCTAGGAACAATGCGATTGTCACCATTCGATCATGTGCAAATTGAAATAGTCTTAATTTGTTGTCAACCGAAGAGGTCAACCTGTAGCTTCTTATGCTGAGTGCGCTCCTTGCTTGTTCGCCACCTTTTAGCTGAGTTGAGTGAGTCAACTTGCTTTGAGTTTGTTGTCAATTTACATGCCTTTTCTGCAGGCTAGGGAGTCTCCTTGTTGTTGTATAAATAGAGAGGTAAAGCTCTTATTTGGGATGCATTCTATTCCATTCTACTCTGCAATATTTTGTTGTATTCTGAGTAAGCTTTGAGTATTGTGAGAGCATTTCATCATTTTGAGAGAAGTATATTATCAACTTGAGAGAAAGGTTTACTGAGGCATTGCGTGTGAGATCAAAGCAAAAGATAGTTGTTGTTTTGGAGAGTTGTGCAACAAACAGTCACTTGGACAAAGCGTAAATAGGCATGAGGATAATCTTCTTTTATTTGTCTTTGTATTTAAAAGGTTGATTTTTGAGTGTTTAATTGATCTATTGAAATTACTTGCAATAGGTAAGGATAGTTTTTGCTTTGAAAGGAAATTAGAAGTTGTTTGTGTTGTTTTGTGAAGTGCTTGTAATTACTCCTTAATAAGGGGAATTGTTTGTCATAGGTATATATATACTAGATATGATTAAATAAGGGTAGCTTAAGGGTTACTCATAGCTAAGTTATTTGATTACTAGATAGCTAGTGGGTTACTTTTGGGATTGTGTGTCCATTGAAGGGAGGGAACTTTTACATTTGCTTTATGAGTAGAATTACCCTAGAGTATGTAAGATAAGTGATAGGTGAATTTTGGGGTTAAAGATTGTCCATGGGAGGGATTAACTATGCATAGATTATAGTGGCCTTAAGTCAAAACGAGCTTAAGAAAGTGTAAGTGAATAGAATGACCTTCACTTGAAGTACTGAGTGAGAACACTTTGGCCAAAGTAGTGTGATTGCCTTTGGCTCCACTGTCAATTCACCGTGTCCATGTAGTGCATGCTAGTTCCAGATTGTAGGGTTACAAGTTCTAAACATGTAAGGCACAACACTAACCTCGATGTGGTTGTCGTACGGAGTTACTCCACCAATCTCTTCGTCGAAGGGTAGGGCCATCTATCATATGATAGATGTGCGAGGGACTGCATATGAGTCTGTGGTTAGCGGAAAAGCGCTTGAGTGATGCTTCTCCTCCTCAGCATACGACAAAGACCAAGGTTTTGAAAGGCGGATCCTAGACCATCTATATCTATTACTTTCAAGCTCGGTTGAGCTATGTATGTACATGTATGCATTCTTAGAATTTTGTAATTTGTAAATTTATTATATTGAAATGGAATCCTTATTGTATATTGCTATGGCATCTATGTTCATATGTTCTCAATAAAGAAAAGCAAAATTTGTATTGCAATGGCTTGTTACATAGTTTATTTACTCGCAAAGTGAAAACTTAGGAAAAATTACTTCAGTGACGGTTGGCATGTAACATTTATGTAGACATCTCTAAACACTTTGAAGTTTGATCCCTTAGTGAATTTACCCCACCAAAAATCCAGCTTGAGATTGTCTTCCTTTCTTCGCATTGCATATTCACAAGAAAGAAATTATGATTGAGATAGGTATGAAAACAAGGAAATTCGCAAACTAAATAGATCCCATACATTGGAATATTTCTTGTACAAAACTTTGCTCCGAAGTAGATCTAGATAGAATGCTTTTGTAAGCAATTAAAATCAAGTTGTGTATTAATATGCCAACTTGCATCATCATTAAAGGGGTCGGAGTTAAGAAAGTAACTAGAGAGCAAGCTCAATGGACTAAACTGCCTAGTGATTTCTTGAAATTAAACTTTGATGGTACTTTGAAGGGGAATCCTGGTTCAATAGTTGCAGGTGTTATTTTGAGAAATGACTAATGTTGTTTTGTTGAAGGTAGCTCTTTTTCTCTAGGTATTCATTCTAATAATGGAGCTGAACAGTCAGCTATGGTTGAAGGCCTCTACCAGGCTACATAGTTGGGTTGCTAGAAGTTGATTATAAGAGGCATTCAAGGTTTGACTATAAGAGATTGTTCCAACTAGAAGGCAAAATCACATCTAGATGGAGCTCTTGGTATTTGTTGTAATTTTGAGGATGATTTTCTCACTCATTGCTATTGTGAATATAACAAAGCGGTGCATTTGCTTGCTAATATTGGTGTCCATCTATCTCCTTTTCCATGTTTGGTTGCAAAGCAAGTAGAGGCTTGGAATAATTTAGCAAATATTAATGATTTAGACCTCCCTTTTTGAGCCTTCTATTTTCTCTAGGGGACATGTTTTGTGGACCCTTATTTCCACTTGTGTTATGACATCATTCCTTTTGTGTCCTCCTTTGATGGTTGATCACCTCCCATGCTCTATCATCATTAAGGCTTAAATGTGGAGGAAGCAGGCTTGTGTAGTGATTGTTTTGTGGCAAGTGATTTGAGGTGGAAGATGTTGGTACATTGGGCTGCTCTTTAAAGTCAACTCCTCTCTTTCTTCATCAGCGTGTCTAGTTGTTATGTTACTTGGAGCTCTTATGTTCTATTCTCCACTTCTCTTTGGTGGTTGTGTGGGGACCTCCTAACTTTTTGTTGCGATATTTTCTAGGCCACAACCAATATGGTTTGCAAGAAGAAAGGCTGAAAAACCATGATAATACAATTATCTTATAAATATTTACAAATCATTAAACAGAAACTATGCATTCAAAAACAGCGATCCCTAGAAAAGATATAATAACTACTAGTAAAGCAAACATGAGCAGCAATAATAATTAAAAAGCATAAGCCAGCGATTAAAGTAGAAGACAACAATTAAAGTGTCTAACAAAGGCAGCGATTATCTATCCTCAAAGGGCAGCGGTCAACTTTGTTAATAAAGGAATATGACCATTTCAACGGACGCCTCTTTTCAAAGATGTGTCTCCTCATTGAGACATGAATATATAAGTAGTATAAGAAGTATAGGGAAAAGGAAAATAAGGAAGATGGGGAAAACATTGAGAAATGCGATCTGCATTCAGAACAGCAGCAAGAGTGGTATAATCTAGGATGGTTATGCATTGGAATATAGAGCCATTAATATATATATATATTATTTAATAGGCATACAAATATATATGCATAGATATAGATAAATTTTATAATGAATAATATGCAATGAATAAAGAATATATATGAATGCTAATATAAGAAAAGAATAATTATATAAACATATATATAAATGCTAATTGATATAAGTAAAGAATAATTATATACATATATGTATATGAAGTATATATATATATACACGATTATGCAATAATGATACTTGTAGCAATTATTAAGCCTTATAAGTAATGATGACTCTTAATATAAACATAAGTAGATTATGTATATTTATGGATTGTCCTCACCCTATGATCAATCCAGTATAAGGTTGAAGGAGGCGAGTAAGGAAACATGGAGAGAGAGAGAGAGAGCAACTCAGGTGATGTACTCACTTAGCAATAATATTTAGCATATTTTAAATATAAGAAACAGATATTGCTAATCTGATTATTGTTGTAATGCTTTCTTTAGTATTATCATGATGATAATGATGTTGATATTAACTTAAAGAATCGGTAACAAATGCAAATGTATTTGATTGCTAAAAGATTGTCTTTTGAGTGTTTGCAAGCCTACTAGGGAGGAAGGACCTGAGAAAAGTGGTGCCTAAAAACCCCACTTAACAATTCGTTGTGGCCATGGAGGGGTGGGGGTCCCACTTAACAATCCGCTGCGGCCATGGAGGGGTGGTAGTCCCGGAACCACTTATAAGCTCCGTTGGCTTCCCCCAGTAGGTTAAGTGTCTTTTGAGGTGATGGCACGGATAGAGAAAGCAAGTACAAGTGTTTCCTCTAAGCACGCCACTCTAAGACATTCATGTCGCTCGGGGCCAAGGGGTGAGTTGTCCTGATAGGATGCTTGTGCTCTTGGGCTTAGATGGATAGCTTCGAACGGATCTACCCATGCTACTCCTCATATGTCTTTATTATTGATTTGTGATTATATTTATATTTGGATATCTAGATATTAATGCTAACAAATATATGTACATGTTGAAATATTAAATGCAGATTTCACTCCAAGATTACTTAGTCAAAGAGAACATTCATTTGAAAAAGAAGAAACCCTAAATCTATTCAACAAGCGGATTGTAGGGCCAAGTCGAGTAAGGGACATTATAGTGGTATCAAAGCATCTTTCCTGCCATCCTATGCATGCTTGAGCTACCTCCTTGCCTACTTGCTTGAGTTGGTTGCTTGCATGCTTGAGCTACCTGCTTTGCCTACTTGAGCTAGTTGCCTACTTGCTTGAGCTGGTTGCTTGCGTGCTCGAGCTACTTGCTTGCCTACTTGAGTTGGTTGCCTACTTGCTTGAGCTGGTTGCCTACTTGCTTGAGTTGGATGCCTACTTACTTGAGCTACTTGTTTGCATGCTTGAGCTACCTGCTTGTCTATTTGAGTTGCTTGCCTATGTGCTTGAGCTACTTGCCTATGTGCTTGAATTATTTGCCTGTGTGCTTGAGCTACTTGCCTATGTACTTGAGCTACTTGTTTGCCTACTTGAGCTACTTGCTTGTGTACTTGAGCTACTTGTTTGCCTGGTTGAGCTACTTACCTACTTGATTGAGCTACCTGGTTGTCTGCTTTAATGTCTAATTCAAGTAGTTTTAAGTTATACTGATTCACAAACTCTAACTTGTGGGTTTTGAGAGTGAGGAGAAATAGTAAAACTTAAGAGTATTCGTCAGTACATTGTCCTCATAACCGAAATAACCATCACTTAGGTTAAAACATCCAACTCCTATCAAAGCTAATATTATCACCACAAGGAGCAATGTCTTAAATTTGCACGTCTTAGATTTTGATTGCTTGAGGGCAAGCAATCTTGAGCGGGGAGGACTGTCATGTCCCCGAAATCGTAACACTAAGATAATAAACATTGGAATAAGTAAATAAGATAAAAAATACATAATATATATCAATATAAAATATGGCCATCTAAATCACAATTATTTATAATAATCCTCAAATAAACAAATAAATTATTATATATATATATAAATCTAGATATTATTATAAACAATATTTTGATATAAATCTGAATATTATTATAAGTAATATTATGATAATACAATTATCATATAAATATTTACAAATCATTAAACAGAAACTATGCAGTCAAAAACAGCGATCCCTAGAAAAGATATAATAACTACTAGTAAAGCAAACATGAGCAGCAATAATAATTAAAAAGCATAAGCCAGCGATTAAAGTAGAAGACAACAATTAAAGTGTCTAACAAAGGCAGCAATTATTTATCCTCAAAGGGCAGCGGTCAACTTTGTTAATAAAGGAATGTGACCATTTCAACGGATGCCTCTTTTCAAAGATGTGTCTCCTCATTGAGACATGAATATATAAGTAGTATAAGAAGTATAGGGAAAAGGAAAATAAAGAAGATGGGGAAAACATTGAGAAATAGGATCTGCATTCAGAATAGCAGCAATAGTGGTATAATCTAGGATGGTTATGCATTGGAATTTAGAGCCATTTAATATATATATAATTTAATAGGCATACAAATATATATGCATAGATATAGATAAATTTTATAATGAATAAAGAATATATATGAATACTAATATAAAGAAAGAATAATTATATAAAGTATAAACATATATATGAATACTAATTGATATATGTATATGAAATATATATATAATATATATACACGATTATGCAATAATGATACTTGTAGCAATTATTAAGCCTTATAAGTAATGATGACTCTTAATATAAACATAAGTAGATTACGTATATTTATGGATTGTCCTCACCCTATGATCAATCCAGTATAAGGTTGGAGGAGGCAAGTAAGGAAACATGGAGAGATACAACAACTCAGGTGATGTACTCACTTAGCAATAATATTTAGCATATTTTGAATATAAGAAACAAATATTGTTAATCTAATTATTGGTATAATGCTTTTTTTAGTATTATCATGATGATAATGATGTTGATATTAACTTAAAGAATCGGTAATAAATGCAAATTTATTTGATTGCTAAAAGATTGTCTTTTGAGTGTTTGCAAGCCTACTAGGGCGGAAGGGCTTGAGAAAAGTGGTGCCTAAAAACCCCACTTAACAATCCGCTGCGGCCATGGAGGGGTGGGGGTCCCACTTAACAATCCGCTATGGCCATGGAGGGGTGGTAGGCCCGGAACCACTTATAAGCTCCGTTGGCTTCCCCCAGTGAGTTAAGTGTCTTCTGAGGTGATGGCACGGGTAGAGAAAGCAGGTACAAGTGTTTCCTCTAAGCACACCACTCTAAGATGTTCATGTCGCTCGGGGCCAAGGGGTGGGTTGTCCTGATAGGACGCTTGTGCTCTTGGGCTTAGATGGATAGCTTCGGGCGGATCTACCCATGCCACTCCTCATATGTCTTTATTATTGATTTGTGATTATATTTATATTTGGATATCTAGATATTAATGCTAACAAATATATGTACATGTGGAAATATTAAATGCAGATTTCAATCCAAGATTACTTAGTCAAAGAGAACATTCATTTGAAAAAGAAGAAACCCTAAATCTAATCAACAAGCGAATTCTAGGGCAAAGTAGGGTAAGGGACATTACATGATTCTCACATGAAGATAGGCACCTAATTTTGTAGTGCTCAAAAATGGGCCCTTGAGACCAAATTTCCAAAAGTATTTCAAAATACCTTTATTTATTTCATTTAGCATTTAAAAATGCTTTTTATTTTAATATTAGTATTTAGAAAGAGAAAAAATAGTACTATTGTTTAAAAACACATTTTTATTTTAATAATAATATTATTATTAAGTTGCCCTAAAATTATAAATTATTTGATGCAACGGCATCGCGTTATTTTTGGTGCTTGCTTTTTTTTACCTGCCACCACGTACGCTTGTTGAAATTTAAATTCAATTTATTTGACCATTTGGAGGAAAAACACCTACTCTATAGCGCATTAATGAGCAACACCATAGGAAAAATGGAGAAACAATCTAAGTGAGAATTTGAACCCAAGGACGAGTTGTTGAGAATTTATGATGAGATTTTGAGCGCTACACCCATTTTTAGGCAGGATTTTGTAGAAATTTACAAATTTTTGGAGGGATTTTTGTTTAGGAAAGGAAAAACAAGGAAAAGGAATAGAGGAGAGACACAGAACAAGGGAAGAAGAAGAGGGCAACAACCAAGAAGAAGAAAAAATGGGGAGTCTCAACTTTGACCTAGTATTCTTAAGGGAAGTAATTGTGTGTAATAACTATTATTCTAAAATAAATGAAATGAATATTACCTTTTAAAACTGTTTTCTTTCTTGGAATGCATGTTCCTCCTATGAATGGTAAATTTTTTGAGTTTCCTGCCCTAGAAAATCAATTATTTCTATTTGTGCCTAGATTAGGGTTATCTTGTGAATTGGTATTATGTTGCCAAAACCCTGTAGCATAGGATTTATGTACTTGCAGAATAGATTCATGTTCCTATAGCAACTAACTATAACACCTATAGCATAGTTCCTTTTACTTGAAACTAAATATTTCTCCTATAGCAAGAGTTTGTAGGCCTCTACAAAGGTGGTGTGGGTTGCTTTCAGCAACACAATGTAATGTCCCCATTTTAGCTATACACCCTTCGGTAACTAATAACCTATTTCCGAAAGCTCGTAGGCTTGTCAGAGGTAAAATTAGGGTTTCCTATTTTATAAGGGTTCTGAAGCAATTTTGAAGGTTTGCATGTATGAGTTTTTGATGCATGTCTGATGGAGTTTTTTGGGTTTTTGGAGAGCTTCTGAATAGCGTGACATGCATCTCCATCTGGCAACCTTTTTCCGGAACTTGCTATTTTTAGCCAACACATTGGAGTTTTGAGATTTGGATTGCAGATTCTTTTGGGGTTTTCAGAAAGCTTCGCAGTGGTATGACATGCAAAGGCATTGGGCAACTTTTCAAAATTTACTATTTTAAAATTTTTAGTAAGTTCTATTTCTGGCAATGCCATCTTGGGCAGTAGCATCAGTAGTCAGCTCAATTTCCATTTTGGGCAATGCAGTTTGGAGCATAATTGGCTTTTAGCATTTTGAGGCTCATTTTGGTGAAATGATTTATTTTAATTCATTAATGTTTTAAAATTCATTTTAGACCCCATGGCCTAGATTAATGACTTAATGTTGTTTTAAAAGGGGGCCATTAAGGGAGGCCACCTCATGAAGGAATTAAACAAATTAAACATTTAAATGTTTAATATTTCCCTAAGGAAACTTGGACGCCAAAATGAAGAGGAGGAAAAAGGTGAATTAAATTATTGCACAAGTAAAATGGGCGTCCCTTTTGGAGGAAGATGGAAAGCCAACAGTCATCTTCAATTCTATAAAAGAAGGCCTTTGCTCTCTCATTTATCATCTTTGGAAAATTACATCGAAATGCTGCCGGATTGAATTTAGAACCTAGCTAAGGGGAAGTTTAGCAATTCTACTCCAATCTTCGGGCCTAAAACTATGGTTCCCTAGATGGTGGATTGAGAGTGTGCTTCATTCAGAAGTGCACATTGAGCATCAACGTTGGAGATTTTGGTATTTTTATCAATTTTGTGTTTGCTGGTCTTATCATGGCTGAAGGAGATTTTTATATAGAGCTTTTTGTATGATTTTAATCTTCTTATGGGTATTGGTTCCATTGATTCTTATGCTAGTGGCGCCCCTAATTGCAGAATTTCAGATTTTATTATGAAGTATCTAATTTTTTAGAGCTGGTCACCCATGTCAAGGAGGTTTTGTATTTTCCAGATTTCACTTTGGGATGTGTGCATAATAAATAGAAGGGTATTGATGTTGTTTGTTGTCTTACTCTTGGTCGCCCTTCTCCTAGCTTGCATTTGCATTTGATTTGGTGTTATTTGGACAAGAATTGGAGGAGATATGAACATTTTGGTGATCTCCTAGCTTGTTGGTCTAGTTATTTCAGTTTATTGGTCTGTATATCAGACCTGGTTTTTTCCATTCCGTGCTATATTTCTTGGATGTGTTCATTCTTATTTGTAATCAGAAATATAGTGTCATCATTGCAACTGTTTTGGAGCAGATTTCAATTGAAGATCTTTGTAATTTGCAGATAATTTACATTGTAAGACTGAGAATTAGAAGTACTAATCCAATCATTTATAATTCTGCATTTACTTGTGTTTTAATTCACACATTGTAACCCCTGGATGGTTTACCGTCAATGTGGAAGAACAAACATTTGTATCTCTCTATCTCACCCATTGAAAAGTGGTGAATTCCCACTATCGAGTGGATGCCTACCGCAGCGGATGAATTAGTTTTGAATTGTAATATTTTTTCCCCCCACTAATTAAGTGGTAGCATGGAAATCTCTCATGGCTGGTTCACCGACTCTTTGCATTCATTTGTAATTTACTTTCAATTATAACTCAGTTTCCTCCGCCATATGTTAGCACCTCACCCACATCGGGTCTTGTGTGCACATTCTTGGCATAGAGTTGCATTTCATTTGATTATCCTTTGGAGCTAACGCTAATCAATTGGTGTAGTACTGGTTTGTGTTGTGTTAATTCAAAGAAAAAATTGGTTGGCACATTTCACACAACCTCCCTCCCTTCACCTGCTACCTCCAGTTTAGTTAGGGTTTTGTGCACCTGCAGTAGAGGTGGGAGCCATCGGCATGTTATCAGAGCACGGCTACAACTCTAGGAAAGAAGATAGTGACTTTGGATTGGAGTTGAAGGAAACCCTATAAGCAATGACTGTATGTGTGTCTCTACAGCAAGGGATATTGTAGCCAAAAGGACTACAATAAGAATAAAGAAAAGAGAATCAGGGCAACAAGATGCCACCAAGGAGAAGGATGGCAAAGATTGAAACAACTACAACTGCCAGGAAGGATAAATGAGGCAATGGAGGCCCAAAGGGGAGTGCAAGCGAGGATGGAGACAATAGAAGGTGGTATGAGAAGAGGTAGGGCACATGAAGATATTGACGGTGTAAATGAAGGAGTAGATATGGCAAGACAAGAAATTGAAAATGCAAATGTGGATGGTGATATGGATTCAAGAGAAAGAAGGCTAATAAGGGTTGTCTTCAACATTAGGAAAGAAATGAGGATGGAGTTACCAACCTTCTCAAGGGGTTTAGCACCAAATGACTTGTAATGTCCCATTTTCCTGGGCAGTGGTCAAATGCAGTGGTTAGTCTACCAACTGGTCCCCGTAGGCTAACAATGTGTTCAGGGGACCCTTTTGAGGGTAATCTTTGGCTCTTCAACAGACCCTTTGGTGCTTATTTCAATATTCTTCAGCTTAGTGCCTCAATTTATTTGTGGTGCGCCTTCCGAAAGCCATTCAGAACCATTTGACACACACTTACTATTTTTTAGTAAGTCACTCGGATGTGTTGCTCATACTTACTATTTATAGTAAGTCACTGGTATGGTCAACTAGCAGAGTTTCTATATTTAGCATGGTGGCATAATTATATCCTGGAATTATATTGGTTAATATTGGTCCTATGCATTTAATATTAATAACATCAAATAATAAAGTTAAATTAAATAATTTAACTTTATGCATTATTAAAATATATTAAAAGAGGACTTTATATTTAAAAGGATATAAGTGATTTTAAAGTGCACTTTATAATATAAAGTTAAGTGCAAATTTAAAAGGGAGACATAAGGACTTTATTAAAAAGGGATTTAAATGATTTTAAAAAATACTTTATTTTATAAAGTATTGTGCCCAATTAAATAAAATATTAAAGGGAGTTATAAGGCGGGAAAATTAAATGAAATAAAAGTAAATTAAATTAAATAAAAGTCAAAATACAAATTGAGAAATATAAAAGTGCATTTGAAGCTCATTTTATTCATTCATTCATTGTTGAAGAAGAAGAATTTGGCTAAGGGTTTTTGCTGAACACTGGAGAGTCTGGAAATCTCAAGCTTTTTGAGGACAAAATCCCTCAGGAAGAATAGCTTGGTACAGGAATGAGAGATCTCCCAAGCCAGCTTGCAAACAATTCCATTGCATGAATTGTGCTTGTGCTTCAAAGAAATTATAGGAAAAGTTTCACAGCTAGGGTTTTAAGAATTTATCAGGAGTTTGATAATTTACCGAATATCGGAAAGGCAAGGGTTTGAAAATATTAATGTTGCATATGTTAAATATTGAATACTTTTGCCAGGCGTGGGATTGGAGTCATTTCTTGGAGTTGCCAGGAACTTGGGTGCCATCACTCTTACCTGGTTTATGCTGGACGTGATCATTAATCAGATCATTTTCAGAAGATTAGTTGCCGCTTATTCCTTACAACTGAGGCGTACAATTCAGTTTGGAGTGTTATTATCTTTGAAGGTTAAGAAGGCTGGTCATGGGCTTTTTCAGTGGTCTCAGACCATCTTTTGGCTGCTGCACATATTTCCAGACCCCACATGAATGGCCAGGTTGGCACTTTCAGTCTATAATGTCTGCATATGCATCTTGTAGGACTGAGATTAATTTCTGATAAAAGTTAGATTGTTGTAACAGATTTCTAAGCATCTATTTGTAACTACCCTGTCATTGTAATACAATTCTGAGCATAAATACTTCTTATCTGCTCCAAATATTGGCTCAGTATTAATTTGCACAAGTTTGGAAACTACATCTGCTCATACAGTTATATGAATCTCAGAATTTGGTTATCAGATTTGCATGTACTTTCATTTTGAAGTTCATGTCAATTTACGTTCTGCAATTAGTTTGATAAAATGGAACATATATAAAACTAAAAATATCGAGCAAAATCACAATAGAGATTGTTCCATTTGGGGTGGGACACTTCATGACTTAATAGATTGGCTAACAAAAATGGAGGAATACTTCGAATATGATGAAGTGGAGAACCCTAAAAGAGTGAAGGTTGCCCAAACAAAATTGAAAGATCATGCAACACTTTGGTGGAAGGAGGTGCAGGCTAAGAGAAGGAGAAATTGCATAGATACCATCACTCGATGGGATCGAATGGTGAGTAAGATGAGGGATAAGTTTCTACCTAGTGATTATCAACTTGAGCTTCTTAAGAAACTGCAAAATTTACAACAAAAAGAGTAAAGTGGGAAGGCTTATATAGAGGAGTTTTACAAAATTTCAATAAGATCATGGCATAATGAATTAGACCATGAAAATGTGGCTCAATATGTTAATGGACAGAGGCTGAATATTCAAGATGAGTTGAGCACAGTGAGGTTGTGAACTGTGGAAGAGGCATATCAATATACCCTAAAGGTAGAGGAGAAATTGGCAAGAAAGCAAGGAACAGCAAAGGCATAGGTGGATTTAGTAGGTGTAGAGGACAACTGCAAAAAAAATACAGCTGTGATAACGAGGCCATCCCTTCAAAGAGTCAAAAGGAAAACAGTGGAACAAGACGAAGACCATACCCTATGAGAGATAGAGGTGGATATGGAAGAGACAGAGGCAGAGATTTTCAAGGTACCTATTTCACATGTGGACAATCAAGCCATAGGTTTTATGAATGCCCACAACACAGGCCAGAATGATCAAGGAGAACAAAGGCTACAGGTGCACACGTTGCCAAGGGGATACATAATCTTCAAGGTTTATTAGTCAACCAAATGAACCTGAGAAAGGAGAAGCACTTATAATGAAAAGGATATTGTTGAAGCCAGCCAACTGAGAAGATGAATCTATCCAAAGAAAAAAAATGTTTAGAACAGTATATAAAGCAAGCACAAAATATTGCAAGGTCATAATAGATAGTAAAGTACTAATAATTTAGTCTCAACTGAAATGGTAGATAAGTTAGGGTTAAAAAGGACAGCTCACCCAATTCCTTACAAAGTGTTGTGGTTACAAAAAGAGCACCAAATCTTGGTTGATCAGCAATGCCTAGTGAATTTTTTAATAGGCACATCTGAAGATGAGGTGTGGTGTGATATCATGTCCATGGACATATGTCATTTTCTCTTTGGAAGATCATGGCAGTTTAACAGGAAGGCAATCCATGATGGAAGAGAAAACACTTACACTTTGGAAAAAAATAGACGAAAACATTCCCTTACACCCTTGATAACTAGTGAAGAAGAGGTGGAAAGTGGTCCAAGGACGTTACTAAAGATAGGAAAACAGTTTTTGAAAGAGTTTAAGCATGAAAAACTATGTTGTGCAATAGTTCCCAAGGTGCTAAAAGTAGGGGTGTCCATGAACAGTAGTGACATGCTTATAGAAGTAAAAGGGCTGCTAGAAGAACTTGATGAAATTGTGTCCAAAGAATTGCTCAAGGGACTACCACCCGTGAGGAGCATTAGCCACCATATTGACTTGATTCTAGAGGCAAGTTTACCCAACAAGGTTGCCTATAGATTGACACTTCCAGAAAATGAAGAGGTGAACAAACAATTGCAGGAGCTATTGGAAAGAGAACTAGTTAGAGAAAGCCTTAGCTCATGCACAGTACTAGTTGTGTTAGCACCAAAAAAGGACGATGAATGGAAGATGTGCATTAACTCAATAGCCATCAACAAAATAATTATCAGGTATCGATTTCTTTTACCTAGAATGGATGATCTCGTGGACTGCTTGGGGAAGGCCAAATATTTTACAAAACTTGATCTAAAAAGTGAGTTTCACCAAATTAGGCTAAGAGAGGGTGACGAGTGGAAGACTGCTTTTAAGACCAAGGAGGAGCTTATGAGTGGTTAGTAATTCCCTTTGGATTAACAAATGCACCTAGCACATTTATGCGGTTGATGAATGAAGTGTTGAGACCATTTTTAAGAAAATTTGTAATTGTTTACCTTGATCATATTCTGATTTTTAGCAACAATAGGGAAGAACATTTATTGCATATTTGGTGGGTCTTGCAAAGGCTCAATGAGGAAAAGTTATTGGTGAACTTAAGGAAATGCAGTTTTATGAAAGAGAAATTGGTCTATTTGGGATATGTCATCTCACCTCAAGGGCTACAAATGGATCCAGAAAAGGTACGAGCAACAATAGAATGGCCTACACCTAGGAGTGTGCATGAGATTTAAAATTTTCATGGTTTAGCTAGCTTTTACAGTAGATTTATACAAAATTTTAATGGGATATGTGCACCCATAATTGAAACCATAAGGGAAGATAGAAAGGAGTTTAAGTGGACAACAACAACGGATAAGAGTTTTGAGCTCTTGAAAAAGGTCACCAAGGAATCGATGTCGGCATTACCTAATTTTATGAAAGCATTTCAAGTGGATTGTGATGCGAATGACACAACCATAGGAGTGGTTCTCAAGCAAGAGGGTAGACCTATTGCATCAGAAAGATCTCAATGATAGCAAAAGTGAGTGAGCAAGCTTCAAGCTTACGATTTTGACATAGAGTATGTCAAGGGAAAGAGCAACATAGTGTTCGATGCCTTGTCTAGAAGGCCACATTTGAGCTCATTGATGGAGATTACAGCTGATTGGAAGGAGCAGATCCTTGCAAAGTACACCAACAATTGAATTAAGTGACCTTCCACTTCCTGATCACCCAAATCCTGATGTGGGCAAGGTGAGAGCATACGATTGGCAAGGTGTACATTGCAATAACTGAAAGCAACCACTTGTTCAGTGGGGTGAGTGATAATCAAGAATCAATTGAAAGCAAACACCTTCCACTTTTTGATCACCCAAATCCCAATGTGGGCAAGGTGAGAGCATACGGTGGTAAGGCTTACAATTAAGTGCTTCTGAAGTAAACCACTTGTTCAATGGGGTAAGTATGAAATATCCAAAGCATGAAAGGAAACATCCGCTAATTCAACAAGAACTACAACTAGCAAAGAAAGCCTTTGGTGGCTAGCCAACCAAAGCAAAAAGAAAGATCCTTCGCTTATTCAACGGGCATAACATGAAACCAAAGAAATTTCATCCGCTTATTCAACGAGAATAACATGAAAACAAAGCAAGTTCATCCGCTTATTCAGGGGGAATGCCACTTATTCAGTGGGGTTAGCAATGAAAACCAAAGATAAGCAATTCACTAAATGGTACTACCAAATCAATGTTACAAGTGAGGTCAATATAAATGATGCTAACAATTACAATTGTTATATGGCTGCAATATAAGTCTTAAACATGAAGCAAACAACCAACATATCAACCAACTGAGCCAACAATCAATTCCTGCAACATGTTAGCAAGAGCATATCATAAAACATGGTTAAATGAAGCAATAACAAGTCTGATACATCGCTGTGAAGGTCTGATATAAAAGTTGCAGGTCTTAAAGAGGTTGCAGCAGTCTGAAACATCAACCAGCAAGCTACAAAATGGTCACAAATCCTTACAATGCACTCCAAACCAATCCCAAACACCATAGAACCATCAACCACGGCCTAGTGAAGTCTAGACGTCAACATGAAGGCAGAGTTTGCAGCCGAACAAGAGTGAACAGCAACATAACCAGCAAGACCACCTTCGGCCCAACATGTACAGCCTAAGTCACAAGGTTCGAATTCGGATTCGAGATCGGCAACATTGAAATTTGGATGAAATTCAACAAGGAAAAAAAATTGAAAAGTATAAAATTCAGATTAAATTTGCCTTATGTAATTTATTTATTTTAATAAATATAAGTAATATATCCATACAATTCTCTAAATAGTTTAACATTGATAAATAGATTTGAATCATTACAAAAAGATGACGCATTTATAAAATGTAAACCATAAGAAAAATGTGAAATCATGATTGTCAAGATGTTCTTTTGTCAAAAAGGTACAATAACAATCAAGAGTTTAGAACTTCAAAAAAGCTCCAAGTCATCAAGAGCACTTGGCTGAGATGCTAAATCATCATCATCTATATCACTACTCAATTCACCATCTACAAAGTCAGGCTCATCTGCAACTAGCACTACTATGTCTTCAAGAATTTGCTGTGAGGAAGAGTCATTTGCTGATTTGTTCATGAGCAATTTTAAATTGCTGTGAACATAGACAAGATCTCCCAACTTTCCAGAGAACAATTTATTCCTCCTTTTGGAATGGATGTGGTCAAAGCAACTCTAGTTCCTCTCACAAGCTGATGAACTTACTCCCTGACTCAAAACTCGAATAGCAAACCTTTGTAGCTCAGGTGTTTGTACTCCATAGGTCATCCACCATAAATACCCAAGTAAATGTGTCATGTGACATGTCATATTTGGCTGCCGCCATTCCAAACAACCCTTCTCCTTTTTTGTATTCCCAAAATTGTTTTCTGATTAGTGCTGAAATTGTTTGATTTAATTCATACTTTTCAACAGCTTCTAAAAGCCCTACCATGATTTCAGTGTCACTGTAATACCCCTCTGTTTTGCTCTGTTGTGCGAACAGTGTTCTCCTCTTTTATGTTGTGTTTTATGTTAGTGCTTTAATTATAATACTCGATTACTATTTGATCATTGTCTGTAAGCGATGTGATTGAGATATTTTGATGTGATGGTAATTTATTCTAATGTTATCATTGTGACATGCTTTAGATTAGCATTGTGAAAGTTTGAATATAGATGCTTTATGTTGTTGATTAAATTATTAATGTTAAGACTCGTCAGTTTGTAATACCGTATTGGTGAAAGAGACGGGATTGCATCACTCGCTCACGAGTGCCCTACGATTCCGCGATTTCCTCTTTATGGTGTGTTTTAATTATGACATATATATGCATGTGGATATACTCTTTGTTCGCAGGTTGACAGGTACAAGACATCGACTCCACCTGGTTTCTCGGGTTTGAGCGTGTCCATTGGCCAACGGCATTCGATTGGGAGATAGTAGCTAAGTTTTCCGTGCCAAGCCATCACCCTAGTCTTATGTGTGTCGTCATTTTTAGTCTGGTTCAATTGTTTGATTATTGTTCAATTACCTTGATCTTATTGAATTGCAAATTAGAAAAAGATAAATAAATGGCTTATGTAGCTAAGTTGTTGAGTAAATTTATCTGGTTATAATGTTAGAAATGTTATTTAATTTATTGATCAATTTAATTTAATTAATAAAATAATTTAATCTTGTATTAGATTTATTTTATTAATTAATTAAATTAATTGTGTTGAAATAAATTGAGTTATTCATTTTGAATTAATGAATTATTGTTAGAAATTGAAAATTAAAGAAAGGGATTTAATTTATTTTTTTGGAAAATTTTAAATGCAAAGTTGAAAATAGAGATATTTTATGTTTTCTGTTTTCAAAAATTTATTATGGTGGTTGAATAGATTTTTTTCATTTTTTTGGCTATTATTAGAATTTTGAAGAGTTTTGAGAGAAGAGGATGAAAAACTTGAAAAATAAGGGGAAGGAAGAATTTTATTTTGTGGGTTTTTTTTATTTAATTGTGGAAAACCTATGTTGATTTGTAGGGAAGAAACTGAAAGCTTTGAAGGAATCGTTGCACCATTTTTCCAATCTCTCAAGCTTTTGGAACCAGGTTTTCTTATGGTAAATTTGTTTTATTTTGAAAGAATTTACAATTTGATTTGCTGTTTGAAAATTATATATATTTAAACCTTATTGGATTTGCAAGATAGAACCCAGAGTAAATCTATTTCAGAACTTCCAAAACCTCTGTTTGAAAATATTGTTCTTGAAGAAAAAAAAAATTCATATGGCTGTAATTGTACATGTCTCGAAAATATTTGCTCAACTGTTCTAAAATTTTGGATTAAATTAATATATATATATATATATTGAGAAAAATATATATATATATATATACATATGTATATATACATCTTTCTTTTATTTGATTTTTATTGAAAAATGTTGTTAAGAAAGTCGAAATTAGAAACCCCTGTTTCTTTTAAAAAAATTTGATTTTCGGTTTTTTGAGATCCGTAGGTTTTTGGTTAAAAATAAAATATTAAAATATATATATATATATATAAAATTGTGGGGGTTGGGGGCTCGACCCACAGCTGCCCCCATGGGAGGCGCTATGGGGAGCCGCGCCCAGCGCGTCCCCACACGGCCACGCCCCACAGTGGCTCGGTTGTGTTAAACACAGTCACCGTCATCTGTGGTGGGTCGGTTGTGGTTAACACAGTCGCCACCACTATGGTGGGTCGGCTGTGGATAACACAGCCGCGCCCACAGCAATGGGGTCAACTGTGTTAAACACAATCGCCCCAACCCTTGTCTGCGGCGCACGCCCCAATAACCGTATTTTGACCTAACTCAATTTGGTTTTTTATTAATAAAATATAATATTTAATATTATATTTTATAATATGAAGATATTTATAAATAATATTTTTATATTATATTTTATATTAAGGGTTAAAAAAAAGATATATATATATTGCAATATATATATATATGAAATTGTATGATTATGTTCATATATTTAAATAATATAATAAGATTTAATATATATATTTAAACATAAATATTTAATTGAAGTTTTAAATATTCGAAAATATATGGATTTAATTGGTGATTTAAATAATGTCATGTTTTAAATACAATTGGAGGAATTTTAAAATGATATATTTTGGAAAAGAAAAAATTGTTTTAAAATAAGATGTTAGCAAACGAATTATTGGATGTAAAAGTAATATGACTTAATAGAGAGATTAACTGATTTCAAAATGATTTGTTTTGCAAAGGAGAAATAATCTTTTTAAAATGATATGTTTTGAATAAATAAAGTAACTTCTTTATTTTATTATTATTTACAAGAAGTTATTAAATATTTGGTTTAAAATTTTATCATGTATTTGAAAGAGATAATATTAAATTAGTATAATTGAGGCAAAAAACTATTGAACTTTATTAAAGGCAGTGGATTTAAATTGTGTTTAAAAGTAATCGTGGATCTGAATTGTTTATTAAAGTTAGTTTTTCTCGTCTTAGAAATTAGAAAGGCAATGAATTGTTTTATTTAATTATTTTGTTAAGGCAATTGTTTTCTTTATTGTGAAATGAATATTTATGGGAAGTGGATTTAGTATATCCAAAATTAGTTATTTTCCTAGCATTTCCCTTCATGATTATTCCCTTTGTGTTCATGTTTTGGGAAAGGGGTTAAGTGTCAGAAATATGTAAGTCTTCCAAAGGATCCTAGAGGATGGGGGTTGTCGTTTTGTGAGGTCAATCGTTTGGTAATTCTCTTGGTTAGTGCTTGAGGTTATGTCGATATTATTACCCGGTTCCCATAAACGGGGATGTTTTGTGCCTCCTGTGAAAGGAGTGGATTATGTGATTGGTGGCTCCTTGTAAGGAGTGGCGTTGTTATCTTTGTTACCTCCAGTGTTTGGAGAGAGCTTTGACTTATGTTTCCTCCTAGTGTTGGAGTGGTCGTGATGTCTTGTTGTATGCAATTGGGTTTCCGTTGTGATTGGTTATGTCTGGTGTGTTGTCAAGTAGAAGAATGACTTCCGTTAGGGGCCAGAGTCATGAGAGGTAAACTGGGTAACCTTCGGAAGTAGTTTATTCGAGTGATAACCAAAACAGTGTAATCCATGTCAGTAAGGTTATGGTGTACTTGTAGTTGGTACTTGATTGTTATGTGTATGGTTTTCTCAACATACCTGATCTGTTATTTTTTGGAAGCAATGTAACCATGTTAGAGTTGTACTTGAGTTGTACTTGTGATGTACCTGAGTTGTACTTGTGTGGTTCATGTGATTGGTTGTGTCAGTTTGGTTCTGTTATGTGTTAGCCCGTGTCTAGAGGTAGTTGGTCTTGGCTAGGATTTTTTGTTACTATCTCTTAGCACGGGGGGTGGGTCTTTGGGTTCCACTTGGTTGGGTGGCGTGCACCTTACTCTGTTGGGCTTCCTTCTTGTTCGTGTTGACAAGGTTTCCAATTGGAGAGCTCGTGGGATCCAGTTACTTTTTATGCTTTATTCATTTCAGTTGCTCTTGTAATTCATTACCCCCTCTTTTGTTATCGAGGTGGGAAGTTGTAAATTGTAATCATGCTTTTGGATTTACCTCATTCGGGGAATGAGAGTTGTAATCTTATTGTACTTTGGGATCTTATGGTATCTTTTACTTTATGCTGTAATTTATCTTGTTTGGAATGTTTGAGTTCTTAATGTCATAAGTAATTAAATGTTGTGGTTTCAATTCTTTAATGTTGTTCGTGGGTTATTAAGTAATCTCAGTCTCGTAACCTTAGAGGTTGTTGCAATGTGTAGTGAACTTGCATATTAATTGTACTTAAACAAAAAAAATTAGTTTGTGTGTAGTTAATTGCAACTTCCTCTAGGATTGCGTGGCGGGGCGTTACAGTCACCTTGTCTATCAATAGAAAATAACTTAAGCTCCAAAACGAAAGTTGTTGCATGTAAAGATGTGTGCATCATTTTCCATCTGCAATCAACTGTCTCCATATCTCCATATATTCAGCTTTTGCATTATTTACTGCTTTTATAATAGCTTCCTTACAATGGTCCATGCTTTCATAAAGCATGCCAAGGCAAGGAGTGTCACCATCAACCATAAGCACGTCAACAATTGGTTCACATATAAGCAAAAATTTTGCTGCACTTTCCCAAAAATTGTTGTTTAGAATGATTTGCTCTATGTTCTTCCCCTTAGGACCTTTAGAAAGCATTGAATGTTCCCACTCATTGGTACAAATAACAGACCTCAAAGCTGCTTTTTCTTCAACCACTCTTTTCAAAGTGATATAAAATGAAGCAATTCTTGTTTCACAAGGCCTCAACAATTCCCTGGATGCATGTTGCCTATAAAGACTCAATGTGAGACAATGATTGCGTATGAAATTTGCAATTGCTCTCCCTCTATGAATAGTTTCATATACCCATGGGAATTTAGCCAAGTCATGCAGCAACAAATCGAGACAGTAGGCTGCACATGGGCTCCAATATATTTGTGGGTACTTCTTTGCAATCAGCTTTCCAACTCCCACACAATTTGCTGCACTATCAGTTACCACTTGAACCGCATTTTCCACCCCTACTTCAAGAATGGCTTACTCTAATATTTGAAAATTATACTCGGAAGTTTTCTTGTGGTTCATGGTGTCAATCACTTTCAAGAACATAACACTATTAGGACAAGCCACCAAAATATTAATCAATGGCCTTTGACATATATCTGAACATCCATCACTCAATATAATGCAACCTATTGTCCTCCAAGAGGCTTTGGCATTAGCTAATTTCTTGGTCACTCTATCTTCTGACCTCTGCAAAAGAGTTGTCCTGATAGTCTCTGAAGATGGGGGTGTGTACCCTTTGCCAAACTCTGCAATTTTGTGAATTGCATTACAAAAATGTGGATATCTCGCAACATTAAATGGAATAGCACTTGTGTAAGACAAATCAGCTACTGCATCATCCACCTGCTGTTTCTCTACTGATTTCCAAAAGTTGTTCAATGTTCCACTCTCTTTTGATACCCTCACCGGCTTGGATAGACTAGAAGAGGAAGACATAATAGATGTGAATCTAGACATATCATCTTCAATTCTCTGTTTTTTTTGTGCTTTCTTAATCTTTCCTTCAATTGAAGAGGACTGTTCTTTCTCTAAAGCAGCACAAATCAAAGGTCTCTGAATCGCAGCGGCTAAACGAATTTCAAGTTTTTTTACACATTTGCCGAATTTCGAATTTCAAGCTAAAAATTTGGCGAATGTTGTGACTTAGTGTACAGCCTAGCAAGAAGGGTGACCTACTACATAAAATCCAAATCCTCCTTGCTTTTTGGCACACAGGGGCGGCCAATGATGAGGAAGTAGATAAAACAATACCCACAAAAATTTAGGAAGTTTTCCAATCAGCAAGTGCAAACATATGGTACAGCCTAGGGTGGAAATAAGCAACCAGAAAACTAAAACTTCAAGAAAATTACTCCAAAATGCTCTCAATCGCTACAAATCAATATTCACACCCAAAAATGCATAGCTAGAAAACATCATAAAAAGCAAAAATTGAATATAAACTAAAAGCCATCACCAATAAGCTCCAATGGTGACTTCTACAGTGAAGCCACACCCACGTCCAGCTGGGATTATCTTGCAACTCCGAAACTAGAGCCCACCTTGAGGGTTTTCATCCTCAAAGCCCAAGGATTCTATCTCCAATCCGACAGTACTTTGTTATCTCCAAATTGCATAACCCAAATGAGAGCGCAGAGGGGATTTAAATAGAAATCAGGGCTCCAAATTTTGAATTCCATTTCCCTCCAAAAGGGCTGCCCATCTCAAGGAAATAATATTTTATTTAACTTTTACTCAAGTCCTCCAACTTTGGTATCCAACTTGAGCAAGAGTATGACCACCTTTTAAAAACAACTTGAAGTCATCAACTTAGGCGTGGGGTACAAGGAGGGGTCCATAATTGAACCTTATAATTTAAGTCATAATATTAATTTTCGAAGACTTAAGTGAAGGCGGATGAAAATATGCCAAAAATATCATAACTCACCCACTGAAATTGCTAACCTCTACCAGAACTAGAAATCCTGCACTAAACTACTGCTAGGACCAAGTGCCCAAAATAGCACTTACTAAAAATAGTAAGTGTGTTCAAACGCCAAAGTGTGCCCTTCATGGTTTGTTCTTTTTTGTTTATTTTTGTTTTTACTTTTTCATTTTAATAAAATTTAACATATTAAAAATGAATCAACATTGTTTTGATTTTTAGTATATTAAAGTTTAATATCTCAAAATATTTTAATTTAAATTATTAATTATCAATATATTAAATTGAATATATTTATTATTTGAATAACTTATTATTAATAGTAATCCTTTGATGATTTTACAACTATTATTAAAATTGTTAATATAATATAATTTTCTATGATTACTTGAAATTAATAATAGAGTCCTTATCAAATTGTGATTATTGTGTTAATTATTTACTATTATTTAATATTTTAAAATATTTAATTTAGTTAATTAATTATTCATATATTAACTTGAATATATTTAGTATTTATAATATTTAAATTAAAAAATTTAAACAAATTTATATTTTAATATTCTTAAATTTATATAAGGTGAATTACTCACAAACTTTTTTTCGAATTTTTTGCTCTTGCCAAACTTCATCCGAATTTTATTGTTGCTGAATTCAAATTTGAACTTGAACCTTGTGACATAGATTATTGTAACCAAAGATGACTTCAATTTTCAAGCACATTTTTGAGTTTACAACAGCAATTAGATGTAAAAATCAGAGACACGCAAGTTAAGGCACCAGCATACTTCTGTTGTTACACCACTGAATTTGTGCAAGGGAAGAATAATGTATTGGCATTAGCATATGACATGTAAAATCCGATTCATGGCATTTTATGCATGTATATGAGCAAGTACAAGTTGCAAATTGAATAAAAGATGTAAATGACAACTCATAGCTGTGTAACACATCAATTGTCGGCCTTACGTGTATTGGTTTCAGTGGCAATATTCATTAGATCAGCATTCTAGATTTGTTTTGAAGACATTAGAATATCCAAGTTGATTACAGATTACATACAAGCTCTTAATAGCAAATTAAGTGTGGCTGTTACATAGATTTTTCCATCTTATGAACCATAGTTTACATACTCAGAATCGGAGAGTACTCAGCAAGCCCAAAAATTTTGACTCAGGAATAACTCAGCAAATACTCGGCAAATGTGTGTGGATATTTATGTATGTGTATACTCAGGCCTGCACTGTGCACACATACATATCTATAAACATACACAGGATGCCAAGTTTGCATGCATATACACACATAGACATATTCATACACACACAAACATGCCAAGTTTGTGGGTTTTTTGTGAGCTACTGGTGATTACTCAATAATTTGACAGGAGAAAATCCATCTACTTACTGCTCGCGAGTAAAAGCAGAAATTACTCGGCATGCAATTTTTTTGGAGATTACTCGCCTACTCGTAGAGTAATCGGAGAGTATGTAAACTATGTTATGAACTGGTTATTCGTGTTATGGGTATATGAATATCTGGGAATTTGTAAGCTCTTCTGTAATAAAAAAATCATTTTTTCAGTTGAATCACAGCTCAAAAGAGAATACATTATGACTATAGGAAGTTGGAACATAGAATGAGGATATATTTGATAGCATAACTTTTGACCCTTATCCCTAGTATGTTCATGGTAAACACTTTAGCAGTTATTAACCAAAAAGACATTCTTGACAAGAAGTTAAACCTGAAATTCTTGCAGTGGATTTCTCTGCTCGTTTGGCATGTACCAAGATGCATCTACAACCTGCAAACCTTCCAGAGGTCAGAAAAAAGTTTAAATTACAAAATAAATGTAAATTGACAACCAAATATTCACATTTCTATGAATTCATTTTTCTATCTTCATGCTATCAGCTATAAAGTTTGCTCCTCCAAAAACATGTATTAGAAGTCAATACAATCACTAATTCTCAAAGAAGAATTCATATGAAGTTTGAAATATGTTTTACTGCACAAAATTTATTGTGATTAGCAAAGAAACTCCTGCTAGCAAGTTTTCTTCCCACTCTAGACCTGGCCATTCAACTTTGAGGCAAACAGTAGACATCTGTTCATCCCCTAAAAGTACTGCAAAGTCAACAAAAATATTTCTTATCCATAGAACCATGATAACCTTTTCCTCTTTCTTTACTAGAGCGCCTTTGCTTACAGCAACTGAATGTGGATGATATCCACAACTGTGAGAGGATGAACACCACAACTATGAGAGGAAGACTGCCATAACTGTGACAGGATGACTGCCACAACTAATGAACAAGATTTTAGCCACATCTTCGTTGTTACCCTCATGTTCATGAAGACTATCCCTAATGTTTGGATGCTTACCAAAAATTTCATGGCCTGAACTATTGCATCCTTGCCCATGGGCTCAGCAAACTCTCCGGGTTCCAATAACTACTTCCTGTAATCTGATTCATAAAGCTCGATGTAGACTGAGAAGAGAATCCTCAATAGATTTCCCAATTTATGCTTACCATAAGCCCAGATACTGATCACTGAGGGCATAATATATTGTCTACTTGTTCGTAAGCATCAACAGTTGCTAGAGCTTCTTCCATGATACCACTGTTACATTCCCCAAGACAGAAAATTGGAATAAAAACTGATTTCATAACAAAAATTGTCAAATTTGAAATACCTGCAACTATAATGGCTGAAAAAGTTGAAACAAATGAAAGATTTAAAAATTAACCTACTGGAAACTGCTGTAACAGTATAGATTTGAAATCTAAAATTATAGAAAGCTAAATAAAACTCGTATTTATAAAACAGTAAAGATGCAGAGCTTTTGTATTTTAGAAAATAGATATAAACAATAGATAGAAAAGAAAACTTTCTTGAGAAGGTATAGATGCCAACACATGCCTAGACTAAGAGCAGTATGTATGCTGCACTTGGACACAAACAGTCTTCTGACTGAGCACGAGAATTATTTTCCTCCAAGCATGCTCCTCCACTATCTAAGAATGTATTTGTAATATTCTTCCACTTGGACTCTTTTGGCTCTTGTAAATGGGATAATTTCTACTGGGACCACAAGACTGAACCCAATGGAACCACAAAAGGGCACAATAGACTAAAAGGATATGCCTAATGAAAACAAATCTTAATGGACCCTACCAACTCAAGTGCACAATTATAAATACCATAATACTGAGTAAAAAGCTTTTGGAAACAACTGTGTAGAAGATTTTGCATCAACATTTTGGATCATGCTCCATGATCCATCAATTTTCATCTTGATGATGGATCATGTAGTGTGATCTGAAACATTGATGCAAAATCTTCTATTGCAATTTTCTCAAAAGGCTTTTTACTCATATGACCATGAAAATATTATATTCTTAATTTCATAATACTTACAAAAAAGTTCAAAACATCTGTGCAGGGGAACAAATAATAACTTGGTGGTGGCAGCATATGAAGGTTGCATAAAAGGTCAGTTATATTAATACGTACCAACATCAGTGATGCACATCTAGAGAGGTGAAGTTGCTGCAGGTGCATGAATTTGTAAAAAACCCTAAACAAAGGATAACCGGGCCAACAGACCAGTTTGGCACCCTCTCCTTGTTTTTGGTCAATGCTCTAGTTATTGCTAGTATTTTGGCAGAATTGATCTACTGCCTTTTGGACGGAGAAGAATATTGAACAAATATTTTCCAATTGATTGATTTCTCATATAAATTAAAAACTTATGTTCACCAGATGGCAAAGCACTTTAAAATGTTAATGAATTACTAATTTTCTATGTAAAATTTACATAAATTTATTAGATTCACCAAATTCATAGGTAATAATGATTAATGCATAATTTTTGTACGTTCACAATAGAATTACTTGCCAACTATTTTAAAACTAGTAAACTATCCCCATCCTTGAACTTTCCCCTGCTCCCAGCCCATTATCATATTGTTGTTGCTTTGCTCTAGGACATCTATTTTCCTCTGATTTTGTGGCAAGGGAAATTATCAGGGAAACCCGGGGACACATCCCCCCCCCTAAAATGCCCCGTCCCTGTCCCCGGGACGTCCCAGGTACAGGGGGACGGCTGGGGTACGATCCCCTGGCATCCCCTTTTTTTTCAAAACTTGGGAAACATCCATGAAACAGGGAAATGGTCAACAGGAAAAGGGCGACGGCTGACTGTCCCGGGGAAGACCAAGGGACGCCTAAGACGTCCCCCTACCATCACAAGGACGGCCGGCCATCCCCCATGTCAAAGCATGGTCAAAACAAAAAAAAATTATGAAATTTTGTCACTCATGAATGATAAACAGTCCTTAACTGGCAATAACAATGGGCAATGACCATGTCATAAAGGGCAGTTACCTTAATCACAGAGGGTTGTGAATGAGACTGTTAAAGTCTGTACAAAAGGTAAAGACTCTGCAATAGCGGACAGATCAAGGGCAAAGCTTACCAAGATGAGGACAGTCAAACTTTAGAAAAGATAGTCATAGAAGGTTACATAATGGGTTATGTTGAAAACACAAGTAAAAGACCCCTATTGAACCCTCCAAAAATTCAATATGACGTTTATCTAAGCAATGGAGAGGTCAAAAACTATTTGAAAGACTGAAACCATTAGAATTCTAAAGCAATTCCAAAGGCATACATGGCATGCTCTTTAAAGAAGGTGGTTAGATAATTTATAAAGTATCCAAACTCATCAAGAGGACAGACTGTGGACTAAAAGTGGATTGTTTTAAAATGCAAATCTGGAAGTTTCAAAAGCCCTATACTAGTTGTGAAGATGACAGGGGAGAGATCAAAAGGACAGTCTTAGGACAGTCCAGTGATGAAAAGGTTTGCAAAGTGACCTCACCACAAGATGACTATGGTTTTGAACAATGCAAAGTTTTCAAAGGACTGTCATTAAAGTATTTGACAGTGGGCTAAATATGACTGTGGTTTGTATATTAAAAAAGGCAGTGACTTTGGACAAGTGAGCAATCAACCATGAAAGGGCAGTCACTTTGGACTAAAGGGACATAGTCTAATGAAGGACAGTTTTGAAGATGAAGGCAAACACAATGATAAAGTACAGGGACAGAATATTAGAGAGGAACTTTTGATAGTCAAGAATGAACAAGGGTGTGTTTGATGACAATATTTTGAGATAGAAGACACAGTTATTCTTGAGAAAATCATTAGATTGTAATATCTTCTTTATCAGAGGTATGAGTTGATGATTGATAAAGCTTAATAATATGGCAAACAATTGACAGTAAGGAGAAAAGTATGACAATACTAAAAGGTTTCCTCAAAAGCTTTTTAGGTATTATAACTTAAGGTTGTATAATGTATATTATGCAAGCTTTATCCATGTTCTCATATGAATATTTAAAATTTCCCTATATATTTTAAATTTTCCCTATATTCTATATAGCCGTCCCCCCGTCGTCCCCAAATTTGGCCTCAAAATCCGGAAACTTGGGGACTCGTCCCGCCATCCCCTGCTGTCCCTATCCCGGAAACTTGGGGTAACACTGGAAATTATTGTTATTTTTTTTTATTTGTAATCATAATATAAACTATCTTTCTCTATTTATTGAAAAGCAGGCATTGGGTTGACCGGACATCATATATGTAGAAAAGTATTTTGTCTTTAATATTGACTATGATACAAAGGCAATGATTCAAATTATTATGACTTGTCTCATCATTCAATAGTTTTCTTTAGTGTATTGCAGGGTATTGTGTGTAATGGTAGTGGGGAGCTCTCATTGAATCATCCTAACTGTAATAAGAAAGCCTGCAACATTAACAGGCATGTGGCGAGGTCATCGCATAACACCTATGGGATATATTTGAGCATAGCTGGCAGACTTGGACTCCAAAATTTGCGACTCGGCAACTTAAAAACTGCTTAAATTTCTTACATTTTTTTGCAAAATTCAATGACAAAATCCAGCCAATGAGACCATAAATGAGTACAAAAGTGTTTTCTATTAAATTTGATTCTTTTGAATATAAATCGAGTACAAAATTGCATCATCATGCAGAATCTTGATATAATATGTAATGTCCCACCCCAATCTAGATTTTGGACTTCACAATTTGCTCGGTTTTTAAGTTTGACATATGGGACATTTTGTCAAATATATACTGGTTTGGAATAAACTTAACAGTTTGGAGGCAAGTAATCACAAATAACAAGCTCAACCAATGGTTATCAACATTCTTTGCATTCCTTCAAACTTGTACGCCATTCATTACACTTGCATAAGACATAGACCCCTCTAACATAATACATTCCAGAATCATAGAACAGCAGCAAATATAACTCAGAAAATTATATCAGTTACATTGCTCACAAATAAATACCAGTTTGGTGATATATTCCCATGTATCGTGCCCCAAATGAAGAACTTCACCTCAGCAACTCAATTGACTGATAAGGAAGATGGGCAGCTGATGTTGGAGCTGTCACAGTAAAGGAAACTCACCCAAACTACTCCACATGCACAGTGATAACCATCAGCCTTCAGCCACAAAGTCTGCCAATCAGTCACATGACTTCCAAGGAGGACGTCCATGCTGCCCAGAAGAACACAGCAGTTACAAATTGAATCCCACGGCTCAGAATTGGTTAGCGACACCTCACCACAGCTCTCTATTGGCCACACTAGGGTCCACAAAACCACAACTCCAAGAATGTATCGCCCAGTTCACATTATCACAGCCCATATGACATTCATAAGTCCACGCCCAGGTCATTGAAACTCAGATTTCAATCAGCAAACAGTATCATATTGCTGGTCGACCAAGCTACTAAACTTTCATCTTTCCAGATATGCACGCAGATCTGAATGTAAATGAATGCCACGCCCAGCCACTAGCTTCAGACTGTGGCATCCAGAATAGACTTGCAAACACCCACAATTTCAATTAATAATATCAAACCCTGAACTTGGCGTCCAAATATATGCAGCAATTAAATATTCAAAACCTTGCCTGGCAACTCCTGCCTGCAAACACTTTGTTAATTCTTCAGATATCCACTATATAAACCCTGCTTTGACAATGATGAGCAATACCCTTGCAATCTCCTGATGAATTGTTAAGACCCTGAATAATGAATCTTCCTGCAAATCATTTGAAGCTCAAGTATAATCCCTGAATGAGATTATCCGATCAAGTGCTCTTGGGTGATCTTCCACACCTGCAAACACTGTCCTCTTTGAAGGACTTCGCCCTCAAAAAGCTATGGCTTTCACAACTAGCAAACCCTTGTTCCAGCTCTTCTTGAAATTTGTGCAAACAAGAATGAATGAAAAAGCATTAAGTATACTTTTTATACTTCCCCAAAAGCCCACGTCCCACTTGGCCATTTAATGCTTTTAAATTATATTTACTTTTGATGGTCATTTAAATATTTCATCTCATAAAGTTGAGGGGTCAAAACATTAAAATAATATTATAATCATACTTTATGCAAACACCTCATAACACCTTTTAACCCCTTATAATACCATTTTATAAAGTCATCCATAATAATTAATATTATTAAAGTTAAACTAGATTAACTTTAATAATATAAATTAAATCATTAACTCCCTGATAAATACCAATATCAACTCATGGGAGTAATTCATCAACTTTCCAGATATAGGCATGATAGCAGCTGACCATTCCATGACTTACTATAAATAGTAAGTATGAGCAACACATCCAAGTGACTTACCAAAAATAGTAAGTGTGGGTCAAAGTGTCTTGAATGGCCTCTGGAAGGCACACCACAAATAAACTGGGACATTGAGCTGAAGAGTATTGAAATAAACACCAAAAGGCTTGCTAAAGAGCCATAGATCACCCTCAAAGGGGCCCCCTAAACACCATGTTAGCCTACGGAGACCATAGTCATAGGCTAACCACAAATGAATCCCATATGCTCTGCTTCTCGCGCAATGTTGCACTCCTTTTCAGCTCCCTCTCTTGCGTCGCTTGCAATTGGTGGTTCCAGTCTACGTTGCTTTCCCCATAGTGATGGGGATGTGGGGGTTCGAGGGTAAATGGCGTGCTTCCCCTCTCTCTACGGCTAGTAAATCCCCATTCAAAGATGCCCTATGCAGTCATAGGGCAAGCAACGCCTTAGCCTCAGACCAAAGCAAAATCCCTAGCCTGCGACATCAAACAGGGAGATTGCCCTACAAAAACTTGGTTGATGGTGCCTCTATGCACAAGGATCCAAGGTTGCGGCTTCATCATTGCCCTTTTGCGGATTTTAGGGTGCGACAAATGCATGGGCGCCTGCCTCCTTCCCACGGCCTCACATCCCCTCCCAAGCTGGAAACAAATCCAAATAAATACGAGCGGCCCTCCATCTCGCCGATCAAAGGCGATCCCAAAGTGTGCCTGGGTGGAGACATCTTAGATCCAAAAGAATACCTAAGGGATCATGCCCTCATTTGTAGGTTCACTAGAACATGGCCAAAACTGAGCAAATTGCATGAGTGGATTTCAGACTTTTGGAAGGAGGGTTTGGAGGAAGAAGTTTGCATCTTCCCTTGTGCTAAAGGTTTTTTTGATTTTGGAATTCGATTCACTGGAAGACAGGAGGAAGGTGTTGGACTTGGGTCCTTGGTTTCTCAATAGAGACTTCTTATGCCTAAAACCTCGGTTCCCATCTTTTGATCCCCGCACTGAGTCCTTCACTATGGCCTGCCTCTGGATTCAGCTTCCATACTTGCCGCTGCATTTTTGGGAACTAGCAGGCCTGTATGCTATTGGTAATAGCCTAGGTAAGTAAATTTGCTCTACAGAGGAAACAATCAGGTTTGCAAGCTCAACTTGCACACGTCTATGCATGGAAACGGACCTCTCCAAAGGTCTTCTTGTAGAATTAGATTCGAAGGTGGGAAATAGTACATGGAGATAGACTGTGGACTATGAGAGGATTCCATTTAGATGCAGAAAAATGCTTCTTTGCAGACCACTCTTCCATGCATTACAATAAGCCTATTTATGGGGGGGGTGATCAGGCTTCAAAAGTTAAACCTACTTGGTGGGTGGGGTTGGAACCTCATCATTGCACCATTTCACCTCCAAAACCCAATAGTCCTAAGGCCGCTGCAAAACTAGTTTCCTCCCCTCCGGCAGCTTCACAAAACACATCTTCAAGTTCTCTCAATGAGGACACTAATGGCATTAATATGGGGGTGTCTTCAAAGGTCATGCAAGAGGTTTCTGGGGATGGAGCTGCCCCCACTGTCTCACCAATTTCTCAAGCAAAAGAAATCTGCAAGAGTGGTATTTCTTCAATGGAGTCTACAGAACACCTAGGGAAGATGGATGATCGTGGAGGCAAAGAAGTCTCTTCATCAGGAAAATTGAACCACATTGATATTTCTTCCCCTCATACAGATTTGGGTTGGACAGAGGTAAAGAGGAAGAAGGATTTTCCACCAAAATCCAGCCATCAGATGATTGCTTAGATCAGCAAAAAAAAAGGGAAAAATCCCAATAAGGAGAGTGACCTGCAGCACCCCGGTTCAGGGGAATGATGCGAACCGGGGTGCTGCAAATTAATATTTTAGTTGTACCAGGAAAAGCCTGGTTTTTGTATTTGAAATGCTTGGAACTTTGTGATATTTTTATTTTTTAATGAAAAAGGGAGCAGTCCCCATGGCTGCAGCTTACGTATCAAAAAAAAAAATTATATATATATGAAAATATATATGTAGGTATATCTATGCAAATAAACATGAATAAAATATATGTATATACATACGAAAATAAATGTATGCGTATGTATACATATAGAACCATATATAACCATGTGTGTGTCTCTGTGTGTGTGTGTGTGTGTGTGCGTGCGTGCGTGCGTGCGTGTCTGCGTGTCTGCGCATGTGTGTGCATACATAATAGTTCTTTACAAACTTCTGTATGATTGGATAACCAAAAAGTATTTTATTCCTTCAAGTAATGTTTAATTTGCAGCAAAGTATTCTCAAAGATCGCTCTTTCTCTAATAGTACTAAGTTTATATGTTCTATTTCTTCATGTGATGATCAATTTGGAGCAAAGTATTCTCAAAGATTGCTCTTTCTCTACATGTTTTATCTCTTCATGTGATGTCAATTTGTAGCAAAATATTCTCAAAGATTGCTCTTTCTCTACTGGCACTAGGTTTATATGTTTTATTTCTTCATGTGATGTTCAATTTGTAGCAAAGTATTCTCAAAGATTGCTCTTTCTCTACTAGCACTAGCTTTATATGTTTTATTTCTTCATTTATAGATAAATATTCTCAAAGATTGCTATTTCTCTACAAGCACTAGATTTATTACCGCTTACTTGAAACGAAGGCCAATACTAGCAGGAAGAGGAAGAATAGTCATGATACAAATATAAGATCGATGAGACGCTGCAGACCTTTCCAGCCTTAGCTTCAGCACTAACTTATTCCCGAGCTTACGTTGTAGAGAATTAGTTCAAATCACGACACTCTGGAGTTGGATTCCGTTACTATTTTCTTTTCAACTCCCATTAGCTTTTTTTAATCCTTGTCTCAAATAATTTCAGAGTTGGTTAAGCACTTTAATGCTATCAGTGGATATCAATAATCAAACTAAACCTAATTTAAACATATCAGCTTAACCTATAAGGTACCAAAAGGCAGAATGTAACGTCGCCCAAAGATTCGCAAAAAAAAAACAAATAAAGCGCCGAAGGAATGAAAATCTGTAGTAAAGAGTTACCTAATTAAGATCTAGCAATTACGTTTACCTGCATGGCCATAGTTTGTACAAGCAAAAGATGAAATCGAGGGTTTTTTCGAGAAGCAAAGTTCCAGAGATCGAATCCCACCTCAAAACAATTAAATATTTATCCTTATTTAACAAGGAGGTAAAGGTAATGCACCTTAATATGGGGTTGCCTAAGATTTTGATGAAGCCAGTCAGCCGAAATAACACAGTCATCTGTAGCGTCAGTCGATGATGACGATGACATTGCACATTGAGAAAAATATGAACCCACGATAGAACACGCTGGAACGTGGGGAAACTGCAAAGCAGTCTTTGAAAGAGAGCCCCGTTCCACCGCAAAGCTTCCAGAAGCTCTCTGTAAATTCTGGAATAATAATAGTGCAGCGAGCATCTGTTAGATTAAAATAAAAAAACAAATTTAACCATCGCTTCCCTTGCAGTTACACTTTGCATTTATAATCGAAATAAACGGAAGAGGAACCTGGACAAGAAGACAAGCGGCCGGCCTCGTGTGGCGTATTGGGCGGCTCCATGCTGCTCCTATCGTTAATGTTCTGGTCGCTAATCTTCTGCTCGCGATAGACGCCATTTTCTTCTGTGTTTTTTCTTGGCTGCAGTATAAGTACAAAGTTATGTCTGATGAGGACAACGATTTCGGACACGATTCGCCGTGCAGATATATAAGACTGTACAACTATTTATTCAGGTTCACACGAACTGGCTTTTGACTATTTATTCTGATATATAAGACTGTACAACTATTTATTCAGGTTCACACGAACTGGCTTTTGACTATTTATTCTGGTATGCAATAAATGAAATTTGGTGTTTTTGTTTCTGCCCCTAGAAAACGATGGCGACTTGTTTTCCTTGGAGAACTTTGTAATCTAAGCGACATCGAGAGTACTGTATCAACACCAGGTAGGCCCGTATTGCGGGGTGTTCGGTATGTATTAAGATTTTTGAAGATTAAATATCTCCTAAACATCGCACTAAAAAGTAAATAGATTATTTTTTAAGATAGAGGTCAAACGTCGATTTGGTAATTAAATTTTGATAATGAATGAATGAAAGATTTTAATGACGTCCACGAGACTAAACAGTCTAAGGGACCAAAACAAAATCACGCTTAATCAGTTTTCATGTTTTTTTTTAAGTTGAGTCTCCTACTATTAATTTTGATTAGGAGGCTAGCCGTCTGATTAATTTTATCTTCCCCAAAGAGTTGTTGCATATTATCAACTTTCAAACCATTTTCGTGCTAACTACGGATATCTTCGTAAGTGGTGCATTCCATGATGAAGTGTCATTTCGTTTTCACAGTCCCCTTATTGCAGAAAATACAAGTTCTTTCTTCCCAGGTTTCTTTAGGCACCTTCCACCTACCGGGCATAATGAAATAATAATAAAATGTAATTTAAATCATTAAAAGCTTAATTAAGTTCAAATAATTAAAGGGATGCAAATATAGTGTGAAAAATGTAAAAGAAAAGAGTACATTTTTTTACACTACATTTAATCCCTATTTTAGTGAGAGTAAGAATCTTATGTTCAAACTCACATTAAAGTAGACAAATAAGTCAAGAGAGGTCTAATTGTACCAATCTCACTCATGTAACAAATTAATCTTTCTATTAAATAAAAATTTCTAATTTTACAATTTACGAGTAAATAAACAAGTAACATGCCATTGCATTAAAAAAATTATTTTCTTTAATTGATAATTTATAATCAAGATACATAATATATACAACATGAATTACTTTTCATTTCACAAATACATCAATGTAAAAGAGCATACAATTATAGACATAGCTCAAAGAGCTTTAGAACAAATAGTTGTAAGACGGTCCAGGATCTTTCCTTTCAAATCTTGGTTCTTTTGTCGCTTGTTGTGGAGGACAAGCATCACTCAGGCGCTTTTCTGCCAACCACAGACTCATAATGCGGTCTCTCGCACATCTATTATTCGATAGATGGTCTTTCCCTTCGACGAAAAAATTGGTAGAGTAACCGATAACGACAACCAACTGAGAATAGTGATGTGTCCTACATAACTAAAACTTCTAACCCTACAATATGTGTCTAGTATGTAATATTGAATCATGGTGAACTGACAATGTCTAGTCTCGGTAGTCACACAATCTAGAGTGGAGTCTCGGACATTCACACTACTTTGACCAAAGTGATATCATTCAGTACTTTGAATGAAGTCATTTATCACATACACTACTCAAGGTCGATTTGACTTAAGGCTATCTTAAGCTACGCATAGGTATTTCCTTCAATGGATAGTCCATCATCCCAGATAACCTACAACATATTAATCTGCTTGGATTATACCTACTTAACTAGTAAGTGCACAAGTTAAGTATTTCCTTCTATAGATAATCCATCATTCCAAAGATAACCTATATACTTGGATAACCCTACTTACAAGTAAGTATATAAAATTATCTCTCATACTAGATGATCTCTCCTAGGAGTAAAATATAAGCTTTCCTAGATAAATCAATATCTTAGCTAAATGCCCATATGTGTTTTTCATGTTCAATCATTCCTAGTATATAACACCTATGATAAACACCCATCTCCTACTATGGAGTACATAAAAACACATCATGAAAATGACACAATAACTTTACTTTCCTTTTCAAAGTAATCTAAACTTTATAATGCATATACTAGAAAGACATCTCAACCATGCATGCAAAACACACCATTCAAAGTTAAATAACAAAGAAGAAGAGATCTACATGCATGTTATCGCTTTATCCAAACTAATGACAACAATGCAAACCTCTCCAATAGCAAATGAATTGATAATTAGCTTCTCAAGAATATCAAACTATCATTATCCCACTAGTTGGTAGCTTGTACTTCTCTCAGAATAATAATCTCCTCTCAACTATCTCATCTCATTCCTATATCTCTCACAATACAAAGCAAAGTATGGCTGGGAATATACAAAAATATGAATTGCAATAGATATGTAATCTCTTGAAGGAATGTGTCCCTCACATTGAAATGGTTCAACTATTTATAGAGCAACCAAGCAATCACAAAGCCTATGGTTTAGGCATGTATAAAGACAAAAACTACATGCAAAGAAACTCAGCATTAAGGTGGTGATCAACTAAGCTCAGACTCAACAAAACCTCCTACAAATTGACTAGTTTTCAAGACAACAATTTAAAGACTAAATCAAAGAGCACATGGAGAATTCAACTGGTTTCAATGAGAAGACATCTATAGGAAATCAAACTCAAAGGTGGTGCCAACATCTATTATTTTTCCTTCACATTTGGTGCCATCAAACTTAGTCAATATCCATAACATGATAGCAAATTTCAATCATTCCAAATGGTAAGTGAATCGACATTAACAAGTTAATACGTGAGACAAAGTCAAGTATGGTCTCTTTAAAACACGTCGACCCAGTCAAGCATTCTAAAGCCAGCAATATCAAATGCAAAGCAATGCCATATATCGTGTGTTAACCACAATGATAATCGATTTCCACTTGCAATCGTAAGCTTTTAAATTGGCTTCTAAAGACATGGTCAACATCGACCTTCAATCCATAATCTATATCGACTGTTAGTCAACCTTATGAATTGGCTTTAATAAATAAAAGATAGTTGATTTCAATCGACATATATATCTATATATATCTATATATAATATATATTATATACATATACTTAAGTACCTTAACATGTATTTATATATATATTTATTTTTATATATATATCGTAAGTCTATAATATAAGCACTCATTCAATATATATATGAGAGTACAGACAAGATAATATATAATAAACACTTTATAATGAATGTAAGCACATATATATATATATGTGTGTGTGTGTGTGTGTGTAAATGTATATACTTTTACGTACACGTATGTGTATGTATATCTATATCAATGCATTTGTATGAGTGTGTCCATTCGCCAATGTATGCATGTATCAATATACATATACATATGGATACGTGTATATACTATGCACACACACATATATATGTTCACATTTGTTCACATATAGTCATTCACATTTACCAACATATTGATAAGTGTGGGCATGTGGTATATCTATACATATGCATATACGTGTCGTTAGATCCCATTGACATGCATATGCATATATATAAACATACTTCCACGTACATCCCACTTGTCGATATGAGCGTAATAACACAAGAAATATCTCAAAATCTCAAACAGATAAACATCACCCAATGTATGCAGAAGTAAACAAGACTCTCAAATGCAAGCATATCAGCCAAGGATGACTTACCTATTACCCAAAAACCAACTCAACTCAATCATTCTAATGTGGTGTGTGTTTATACTCGTATAGTTACTTTTATTGGTTACCGAACCAAAATCTTCTCCCGAGTGATACTTCCCCTCCACCTAAAGGAATGGAACACATACCTACATCCTCTAACACATGCACATAGAAGTCAATTGTTCATAACAATATGTAGTATACATAAACATCTCCAAAGTTAGAATAATGATAATTCAATAACCTTTCATTCACTTTTATACAGTATTTCACCATGAATAACATCAATAGAGATAACATCAAATGAGACAACATCAAATGAAATAATAATCATATTGATAACAAGGTACAATCATACTTTATTCATTTTCATAATTCACATTACATCCATATTTACCCTATGCAGTAATAGTAAATAGTAACTCTACATTTGGGGTGTAACATACTTCCCCCCCTTATGAATCATCGTCCCTGATGACCTAAGGTATTATTAAAACATAACTAGCATTACATTATTCAGCATTCTCAAAAGCATCAAGAATATGAGGAATTTTTGGCTAAATTTTTGCATAGTTCTCTCAAGTAGTTGTGTCTTCTACGTACTGGTCCTACTAGACTTTGCACTGCAAGACCTCCCTGTTATGCAAGCATAGCTTACGTGTTCCTAGCACCTTGATGGGATTGAGAGTTACTACTCTAGGGTTTTGTACCTATAAATTAGTCCAATCAATTACATGATTATCCCTTCGTATATACTTTTTAAGGTAGGACACATGGAAGACATTATGCATTCTAGCAAGAGTTGGTGGCAACACGATTCGATAGGCTACTGGATTCACTTCCTCTAGAATCTCAAAAGGTCCAACATAACGTAGGGCTAACTTAGAAGAATTTCCAAATTTAATGGATCTCTTATGAGGTTTCACTCCCAACAATATTTTGTCACCTAAGGAAAAATCACGGGGCACTCTCTTAGCGTCAACAAAGCTTTTATATCGATCATTAGCTTCAGCTAACCTTTGCTTAACTACCCTAACCTTTTCATCCATTTCAACCAACATTTCTAGCCCAAGACTTACTTGATCCTCAATTTTATCCCAATTTATAGGAGTTCGACACTTTCGGCCATACAAAGCTTCAAAAGGAGCCATTTTAATTGCAAAATGGTAAGAGTTATTGTAAGAAAATTCAACTAAGGGTAAGTAATCCTCCCACTTGTACTATCGATCCATGCAATACATCCTAAGTAGATCTTCCAAAAATTGTTTTACCCTTTCCATTTTCCCATCCATTTATGGATGATACGTTGAGTTTATATTCAACTAAGTCCCTAGTGCTGAAAACAAGGTTTGCCAAAACCTAGAAGTGACTTATGCATCCCTATCTAAAATTATATTTTTCAAGAATTTCATGTAATCTAAACACTTCCTACAAAAAAATTCTTGCTATTGCAAGTGCTCCATCAGCTAGGTTCCTTGGTATAAAATGTGCTACTTTTGTAAGCTTATCTACTACCACTAGTATGGCATTATGCTTATTCCTTGACATAGGCAATCCTTGCACAAAGTCCATACTTATGATTTGCCACTTCTTTTTTGGTATATCATGTGGGTATACCAAGCCAACAGGATGATGGTGCTCATCTTTCACCCTTTGACACTCAAGACACCTAGCCACAAAACTAGCGGGCATCTCCCTTCATTCCCTTCTAGAAGTATAATAGTTTTACATCAGCCATCATTTTTATCACTTCAATATCATCATTTTTATCACTTCAATATGTCCAGAGTAGGGTGCTTCGTGTATTTCCTTCCATACCATATTCCTTAATTCCTTTACATCGGGTACATAAATTCTACCCTTATATCTAAGTATTCCACTAGGTTCAAATTAAAAACCTTCATACCTAGAGTCTTGTGGATTATTCACGAGTGCTTGATTCACTTGCAAGTAATGCTCATCTTCCTTGCACTTTTGGAGTACTTGCCCCTTGAAATCGGTTTGGATTGTTACTATTGAAGCAATATGTCATCTTTGACTCGGAAACCCGATTTTCTTTTCCCTTAATGTAACTAATATTAAAATCATAGTCATCTATTAACTCTAACCATCTTCTTTGTCTAGCATTCAAGATAGGTTGAGTAAAAATGTACTTTAACCCATTACGGTGAGTTTTCAACTCAAAGGGTTTTCCTAGCAAATAGTGCCTCCACATTTGCAATGCATGAACTACAAATTCCAACTCTAAATCATGTGGTGCATAATTCATCTCATATGGTTTTATCTTTCTAGATTCATAGGAAATTACTTGCCCATATTGCATTAGTACACCTCCTAACCCTTCTTCGCATGCATCTGTGATTACCATAAAGTTACCTTCAGGATCTAGTATTTTTAAGATCAGTCTGGTAGTTAATTTCTCCTTGAGTAGGTCAAAAGCCTCTTAACACTTCTCAATCCATTCAAATCTCTTTCCTTTCTTTTTCAAAGAAGTAATTGGAAAATCGATCTTAGAAAAGTTTGTGACAAACTTCCTATAATATCTTGCCAAACCCATGAAACTTCTTACTTCCAACACATTTTTGGGTATAGGCCACTCAATTACTGTCTTGATCTTAGTTGGATCTACGACAATTCCATCTGTTGAAATCACATGACCTAAATAATGTACCCTCTTTTGGAAGAATGTACACTTGGAAAGTTTACCATACAACCTATGCTCTCTCAAGCATTGTAGGATCATTTCTAAATGCTTGCAATGTTCTTCCTCATTTCTAGAATAAATCAAAATTTCATCTAAAAAAACTAGTACAAATTTGTCAAGGTAATCCCTAAACACACTATTCATTAGGTTCATGAATGTTGTAGGTGCATTTGGTAAACCAAAAGGTAAAACAGTGAACTCATAGTGAACATATTTGGTTCTCAATGCAGTTTTAAAGATATCTTCATCTTTAACCCTCAATTGGTGATATCCAGATCTCAGATCTATTTTAGAGAATACAGCGACACACCTCATTTGATCAAAAAGGTCGACAATGTGTGGCAAAGGATACATGTTCTTAATTGTAGCTTTGTTGAGCATACGATAGTCGATGCACAAATGAAATGTACCATCCTTCTTCTTAACAAAGATGATTGGTGCTCCCCAAGGTGATACACTTGGTATTACCAGTCCTTTTGACAACAATTCATCCAATTGTGTCTTAAGTTCCATAAGTTTAGTGGTTCTCATCCTATAGGGTACCTTAGAAATAGGTTCTGACCCTGGAACAATATCTATAGAGAAGTCAAATATTCTTTTCAGGGGAAACCCTGGTAACTCCTCTAGAAACACATCCAAAAATTTCCTTAATATTGGATACTTCTCTATATCTGATTTTTCGGTTTCATCTATTTCACCATCTTCTAGTTCATGTAAACTTTGGAACTCTAAATCATCTCTATCTTTCTCAATTTCTTCAATATTTACAACAAAGAGTTTACACCCTTTCTTCTTAGCTCTTATAAGTTGCATTGTCGTAATTTTTCGAACCCTAACCTCCCTAGGTATCACTTGTAATTTAACATAATTTCCAAAATCATCTAGGCATTCTACAGTCTTAGCATGGCAGTCTACTATAGCCATATGTTTCCACGACCAATTCATTCCTAGGATAACATCATATGATCCTAGAGGTGTGACATAAAGGTTAAGTTCTGTAGAGAAACTAGGTAGTTCTATTTGAGCTTCAAATAGACATTGATCCACCTTTGCTCTTGTTTGGTTTGCATACTATACATTCCAAGAAATTTCTATGTGTCCCACCTTTCTAGATAATTATTTAGCTATTCTAGGTGAGATGAAATTCTCAGTTGCACCAATATCAATAAGAATAGAAATAGGTACCTAGGCCAAACAAAATACTTGGTGTTTCAACTAGAGTTACTTGGTACTCTGCATGTTGATCATCCACTACTGCATGTATTATGTTGAAACATTGCTTGTTGAGTGGGTAATGGATTACCATATGGTAACGATCCAAAAAATTTATTGGGACACTCACTTGCATAGTGATCCCCTCTACATATAAAACATATTGTAGGCAATCCTCTTTTCCCTATGGTTTCTCCGGATTCATTGGCATTTTCACTAGCCTTATTAGTATTATCCATGCTAGTATCATCCCTTTTATGCTCTCTCCTAACCTCTTTTCCATTATTGTGGAATCTTTTCCACCTCTGCCTTGGAGCATTTTGCACAAATTCTTACTTCTTAGGAACTATCTTGTTAGGAACTTCCACACCCTTCTTTTTCTCTTTTCTTTCTTGACAAGTGGAATGAGCCCTAAGCTTTTGTTCTTGCTTGATTGCTTTCTCATATACAAGATCCATTATTGTTGCACCATGCATATCCACTTCTCCTCCAATCTAGCTATTGAGTCCCATTATAAATTTCCTAATGTGAAAGTGCTCATCCTTATGATAAATGGGAACATAGCATAGAAGTCAAATGAACTTCTCCCAATATTCATTGACTAACATGTTACCTTGCCTCAAACCTTGGAAATTTGAATGTTTTTAGTCATAATAAAGCCGTGGTAACCATATTTTATGGAAAATCTCCACAAATTCTCCTCATGTCAACTTCCATGAGTTGATGTTAAGTTCCAACTTCTTGTTCATCCACCAGTTAGAGGCTTCCCCTAATAACTGATACGCTCCCCATGCGGCTTTAGTAACTGCATCATAGTTATGTATCTCAAAATACTTTTCCATTTGAACAAGCCACACCTCAGCCTCACCACCTCTAGCACTTCCATCAAACTTAGGTGGTATAACCTTCTACATGTCCTTGGAAAGTTAGGAAGCTACAAGATTCTCATTCCTTTCCATAGATGGTGTAGGTAATTTCTCCTTCTCATGATTACGGTTTTCACCATGACCATGGGAATAATTTTCTCCCTCAGGTTTATTAATGGGTACTTCCTTTTTTACCCTATCCTTAACTCTTTCTTGTTCAAGGTTAGCCAACCTTGCCAAGATTTGGTCAAGCCTAGCCTCTACTCCAGTGCTTCCTTGTCCAACCTCTTGACTTCCATTGGGATTAGTTCCTTCCATCAGGATTAGTTCATGTCCTCACCATGCTTATGTAATTGGTTCCTACCTGAATGTTTTATCCATGTTAGGTTAAATTATGTTATCAATTATCTTATGAAAACATAAAAGTAAACATTCACATGTACGCAAGAATTGCGCATAAGATTAAGCACACGTTTATTTTGATAAACACGTAATTTTTATTCATTTCTTGAGGATTTCAATATCCTTTTGATTACATGGATCAACTATTTAGATAGTCAAGTGGAGAGTGTCCTTCGGATTCACTCTCAGACACAAAACTTTAAGGAGTATAACTACAGACTAAGATAATTGTTGTTCTCTATCTTTTTGTTTGTCTCTCATTTGTTCGTACCTATCCCAAAAAGGATAATAACCTTCAGATTTATCATCTGATACATAGTTTTGAGAGGCAATGTCAATATGGTGTTCAACAACAATGTAGTCTATACTTTTCACAGACATTTGTTCATGAGACCATTTCTCATCTAGCGGTGTCTATGGTACATATCCCTTAGACTCTTTACTTGAAGAAATTGCTATTACTTCAGCCAGTGGTAGAACTTTGGGATCCCTAAAGATGAATGTCAGACTAATTCTTCTGAAGGCATATTCCTGGAAAGTGGTAATGACTCAAACTTTTCTGGTGAGATGGTTGGTAGGTAATTGTACGTAGCCTCCATATTCATCTTCTTCTTCACATCACTAATCTGAGAAAGTGTGTGACTAAAGGTTTCGGAGTCACTCAAACAAATAGCATTATCGTAGTTGGCTCCCTCTATGGTTCTAACAATGGCTTCTTTTTCCTTCTTGGCCTTCAGGTAACGCTCGTTTTTTATTACTGATTTTCAAGCCGTTAATTTGAGACGCACCATACTAGCACAAGAATTTCACAACATTAGATAATTTTGGATGGAAAAAATGATGAGCTCATGTAGGTTCCAGAGCTAAACCTGGTAGCTCTGATACCACATGTAACGAACTAACCCTTCTATGAAGCAAAAATTTCTAATTTTACAATTTACGAGTAAATAAACAAGTAAAATTCCATTGCAATAAAAAAAATATTTTCTTTAATTGATAATTTCCAATCAAGATACATAATATATACAACATGAATTCCAATTAAGTGAATTGACATTAACCAGTTAATACGCAAGAAAAATTCAAGTATGGTCTCTTTAAAACATGTCGACCCAGTCAAACATTCTAAAGTTAGCAATATCAAATGCAAAGCCACGCCATATATCACATGCTAATCACAATGATAATTGATTTCCACTTACAGTCGTAAAATTTTCAATCGACTTCTAAAGATATGGTCAACATCGACCTTCAATCCATAGTCTATATCGACTATTAGTCATCCTTATGAATCGACTTTAATAAATAAGAGATAATCAATTTTAATTGACATAAATAATATGTATGATATATATTATTATATATATCTATATATAATATATATTATATACATATATATATAATTATATATATCTATATATAATATATATTATATACATATATATATATATATACTTAAATACATTAACATATATTTATATATATGTATATACATATACACTTATATATTTATATATATCCATTAATATATATTTACATATATATTAATTATATATATGTGAGTACAAGCAAGATAATATATAATAAACACTTTATAATGAATCTAAGCATATATATATGCGTCTATGTACACGTATGTGTACACATATCTATATCGATGCATTTGTATGAACCTGTCCATTCACCAATGTACGCATGTATCAATATACATATACATGTGGATATGTGTTATACTATACACATATAGCCATTCATGTTTACCAACATATTTATAAGTGTGGACATGTGGTATATCTATACATATGTAGATAAATGTCATTAGATCCCATTGACATGCATATGCATATATATAAACATACTTCCACGTACATCCCACTGGTTTGTATGATCGTAATAACACAAGAAAGATCTCAAAAACTCAAACAGATAAACATCACCCAATGTATGAAAAATTAAACAAGACTCTCAAATGCAGGCATATCAGGCAAGGATGACTTACCTATTACCCACAAATTGACTCAACTCAATCATTCTAATGTGTTTTCTGTGTTTATGCTCAGATAGTTACTTTTACCGGTTACCCAACCAAGATCTTCTTTCGACTTCCCCTTCACCTAGATGAATGGAATATATACCTACATCCACTAACACATTCACACGACAATCAATTATTTATAACAATATGCAGTATACATAAACATCTCCAAAGTTAGAATAATGATAATTCAATAACCTTTCATTCACTTTTATGCAGTATTTCACCATGAATAACATCAAATGAGATAATAATCATATTGATAACAAGGTACAATCAAACTTTATTCATTTCCATAATTCACATTACATCTATATTTATCCTATGTATTAATAGTAAATAGTTACTCTACATTTGGGGTGTAACAATTGGAATAGGATGACAAGGATCAAGGGGGTTACACAAGCCTCAAGATCCAAGATCCCATGGAAAATCAACATAAACACAAAGGGACACACATGAATGTATGATATGAAGTAGTGAGACAAGATACGCAAGCATACATTATCAAAATTAATGAAAAGAGGAAAGAGAGGATGGACTAGCAAGTTGTGTTACGCCTTGTCCATTAAATGCAATCATAAGGATGTAAAATCACTTATGAAACAAATTGATTCATAGGCAAGCAAGTTATGTTATTCTTGGTGGCCATGAAAAATATTCTCACAAAGTGTAGTCTGATATACACTAGGTATACATCAAGGCAATATGAGAAACACACAATGGTCTAGTGCAGTTCGATATACACCAGGTGTGTACCCATAAAAAGGTGGCAGATGGGAAATTCATGCCAGGTCTATAGCCTCCCATACATCAACCATATCAAAATTTATACTCCTTAATAACTTTGATAAGGTGCCACACTAAATGGTCATAGGTTCTCACAAGGCTAACAAGTTGCATTATGCTAGACACTCATGACATAAAGGCACCACAAAGCATGTTGCATTATGATTAATGGCCAAGAATTTCGTTTAAGGTAATAGGATAGTCAAAGGGGTTTTGATTACTTCATGAAAGGTCTCACCTTAGGGAACTTCACGCTTGACATGACCAAGAGAGGACTAGTTAAGGGATAAAAGATTCATACCTTAGGGAATGCAAGCCATAGCATTACCACCAAGAGGAATGTCATATACCAAGAAAGGTCATACTCTTCAAGGACATCAAACCCAATGCCACCACTAAGAAGGAACATCACATTAATTGATAAGACCACACTTTGAATAAAAAATTCACACTTCTTAGGGGATGTATGCTATCATCACTAATAAGGGAACATGCAAACAATGAGAAGGGGACAATATGCCCCCCACTTAAAATATCAACATACTTTCTATGTTGGTATTTTAAGTAGAAAGAGAGAAAGGGGGATCCTTGAAAATGATACACACCTCCCTAAACTAGTTATCCTTTCCCCCAAGCATAGAGACAAAAACAACCACCAAGGACTATCATGTTGCTACCATGAGAAATATGGTTACACATGAGATTGTACCACCATGAATGGCAACTAGCAAGACACATAAAGATACCAAGGCCACATAGTGATGAGCAACATAATAGGATGAAAATCATTATCAATTAGAGGAAATAGGTGCATCAACACAAGGAAGAGTACCACAATCCTTAAGATGTCTAATTTTATTACTCAAAGTATTACATTCATTGGTAGAATTATCATGCACTCTATAATTACATAAAATATTCTTTTGTTATAAAATTTATTTCGTGCTCTTGGAGGGAGATATATTAGGCAGGCTTGGAGAAGCCTCGATAGGGTACTCTCTTGATCAATGGTAGAAGATAGTGCTTTCTTTTGTGACATAGATACTTCTTGCTTACTACAAGGTGTCATACATACACAAGACTCTAGATTGTGAGATTTTGTACTCTCCCTTAAAGGAGGGTGTAAAATCTAATGAACCCCAATCATCACTAAGATATGTGTTGGAAGATGAAGCAATATTTTTCTTATGAGTGTTTAGTGTGATGGCATTAATATTGAGTGAAGGTTTCTTTGATGCTTTTGTTTCTTTCAAAGGACAATAACTAAGACCTCTTATTTGTTCTTGTAGGGTAGGCTCTACAAGGACACAAATACCGTGTTCTTTAACATCGCACCCTTTTCCATTATAGCCAAGTTATTTCAAAAGCTCATAACCTCTTCCATAAATTTTTTCCATTTCTTTTGGATTTCATGATTTCTCATGATCACACTCATCATATACGGATGCATAATTTATGTTTTCCTCTTATTTGCTAAAGGTTGTGGACTCACATACTTTTGATGACTCGGTTGGTGTTGATATTATGTCAGATTTTTTCTCTTTTCCTGATTTGTGTGTAATCTTGTATTCTCCCATGAATGTAGGTAAAATCCAGTGATCCCCAATCATCATCCAATAGTTTCATGATTGATGGCAAAAAATTCTCTTCTTCTTCGTCTTCTTGTATCGGTTCCACTTTTGTAATTGGTGTCAATGTTGTAAGAGGATTTGTCATTCTAGTTTCAGTTTGCAAACAATTGTGATATAATCGTGGTTCGGCTTTGATTGTGTAGACTTTGTTTTGATAAGTGTACTTCACTAGATGATGTAACATTTAAGGCACCACATTCATTGCATGAATCCAAGGTCTACCTAGGAGAATATTGGATGAGAGCTCTTTAGGCATAACATGAATAGGAGTTTGCAATGTAACCTTACCTTATTTAATAGGCAATGCTATCACACCAAGCAGTTGTTTCCCCACATTATCAAATCCATGGATAGATAAAGAATCAGGTTGAATTTGACTCTTGTCTAGAATGTTTACACTACAAACATTGAGCATTGAACCATTATCGATGAGAGTATGCCTTATGCCACATTGGTTAATGACTGTCTGTATCATCAAGGCATCATTTTTTTTTGCATTTCTAATGGAGGTAACTCGTCTTGATGAAAGGTAATATCTAAGTTTATCAAGTTTATACCTTGAATTAGGGTTGCTAAATCATTTAGTTGCACACTAGGATGGATAACGACTTGTTGCAAATGATTTTGAAGAATTCCATGATAAAGGAGGGATACTTGAATCAAATCCCACAAGGATATCTTAGTAGGAGTGTTACAAAGTTGTTCTACAAGATCATAATCCTTTCCACTATGCAAAGGAAAATGAGGAGGACTAGGAAAAATGAGTTGAGGGAGTGGTAATAAAGTAGGTATGGTTTTTGGTTGCCTATTATTCCCTATATTATACATGTGAGAAATGGTATTATAACTCAATTGTTGTGAAACATTGTTACTACAATGCTACCTTGCAAAATTCAAGATAGCCCTTGTAGGTAATGGTTTATCTTGAGGTGGTCTTATGATAAGAAGTGGATTAGGAGGTCCAATAAATGAAGGACTCTTAGGAGGTTCAAAAGGAATCTTAGGTGGTCCAATTATTAGAGGACTCTTAAGAGGTTCAAAAGGAGTTTTTGGAGGTCATTTAATCGATGGAGATCTAATTGATACTTGTGTACTCATAACCTCAATGGATTTAGCTTCTTGTTGATGAATTTCACACGAGGGAGGATCTAAGGTGACCTTTGCATGTTCATCTAAGCAAGCCTTCTTATAATCTTTATGTCCAACAATATCTTCCCAAATAGGAGAGGTTTTAGGAGATAAGCAAGCAGTATTTTCATGATGCTCAATGGTTGAATATTCTAACACCAAGACACCTTCATCACAAGTAGGAGAGGTGTTGGGAAAAGAACAACTAGGATTGTCATGATTGTCAATTATTGCATCTTCCTATATCAAATCATTCTCGTAAATGAGATAAATATTATGAGATGAATGAAGACTAGGCAAAGTGATCTTAAGAAATGTATCAATAATCTCATCCCCTTACACCATAATATTTTCCCAAGTGGGTGGGGTAAGGGGACAGGGACAAACAAGATTCTCATGATGCTCAATCATTGTATCTCCTTTCACTAGGATACCTTTGTCGCAAGTAGGAGAGGTATCGGGAGAAAAACAAGTATGATTGTCACGATTTTCTATGGTTGCATCATCTTGTGTTATTACATTCTTACAAATTTGATAGATATTAGGAGGGTAACGAACATGCTTGTCAAAGTTTTTATTTTGTTTTCCTAGATTATGCCCATGAATAGGGAAAATAAAATCATACAAGCCATGTGATACTCTATGAAATCCATATGTTTGAAAAGGAAACATGCTTTTATTTGTACAAAAATGAGAACTAATCTATCAAAAATTTGCAATTCTTTAGAAAATAAACATAATTGTTCTACATATTTGATGATTTTAAATACTAAAATGCAATAAATTTTCCATGAACTTGCAATAAATCGAACAAAATGACACTTATCTTGCACATATAATAACTAATTTTTAGAATTTCAAAGTATAGTTTAAACAATATAAATAGGAAGTCGAAATTGAGATAGTAATGCATGCAAAAGTCTGTCAGGACACTTGTACAGGGACAAATTCACCCAAGGGCGAATGGGTCCTTGCTCAGAGTTTTGAAAAATGAAAATTTCACTATTTGAGCTAGTGTTTATGTTTTCTGTTTTAGGTTGCAAAATGTTGCTACTGTGACAAAAATTTCCAAATTTTGATGTTTAAATGAAAATGCAACTAATGATAAAAAGTGAGCAAAATGACAACTTTTTGAATGCAAATTTAACTAAAATTTTGATCTAAATGACTAAAAAGCACTCTTAATACAACTAAAATGTAAGATGTATGTAAGATTTATGCAATATTTTTTTTATTTTTTTGTGAACTTAAGTGATGCAAAATGTAATTTTGAAACCCTAAATGAAATGCAAAGAAAACTAATGCAATGAAAAAATTAGATTTAGGGTTTGAAAAGACTACCAAATTAGAAAGTTTATAGCATAAGAATGTCAGGTCCACCAAAATGAAATAAAGAAAAATGTAAGTGGGGTGATTGTTGGTGTAATTAATTGTTTTGTACCTTGTCCTAGGTCATAATTACACCTTAGTTAAGTTTACTTAGGGACCACATAGGAGTTGTTGGAGAATTTCCACCTTTGGTGGATTTATCTTCTTATTACTTTATCACCTCCACCTTTCATGGAAATATCATGTGATTAGGTTTCCACCTTTTGTGGGAGATCCACTATTTGTGGTGGTTATCACATTCTCACTTTCCACTTTAGGTGGAGTGATATTTTTTCATTGTTGTCTCATGTCATAAGATTACGACACTTGTCATAATCTTATGCACTCCTATGTTCTCACCTTGGCTATATAACCAAGGGGTCTCTACTACATTTGTGAACACACATTGATATCTATTATCATTGACATTGAATACAGTTTATTCTTGTCACATTATTTTATCTCTTCTTTGTGCTTTCCATTTGGTCCATAGATCTTGGCATCTATAGCCAATTCTAACATGGTATCAAAGCGGGTTGGGTGTCATTGGAGAGTCTTTTTTTGAAGAGAGGTACCAGATTTGGGGAGGTTCCATTTTCGACTCTTTATTGTAGGTTTATATCAGAGCTTGCTGGTGCAAATATAAGCTCACCATTGCGTTCGGAAGGTTTGAGAAAGTCAATTTTTCCTTTTGTTTTGTCCAAATCGGACATACAAGGCCAAATCTATGAGGGTTTGAAGCTGAATTATGGTTGCCAAATCCATAAGGTAGCTGCATTTTTGGAGCATTTTGGGTCAAATACGACCCTATCATCGCGTCCAAAAGGGGCAAAAACCCTAAGATCAACTGTCCAATCATCCAAATCGGAGCAAGTCATCTGGTGAGGCAAAAAAAAAATTGCCTGAATAGCCGTATGGCCCCCAGGTCGCCATCATTGCATCAACAGTACGATTTCGAAAAATAATATTGTTGAAAATTTTTGAATTTTTTTATTATTAAATTTTCATTTCAAAAATATTGTATTTGGAAAAAAATTATTTTGAAAAATTAAAAAAAAAATCTGTGGATTACATCCGCAGGGTACTACGTGTAGCCAGCACCACGTGGCAGGAGGCTACTGGCGGGCGGGTCCCCAAAACACCCGCGACCTATCAAAGAACCGGCGACAGTCATTTCAAGCGGCCGGGCAATTCAATTCCGGCCACTATCAAAATAAATCGGAAGATTCCAAAGAAATCCGGATGACAGTCTTCTACAATCCGCCAGTCAAACTTCAAATTTCGGCAATATATCCGGCGGTATAATATTCAGACAGCATCAAGAAGATTCTGGCGACCGACAAAATCTTTCGAATATTCCGACTATATTTTTTGATAAGGGGCTTTTTTTTTCCAGTGATAGTCTTCAGGCTGTCAAATTTTACCTCCTCAATTGCTGACGTCAGCGCTCAATTGAATTTTTTTTGACCCCTCACGGATGGGCTTTTGATTTTTGCAGTTCAACTTTGGAGGCTCATAACTTGCTCATTTTGGCTCCTTTTTTCAAGCAATTTTTTTTTATTTGGGATAATTTTTCATGCTCTCACAATGGTGTAATAAATTTTTGGTTTTGGCTTGTGTTTTTTCCAGAAATTGCAGATTCTCATAGGTGTTGCTGCTTCGTCCTCATTTTGGGAACTTTGGGAGCTCATAACTTGCTCCTACGGTAAAATTTTTGAGTGCCGTTTTTTTTTTGAAAGTGCATAATTTTTTGTGTAATTCTCAGTGGTATGATTAGATTGATCTCTTTTCGTACCAAAAATTGTACTTGAATCTATGGCCTATTTTGGCAATTTGCATGTACCAAAATCAAAGTCCAATTTGCTTCTTTTGGTAGTGGCAATTGTAAATGCACTAAGTATAAAGTGCCAAATCAGATATTGCTTGGGGGGTCTCTTGATTGAGTGAATTTAGGGGGGTGTCTCTTGTGTGATTGTGCCTATTTTGTGCTCTTGCATTCCATCATGGGTTCATCTAAAGTTCCACTCTTAACTGCACATAATTATGCTACATGGAAAGTACGTGCATGGAGTAAACCAATGGAAAAAAGGTTTAATTTACTACATTGATGGAACCATAACTGCACCTGCAGATGCAACTACATATATGGATTGACTCACTAAAAATTATATGGCGTTGGGTACACTTAGAAAGTTCATTTCAAATGATCTCATTTTTCATGTTGATAAATGTACTTTAGCCAATGAAGCTTGGGATAAGCTTGCTACTTTGTATGGCAAGGTTGATAAGGTTAAGGGATACAAACTTGAAAATGATCTCCTAAGCCTTCATCCTAAGAATTTTGACACTATTCAAGATTATGTCACTAAAGCAAATGAGATAAGAGCACAACTAAAAGATTGTGGTATTGAGAAAGAGGATGATAAATTGGTCCTTAACTTGTTGGACAAACTTCCATCTGAGTATGCAGCCTTTGTTTCAAGTTTTCAGACTCAACAATTGATAATTAGCAATTTCACATCACCATCTTTTGAGGCTCTCATAGATCTTTTGATTCGAGAGAAAAATAAGCTTATTCAAATGGGTACTTTGAAGTCTCCAAAATCACATGCCTTGGTTGTAAAAGATGAGAAGTCTTCAAGTAGCAAAGAAAAGAATAAGAACAAGTCTAAAAAGAACACACAATCCACAAAAGAACTTAAAGATTCATTTTCGAAAGAAAAATCATTTAAGAAGGAGAGGTCCTTTTGTGCATATTGCAAGAAGGATGGACATGAAGAACATTATTGTTATAAGAAGGATGTTGATGAGTTGAAAAATCTTCTCAAAAGAAATCAGATTGATTTGCCTTCTAGAATGTCTGAATCACCTTCTTCTTCTTCAAAACAGTCTAAGGGAAAAGTTCATGTTGATTTTACATCTACATCAGGAAATCAAGGTCAAGCTCTTTGTGCTTATTCAAGTCCAGGATCAGGTAGATGGCTTCTAGATTTAGGAGCATCACATCATGTGGCATCTTCGCAGTCTATATTCTCTTCATTTCAGCCTTGTTCTATGTCTCCTATCTCAATGGGAAACAATACATACATGAGTGTAATAGGGAAGGGATCTATTAGTTTTGGGAACAACACTTTTCAGGAGTTTTGTGTGTTCCTCATTTGACGAACAATCTTCTTTCCATATATCAGATTACACATGGTGGAAATGGGAGAACTGTGGAGTTCACCTCTGATTTAGTCATCATTCGAGACTTGGAGAGTAGAGAGATCATTGCTACTGGGGTGGTTGATCATTCATCTCGGTTGTATACCTTTGCAGATTTTGCTTTTGATGGTGACATTGTTCCTTCGACTGTTGATCACACTTCTAGTGTGAACCATGATTCAGAGGAGACATTTGGCTACTTGAACTTGGGAGTTCTCACATCAGATCCAGTACTTGAGCCATGTATTTCATCTCCTCCATCTATTATTGTAGTTGATAATGCTTGTGATTCCCCAGTTTGGGTTCCTTGTGATTCAGTGCAACAGGACATAAATAGTCTTCCAAATATGGCTACTTTGGATGGCTTCTTGATAGGTATTTCAGACTTGTTTGTGGAGTCTCATCTTGCAGATTTTAGGGACATCATTGATGACATTCATCTTCTTTTTGACGAAGATGCTCCTTCTTCAATTGTTGCGAGGGAACACTCTGACCCTCTTTTTCATTCTCTACATGATCATTCTTTACAGTTTGACATGAGTGTGGATACTTTTGGACAATATTTGGAGGAGGCTTCTTTGTCTTTAGAGGGGATATCTTTCTCTTTGGATCATGTTCTACATTCATCTCTACTAGATGTTGGATTGTACTCTTCAACAGTGTGGCCTAAAACACTTGTTTGGAGTGAGTCAGCTTTTGACATCGACATGGAGACACTTGAGCATGCTTCAGAGACATCATACATCCTGCATACATTATTGGTTTTGTTTCTTCCTAAGGGGAGGAACGTTGTTCAGCAAAATTGGATCATCTTTAGCATTCAATGTCGAGCTTCTACCATCATTGCAGGAGACTCAACATTGAGGGGGGGTTCCTCACATGGGGTTTTTACTTTCTCATGCATCATTGAGAGAATTTTTATTTTGTATTTCATCTCTCTTTTGGGGAGGAGTTTTGTCCCAGTGGGTTTTCTCCCTTTCTCCGTTTGTGAGAGATTGCATTGCATTTGTACATGGGTACCTAACATGGCCCAGTTGTCGGGACCCATCTTGCATTGTTTGCATTTGTGTACATTCTCCCTAGGTTGCACTTAAGGGGGGGTGTTGGTGTAATTAAATGTTTTGTACCTTATCCTAAGTCATAATTACACCTTAGTTAAGTTTACTTAGGGACCACATAGGAGTTATTAGAGAATTTCCACCTTTGGTGGATTTATCTTCTTATTACTTTATCACCTCCACCTTTCATGGAAATATCATGTGATTAGGTTTCCACCTTTTGTGGGAGATCCACTATTTGTGGTGGTTATCACATTATCACTTTCCACTTAAGGTGGAGTGATAGCTTTTCATTGTTGTCTCATGTCATAAGATTATGACACTTGTCATAATCTTATGCACTCCTATGTTCTCACCTTGGCTATATAACCAAGGGGTCTCTACTACATTTGTGAACACACATTGATATCTATTATCATTGACATTGAATACAGTTTATTCTTGTCACATTATTTTCTCTCTTCTTTGTGCTTTCCATTTGGTCCATAGATCTTGGCATCCATAGCCAATTCTAATAGTGATCAATGTGGAATGATAAAAATGTGTTTGATCTATACACTTACACTTTCCTAATTTCATTAGAAAAATAGATCTCCTAAGGATAGGATTGACTTTCAACCTTGAGATGAGTCAACCCTATTACGAGGATCTATTATTTTCTTATGATATAAATGATTAAAATGCACTTTTGGGAGATAAAAATAAAATACCTATGAACTCAATTATGTGATGCAAAAATTAAGGATAGCACAAATAGAAACAACAACTTTTAGGCAAATCTGAGAAGGCAGAATGACATGTAGTAGACTCCAAAAGTGGGTGTTGAGTGTCCTACAAGGGAAGATTCACCCTCGGTCGAATGGGTCTCTATTTAGGGGTCCAATATCTGATTTCACAGTCCTTTGATCCTAGATCTAGGCTTCTATTTTATCCAGATTCCACTGTTGGAAAGGAAATAAATTTTTTAGGTGAGTTTTTGTGGCTTGACAACTTTGATGAAAAATTTGATAAATTTTCAAAATTGCACTTTTCATCCAATTTTAATACTTCTTCACCTACAAATCTGCATACACAAAGAGAGGAAAAAAATGTTTGTTTTTGGGTGAATAGGGGTTTGCCTCGGTTAAACCTTGATTTGGTAATTAAACCTTGATAATGAAATAATGATAAAATGTAAGGAATGATGAATGACCAATGATATGTCTCCACTTTCCAAACCCTTAATGGTCAGCCTTAGAGGACTGAATTCTAACACATATCTCTAAGGATTTTGATCTTGCGTGAATCGGCTTGAATGATTGCTTGATTTGATGCTTGAATGCTTGAAACCTACATCACAATGTTAGATCCAAAACATAATATGAACACACATAACTTTGAAACGATGATATGATCTTGATTGCTGCTATAGATGCTTGATAAATCTCCTCTTCAATGCTCTTGACAATATTGTTTTCTCTAGGAATGCTTGCATAAAGTGTGTTCTAATGCTTATATTTTAAATCGATAAAATAATTGTGTATTTATAGTTGTCTATGTAATTTCTCAAAAAATAGATTCTACAAGCAGAAATTTCAAACTTGAATTTGAACAAATAAAATCCGGCTAAAAATATATTAAAAATTGGGTCTTGGCACTTAAGGAGGACCCATTCTCTCTTGGGCGAATGGGTCCTAGGACCTAAATCCAAGACACATAATTTCCAAGGTGTTTAAAATAATGTTAGTATTTGTTTAATGTCGGTTTACCTTTTAGAAAACAGGAATAATAAGGCTTAGGAATGCATAATTTAGGTCATTAAAATCTTAATTAAGTCCAATTAATTAAGGGGATGCAAACATAGTGTGAAAATGTAAAGGAGTACATTTTTCTACACTACAACTAATGCAAGCACAACACATTAAGTAAAATTGTAGATACTAAAGAAAACCAACAAATAAAAAGACAACCAAGAATCACCTCCTTCTAGTAGAGTGGGTTTGACTCTCCTTCTAAAGAGATCTCCCAAAGCTAATGCAAAATCACACAAATTTCCTTCTTATTTGCACTCTTATGGGACCACATGTGGGTCAAATTGCAAAAAGAAGAAAATAGATTGTGCATCAATCTTAAGAACTAAACCATAGATATTTGATGGATCCTTTATATATTTAAGCCTTATTTTCTAATGTAGAAACTAGAATCTAAACTAAAGATTTAATTGATGAAAGACTTAGTTGATCTAAGCTTCTCTCTTGTATTTTATTATCGAGACTCATAGTCTCTTTATTTAGAGAAAGCACCAATAACCTAACTAGGAGATATACTTTATTGAAGGCATGGGGAAATACATGCATGTCATAATTGAGGAGAGTTCATTCAAGAGAAGCTTGATTTTGATCAGGAGAAAATATAGAAGACATAACTTAAGGAAATAAAAAAGACGTATTTCTATGTAGCACCCATCAATATTGATGTCGGTTGAATCATCATTCGTGCAGATTGTTAGAAATCTGAAATAGATTGAATAACCCAAGGAACTTTGTAAGAGAAAATCAAAGTTACATAAACTGGAAAAACATAAGAATGCAAACCAAAACTTTGAGAGATTATGCAATGTCGATGTGACAAAATTGCATTAAGATCTTCCAAGCTGAAAAGATACAAAGCAAAGATGCATGAATAATGACTGCATGTATCAAGGTGCATGTATGCCAAAGTATGCAACAATGCAAGAGAATGAATGGATGAAAATACAAGCTAGGTAGTGATTTTATATAGAACTTAGGAGAGGAGGTAGTGGCAAATCCAACCAATAGGAATAAACCACAAAAAGTGGAGATGGACCACCAAAAGTGGAGTGTGTTCCACCCTTTAAGGAAGGTGACACCACATACTTATCTCCTATTAATAAACTCACTTTATTATCCTAATCAAGCTTAATTAAGTGTAGGAAAAACCTAAGACTAAGGGAAAATAAATTAATCCAGTGGGAAAATCAGAACCTACAAAAACATCCCCCCTTAAGCACAACTTAAGAGGATGTAAAAGATGATGGGTCCTGGAAAATGAAGCCATGTTAGGTACCCATGTACATATAAAATTACCCTCAAAGAAGAAGAAGCCCCATCCTACAAAAATGAAGTACAACCCCCCATAATAGAGAGAGAAATGAAGTGGAAGGACAAAGAATCCCCCACAAAGAGATCTAATGGTAGATGCTCAAAATTGGAGGTAGAAGATGGTCCACAATTGTCGAAAAATGTTCCTCCCCTTAGGAAGAAACAAAACCAAAGGTGTATGTGAGTTATCTTTGCACTCCTGAAAGGAATATGTAGGAAGAAAGTGCGATATGTATGAAGTCTTTGAAGTTGGCTCAGGTATCTCCATGTCGATGCTGAAGGCTCCCACAACCAAATCAGGCATTCTAGGCCACACTGTTGAAAATGAAAACTCAAAATCTCCTAGAGACTGATTTAGAACACCATCCAAAGACTCAAATATCTCCTTTGAAGATGTAACCTCCAAATGTTGATCCAAAGTATCCACACTCATGTCAAACTATGATGAATGATCATGTAGAGAATGAACAAGAGGTTCAAAGTGTTCCCTCGCAACAACTGAAGAAGAATCAAATTCATCAAAGAGAAGATGAATATCATCAATAGTGTCTCCCAAATCTGTAATATGTGTCTCCATAAACAAGTTTGAAATACCTATTAAGAGATCATCCCAAGCTGAATCAGGAAGACTATAGATATCCTACTGCAAGAAGTCATTGGAAGATTTTGAAGAAGCAACTCTAAACTCTGAAGTAGCAACAATAGATGGTGATGGGGTATCAATGAATTTATCATCCACACAAGATGGGGAAACACAAGTATCAATATCATCCACAATAGCCTGGTTCTCCAAGGAAATATCACTTTCAGACAAATATCATGCAATCTTTTGATCATAGTCACTTGGCTCAAGAATGAGTCCAAGGAGATAGGACAATAGATCTTGCTCAAAGAAATGATTCTTTATCCCTTGTTTCCAAGATAAATAGTTCTCTGAAGTTAACTTGAAAATAGGATGGGAATAATTTTTAAGAGACATGTTTAATGCCCCCATAAATGGAACTTTATCTTAGTTTGTCATTACAAATTGTTTGTATGATCCCCCAAGATTCATACAAAAAAAAAACTTTAAGTGAATGCAAAAAAAGACATCAAGAGACACCCCCTCATTTCCACTAGTCTCATAAATTACCTCCCCAAGATATTACAATGTTGGCACTATATGATTAGTGCATTTATAAAGCCTTTTCTAAGATACAATGCTCAATAGGTCCACAATGACCAAAATTATAAATTCTGATACAAAATGAATCTAAGATAAAATATGGAAATATTAGCTTTTTAGTTGTGTATTTCTCTTCAATAACTTTCCAACACTTATTCGTTTCCAAAAAATGGAGCTCTAAGGTGAACGTTATGGCTCGTTAAAGAAGAAATGCAACAACATCTTCAACCTACAATATCTAACAAAAAAAGGAAAATTTTATTTTCAAAACCTTTGTATATGGAAAGTTCTCATCTCCAAATTTCCAATGATATATCATTTGTAGAAAACGGACACCGTGGAAAAAAGTTATGAATTTTTTTAAAAATAGGTTGAATTTTGCTTGCAGTGATGACCCCTTGGCAAAAGAATTTTTTTCCAAAAATCAAGTTCATCTAAAATAGACAAATTTTAAATGAGAATAGGGTTTTTTGGGCCTTTTGAATGCAATGGCAAGGTCCATTTGTCCCGAAAATGCTCCAGCAAAAAGTTGTTCGTAGACCTGAGGTTCAAATCCCCGTTTGCAACTTTGTCAAATGATCTCCAATTTGGATGAAACAAAAGCCAAATCTGACTTTCTCAAGCCTCCTAGACACGTTTGAACATTCAAAAATGTTGCCAGTATAACAAAAATACCTGAATATCACAAAACATGTATGCAATATGAAGATGTTATTAGATCATTGCAAATCCTTTCTGATTCTCTAGATCATTTAAAATGCAAGAGAATAGAATTCGGGAATTTACAAGATCTTTACAAGAAACTCAATCTCGCAATCAGGAATCTATGAACTTAGATTTCTAAAAAAAAAAGCTCTAATAACATGTTAGAAATCTGAAATATAATGAATAACGCAAGGAACTTTTTAAGAGAAAGTCAAAGTTACATAAATTGGAAAAATATAAGAATGCAAACCAAAACTCTGAGAGATTATGCAATGTCAATGTGAAAAAATTGCATTAAGAGCTTCCAAGCTGAAAAGATTCAAAGCAAAGATGCATGAATAATGACTGCATGTATCAAGGTGAATGTATGCCAAAGTATGCAACAATGCAAGAGAATGAATGGATGAAAATACAAGCTAGGTAGTGAGTTTATATAGAACTTAGGAAAGAAGGTAGGTGGCAAATCCAACCAATAGAAATAAACCACAAAAAGTGGATATGGACCACCAAAAGTGGAGATTCCCACCAAAAGTGGAGTTTGTTCCACCCTTTAAGGAAGGTGACACCACACACTTATCTCCTAGTAATAAACTCACTTTATTATCCTAAGCAATCTTAATTAAGTGTAGAAGAAACCTAAGACTAAGAGAAAATAAATTAATCCACTAGGAAAATAAAAACCGACAACACCCCCCCTTAAGCACAACTTAGGAGGATGTAAAAGATGATGGGTCATGGAAAATGAAGTCATGTTAGGTACCCACGTACATATAAAATTCCCCCCAAAGAAGAAGAAGCCCCATCCCATAAAAAGGAAATGTGCCCCCCATAATAGAGAGAGAAATGAAGTGGAAAGACAAAGCAGCCCCCACAAAGAGATCCAATGGTAGATGCTCAAAAATGGATGTAGAAGATGGTCCACAATTGTCAAACAACGTTCCTCCCCTTAGGAAGAAACAAAACTAAAGGTGTATGCAAGCGATCTCCCCACTCCTGAAAGGAATATGTAGGAAGAAAGTGTAATATGTATGAAGTATTTGAAGTTGGCTCAAGTATCTCCATGTCGATGCTGAAGGATCCCATAATCAAATCAGGTGTTCTAGGCCACACTATTGAAAATGAAAACTCAAAATCTCATAGAGAATAATTTAGAACACCATCCAAAAACTCAAATATATCCTCTGAAGATGTATCCTCCAAATGTTGATCCAAAGTATCCACACTCATATCAAATTGTGATGAATGATCATGTAGAGAATGAACAAGAGGGTCATAGTGTTCCCTCGCAACAACTGAAGAAGAATCAAATTCAACAAAGAGAAGATGAATATCATCAATAGTGTCTCCCAAATCTACAATAAATGTCTCCATAAACAAGTTTGAAACACCTATTAAGAGATCCTCCCAAGCTGAATCGAGAAGACTATAGATATCCTATTGCAAGAAGTCATTGGAAGCTTTCAAAGAAGAAACTCTAAACTCTGAAGTAACAACAGTAGATGGTGATGGGGTATCAATGAATTTATCATCCACACAAGATGGGGAAACACAAGTCTCAATATCATCCACAATATCCTAGTTCTCCAAGGAAATATCACTTTTAGAAAAAAGATCTAATGTCTCCATACAACTATTGAATAATGGTCCAAACAGTGAAAGGGCACTCAATGTGCTCTACATGATGTAGAATATACTCATAAATAGTAAGACATATTATTCCATAGACCATGTCATTATTGTTAAACCATACATTCTTTTGATCATAGTCACTTGGCTCAGGAATGAGTCCAAGGAGATAGGGCAGTAGATCCTACTCAAAGCAATGATTCTTTATCCCTTGTTTCCAAGAAAAATAGTTTTGTGAAGTTAAATTTACAACAGAAGGATGAAAATAATTTTTAAGAGACATGCGTAACACCCCCATAAATGGAACTTTATCTTAGTTTGTGATTAAAAATTGTTTGTAAAATTTCCCCCAAGATTCATACGAAAAAGAAACTTTAAATGAATGCAAAAAGAGACATCAAGAGACACCCCCTCATTATAATAGTCTCATAAATTTAGCCCCCCTAAGATATTACAATGTTGGCACTTTATGATTAGTGCATTTACAAAGTCTTTTCCAAGATACAATGCTCAATAGGTCCATAATGACCAAAATTATAAATTATGATACAAAATGAATATGAGATAAAATATGAAAAGATTAGCTTTGTAGTTGTGTATTTCTCTTCAATACCTTTCCAAAACCTATTTGTTTCGAAAACATGGAGCTCTGAGGCGAAAGTTATGGCCCGTTGAAGAAAAAATGCAACAACAACTTTAACCTACAATATCTAATAAAAAGTGGAAAATTGTCTTTTCAAAAACTTTGTTTATGGAAAGTGCTCGTCTCCATATTTCCAGCAATATCTCATTTTTAGAAAACGAACACCATGGCAAAAATTTATGATTTTTTTTAAAAACAGGCTGAATTTTGCCTACAGTAATGACCCCTTGGCAAAAGAAAAACTTGCCAAAAATCAAATTTGTCTAAAATAGATAAATTTTATATGAGAATAGGGGTTTTTGGGCCTTCTAAATGTAATGGAAAGGTCCATTTGGCCCGAAAATTCTATAGTAAAAAGTTTTTCATAGACCTAAGCTTCAAACCCCCATTTGTAACTTTGTCAAATGATCTCCAATTTGGATGAACAAAAGCCAAATCTGACTTTCTCGAGCCTTCTGGACGCGTTGGAACATTAAAAAATGCTGCCAGTATAACAAAAAATGCTACAACCACTTGGATCTCACAAAACATATATTTAATATGAAGAGGTTATTAGATCATTGCAAATCCTTTCTGATTCTCCAGATCTTTTAAAATGCAAGAGAAGAGCATACGAGAATTTACAAGATCTTGACAAGAAAATCAATCTTCAATCATGAATCTATGAACTTAGATTTCTCAAAACAAAAGCTTTGATACCATGTTAGAAATCTGAAATAGATTGAATAACCCAATGAACTTTTTAAGAGAAAATCAAAGTTACATAAACTGGAAAAACATAAGAATGAAAACTAGGACTTTGAGAGATTATGCAATGTCGATGTGAAAAAATTGCATTAAGAGCTTCCAAGCTGAAAATATACAAAGCAAAGATGCATGAATAATGACTGCATGTATGCCAAAGTATGCAACAATGTAAGAGAATGAATGGATGCAAATATAAGCTAGGTAGTGAGTTTATATAGAACTTAGGAAAGGAGGTAGGTCACAAATCCAACCAATAGGAATAAACCACAAAAAGTGGAGATGGAACACTAAAAGTGGAAAGTATGGACCACCAAAAGTGGAGTGTGTTCCACCCTTTAAGGAAGGTGACACCACATACTTATCTCCTAGTAAAAAGTCACTTTATTATCCTAAGCAAGCTTAATTGAGTGTAGGAAAAACCTAGGACTAAGGGAAAACAAATTAATCCACTGGGAAAATAAAAACCTACACCAACACAAATAACTTACCATTCAGAAAATTATCCTCGAACATTCAGACTCGCTTTGGAGCTATGTAAATTGCTTCGGATCTTTGCGACCTACTCTAAAGCTAGTTGTTGTTTCTCTATGACCAACTTTAGAGAGATCTGGAAGGATTAAACCTTGGATCTTACAATTTATTGTTCATAAATCATGTGTGTGTGTGTGTGTGCATGGAAATAATAAATAATACAATCATTCCAAGAAATCTAACCATGAAAGAATACGAACTTAAAGCACATAATCTAAACATCCTTAAAATAATTAAAGGTTTTAACAACACATTAAATGTATTATCTTTTAAAATAAAGAGAATTGTAGTAACATTATTTGAAAATAAAATATTATCATTCTCCCCATTATAAATAAGCAATGTCCTCATGGTAGAATTTATACCTCGTCATTATTAGCTAGGTTTCCTCTTTAAATCAATTAACTATAGTTGTAGTCCTATGCTCTATATATAACAAATATCTACCCTACATCTACACATTCATTTGATTTTTTGACTTTGGGGAGCCACCTTTCCATTAGGTTTTGAGGCATGTGTGTTGGTAACATCAAGAGTGGTGTGTGTGTTAAGAGAAATGGTGATCGAAATCACATGTTGATTTGTTCTTGCCATTGTTCCTTGATTAGGGAAATCAAATGTCATGCCCTGGTAAGAGTCCACCACACAATTTTTGGGGAGATGGGTTCTTGTCATCATAGAGGTATGGGAAAGGTCTCCCATATACTAAGATACACTTTGATAGTTTCTAGAGATAGAGTTCCTTTGTTATCTTGGAATGCTACAATGCTAGACAAAAAATTTCTAGACATACTTTCTTGTGACCTATGGTTGATATACCAATTCTCTATAGCTCTTGGAAAACCAGTTAGTCTTAGGGTACTCATTTCACATGATAAAACAACCAAAATTTTAAGCAATGTGATATTCAGTTGTATGTTGCACCCATTCCACCTAGTTTCTAAGGAGAGACAAACCCTCTTAGTTAAAGCTCCCTCGCATAAAGGTTTAGCATTGATAAGTTATTATGCCCCATAAGGAGCCCATGTTGGAAGAAATCACACATCATGTCATGTTGCTTTAGGGTGCTCCCGATATAGTTTTTGAAAAGCTCACAATCAATTTTAAAATCAACAAAGAGGTTGTAGGAGATGCATACAATTTTCCATTGTAGAATTTTTTCTAAAAAAGAGAGTGTACATACCTAATTGTTTATGTAGGGCCAAAAATTCCTCTCCAATCACACAAGATTGGGCTATATTTTCTTCGATTGCAATCTTATAATGTTGAGGGTCTTTATATCCCTCTAAATTTGGGTATATTATTTCCTCATATGAATAGTTGTAAGTGAGAGGAGCCATGGAGGTGAAAAAAAGTAAGCTTGGACACTCACATGTTGCATGACAGGAGGCATAGGCTTCTATTGGGAGATAGTGTCAATTCATGCATCTTTGGTGGTAGCATTGACTCTTGCTTGTGTTAGAGATTACTGTAATGAAAAAAATCATGCATTTCATTATATTACATAGCTCACCATCAAATTTACTCTAAATCATTATTCTTAGTGGCCAAGATTTGGTGCATATCTAGAATTTGTTGTTTATACTTTTGCAACTCATCCTCTATGTTTGATAGAGCTAGGGCTTGCAAGGTTTGTGTAAACTCATCCCCTTCTTCAGTTGTCTTGAGGGGAGGTTGCTTCCCTTCCCTCTGGAGGGCTCTAAAATTCTATGCCTTTAGGGTTGGGTGGCTTGAATACATTCTTCCAAGAAAATTAGCAACCCCTTTGTAGCATCTATGATTTCACCATCTATGTCCTTTTGGGGGGAAACTCAGTAGTGTCATCATTTTTCTTATGTTGTATGAGCAACCAACTCTTCCTCTTACTTGATATTGATGATAGGAGGCTTTAAGGCCCTTTGAAACCATTTGAAGGAGAAATAATTTGGAATTATGGAAGTGGAGGAAGGAGCAAAGACATTCCTCTTTTTTTCTTTGGTTTGGGTGGCTTAAGTTGGGGGAAATCCTCCCACTTTCTTTGGTCATTTTCATATTATAGAAAGTGGTGCTTGATCGCTAAATAGATAAGGCCATAGTGGATTATCTAGATATTAGCACATTTAACTTTGGTGATCATCAATTACATGCAATGGTTTAAAACTGCAAACAAATTAATGAGATATTTCAATCAAGTGGCCTCGTAGCAAAGATGAGTGATCATTATCCTCCATGAGGTCTAGAATTATAGAAAGCTATCTGATGATAGTTGACCTTATTGTGATATGAACTCCCTTAACTATGGAGAACCTAAGGTGATAATTCTGTATGAATTACTCGACCAATTCGAGTTTGAATCCTTCAAACATCTACAAAAACTCTAGCCAACCAACTTGAGAAAACACCTTAACACTTATCTAATCAATCACTACATTTTCTAGCTTATATCTCCTCTTCTACCCCATATGTGCACTAGTGACTATGGATTTGACAAAAAGGAAAAATGTTGGTTTCTAGAGTGTTACAATTAGTGTGAGGAGAGGTACAAGAAAGTTGTAGGGAGAGAATTAGTGAAAATTATAGAATATGAATGTGATTGGGAATTTTTGCATGTCATAATTAGTTATGAAATTTTCTCATGAAAAATGGCATGGTGCTCGGATGAGCTATTACATGTGGGGAATGTAGTGATATGATAAGGCATCATATAGTAATGAAGGCACATAAATTGGTGATCCACTTCAATTTGACATTGAATAATCAGAATATTATCTTTAGGCATCTAGGTGGGAACTTGTGTGAGCCTCTCACCTCATCAATGGTAGAATCACACACAAGAGTCATTGGCCTCACTAAATAGAATTAATGATGCCATACTACTTCATTAATAAATTGTTTCCTAATAAGTATAATGAAAATCACTAGTATGTCAAGTTGTACATCAAGAAAAGTGATGCTTCATTGATTCACTAGGGCATGTGACTAAACTTGGTGGTCCTTTATGTGGTATTGTAAGCCCAAACAATGTCAATTAATCTATCAACTCGATTAGTCCTATTGGATGAAATAGTCTTGGTCAAAATATTTTCCAATTCTTTGTTAGTCACCTTAACCTATTTATTAATTTGACGATGATATGGAGAAGATTTTTTATAATTGATTTGGTATCTATTTATAAAGGCTTTGATCATTTTTGACATGAATTGTGGACCCTAATATGACTCCAAAACCCTTGGAGATCTAAAATTCTATATAATGTTCTTGTATAGGAAATATGCCACCTTCTCTTCTCGTGTTACAAGTAAGGCCTTTGCTTCCACCCATTTAGTGGTGCAGTTGGTGCAAACAAATATGTAGTGATTACCTTTAGAGGGTGATTCAATCAGTCCAACAAAGTCTATTCCCACTTCTCAAATGGCCCAAGAGCTAGTTGAGGGTGGAGAGGCATTTCATTAGAGAGTGTGAGTCATTCTATCCATTAGAATTGGTCACATTTCCTAATATAATAATGGATATATCTACTCATGATAGGCCAATAATAGCCAACTCCAAGAATCTTGTGTCCAATTCATAGCACTAAAAACTTCCCCCTTGAGGGCTCACCATGACATGCACATATAACATCACACACTTCAATTTCCTACACACATATTTGTAACACATATTTAGGGAAACATTTGAATAATACAACACTTAGCTATGTAAGCCTAGAGCTATTTATAATTAATTGCTTAGTTTCTTCTAGAATAAAGTGTGGAGATCAACTCCCTGTGGCTAAATAGTTGGCCAAATCAGCAAACCAAGGGGATTGAATTGATATGGAAAATAGGTGTTCATTTGGAAAGGTATCATCCATGGGTTCATCATTTTCTTGTATAGATAGTCTTGATAAGAAGTCAACAAACATGTTGTCTTTTCTTGTTTTATCAATAGTGGTAATGTAAAATTATTATAACAATAGTAGCCAAAAAATGATCTCCTACCTCCTACTTGTTAGCCTTGTTTTAACACCACAAAATTTAAACTTTTTGTGTCAAAATGATAAGTGTTGCCATGCATCGAACGCCTTTGATGAGCCGATTATAGTTGAAAATTGATAGTGTTATACAAGTTTTCCATATCATTCATTGTTTGCATCTATCTTTTAAGTGCCATACCTTATTTGGTTTATGCCAAAAGGTACATCAATTTGAAGGAGAATTATCCTCTATTTCACCAAAAAATCCTTCACAACACCCACATGATGCGACAAATCATGAAAACAATTAGAGTTTAAAATCCATAAGAGATGATGCAAAATACTTTTTCAATAGTGTTTATGAGTTCATTTTTCCTAATGTCACAAGTTGGTAGATCAAGAAGCCTTATGGTTTAGGTTATTTTAAAACGTCAATTTTTTGTAGAGTGATTTACAAAAAACAATTAAATTTGGATTTCCATAGCAGATGGGGAAAAATGGTTTGGAAAGGAAGTTTATGGAATCATTATGGCAATATGACAAATTTTCATGAGAAAATACTGATTCAATCAAAAGTTATGCTTGTTTTCTCCTACATCTCATTTAGAGGCGTGATTGATGAGTTTTAGAAGTTGCAAGTTTGAAAGCTATTTCAAATGTTGATAGAGGCTTAATCGATAGTTTTGTGAAGGTTAATAATTTCATTCAAAATACACAATCTTATGAAGTTTAATAGGTCCATTCAAAATGTGTAATCTTGTGAAGGTTAATAAATCTACTCAAAATGCACAGTTCTGTGTAAGTTGTTAAATACTTCTCAAAGGCTAATAAGGGAAGTAAATATTGATAACATAATAATAATTGAAATTCATTGAAAAGTTAATAACTCTACGTAAAGTGTACACTTTTATATGAATTCACAACATTTATCAAAACAAGTCAATTAAGAAATTTAAAGTCATAAATGCTAAGGTTTGGGGTTCTTAACAAGTTATTAAATTATCTCTTCTCAAGCGCCAATCACGAAGGAAAACTAAGACTTATCTTACAGTTTTGTTCAGGTTAACAACTAAGTGAGAGGTCTTGATGGTGGAGCGGACTCCTATCATGGGGATAGGAGCTGACATCTTGGTCCCCACTTAATAAAAATATAAGACCCATTTTTTTTGCAAATAGTTATATTAATATGATATGATAGGTACATGTTTAATAAAAAAATGTCCTATCAATGATACAGTAAATATTTTCCACCTTCCCAAAATTAGGTGAATGCAAAGAGATATATTTATTTGCATAATATATGCACTAATGCATAAAATTGAGTTGACATGTACATAACCCATTTACATAAATCAACCATTATAGATTTGACAATTGACCAACTTGGAAATACATTTGAACATATTATAAAAAAAATGTTCCATTACTCATCCCTAATTGACAAACTTATTGTTCCACCATGTCCAACTATACGAGTCTTTCAAGAAATTTACCTGCAAAAATTGAAAACCAACTCTCAGGCTCATTATGCAATACAATTTCACAAAATAATGACTAATTATTTTAACCATATTTCACAATTATACATGATATTTAATTAATCCTAACAAAATATTAAAACAAAAAACAATTTCAAATCTCTAAAATCATCTTTCAAATCACACTATAAATAATATTGCCAACTAGAATTTCTAACCTCTCAAATCAAATTTATACGTACCATTCACAACCCATTTCATATCACTTCTACAATTAATTCCATGAATGCAACCTCAAATTCCCTCATATAATTCAAAAATCTCCACTTGCACCTATTTTTTCAAATTTTACAAGTCAATTAACCATTATTTATACAAGAGACCAAAAATGTGCATTACAACCTACCTATTTCATAATTCAAATTTGTGAGTTTCTGTTTAAGACACTTGTTCGAGAGTAATTGAAGAGAGCTCCTCCAAAATTCTTCAAACACCTATTGCAACTTCCATGGTATGTATATTTCAAAGCTTCATGATTTTCTTCAGAAACATTTTTCGTACATACGTATCATTTCACGCATCATCCTTACTATATGCTTTCACACAGTTGGCCAAAAGATAGGTGCATAAAACCCTTCATAATCAAGTATATGATACCCTCAACTGTTACACATATTGTAGAGACAAAGAAATTGATGTTTCATATATCCTTGCTCATTTGCATTAAAATGAATTAAATTTATGGTTTATTTATTGTAATTTTATTGTTCATACGTATCATGTTTTTCTTCAGAAATAGGTGCATACATACATATAATTCCACCTATCATTGTTAGTTTACACATACACACAGTTGGCCAAAAGATAGGTGCATGATACCCTTAACTGTCGAGAATATGATACCCTCAAATGATAGCACTGTATAGCCCATTGCAAAATAACATAATGATATTTCTATATAGATTTAAACAACATTATGATACAAATGTTTATAACCATTTCTAAAACAACATTATGATATTTATATATAACTTGAAATAGCAGTATGATATAAATATTTTTAACCCTTTCTGATACAAATTTATATTTTTTTATACATTGCAGAGATAGATAGATATATGGCAGAGATATATATACTGATGTTTCCTATAGCCTTCTTCATTTACATTTAAATGAATTTGACGTATGGTTTGTTTGTTCTTCAATTACGGTGAATTTTACATGTATGATAATGTTGTTTCAATTTATATCATAATGTTGTTTCAAAAAAGGGTTATAAAAATTGTATCATACTATTGTTTCAAAATATATATAAATTTCATAATGTTGTTTCAAGGGTTACAAATATTTGTATCATACCATTGTTTCAAGTTATATATAAATATCATTATGTTGTTTTAGAAAGGATTATAAATATTTGTATCATTATGTTGTTTCAAGTTATATATAACTATCATATTGTTCTTTCATAAATGGTTATAAATATTTGTATCATAATGTTGTTTAAAGTTATATAGAAATATCATTATGTTGTTTCACAAAGGGTTATACATAATTGTATCATAATGTTGTTTGAAATTATATATAACCCCTTAACTATATATATATATATTTCATGATCAACTAAGGGTTGTAAGAGTTAGAATTGGGGATATGATCAGTTAAAGGTTGTATGCAATTCAAGATTTTGGCCAACATGTCCTCTATTGATGTGGACCCCTTGCACAACATAACACTCACCGACATCAGACCCTCTCCTTTGGCTTTAAATATATGTTTGTGTGTATGTGTCTATTGTTTATTGTTCTTACACTTGGCTCAATGCAAATGAAGAACAAAGCACCAACAAGAACCAAGCGAGTTGTAAAGAGAGCTTGGACAACATTTCCTCCACACAAGAGAGGTGTGAGGCTACCATATAGTGAAGAGGACGAAGTTATTCCCATTCCACATTCAATAAAACCTATAGTCCAAGCGAATGCAATTATTACAACCAAGAAGGTTTCAGTGCAATGGGAATGGTCCACGATTGACATGGAATCTTCCATGACAAACTTTGAAGACAAAAAAATGTCAAGGGGGGAAACAAAGAAGTGGGGTCTTCCAAAAGCCATATTAACTAATTGGTTGACTGGTGTTACCTATACAAAAAGGAAAGGGCTCCCAACAATCTTGAGCGATGATGAAGAGGAAAAGGTCGTCGAATAGTGCAAGTAGATGGTTGATGTTGGCCATAGGTTGGAAATTTCCAATCTAAAATGTGAAGTATCACATATCTACTAGATGAGGCCAAATCCATTCAAGGATGGACTTCTTGGTAAGTCTTGGTGGATAAGCTTCAAAATAAGGCATCCTAATTTGACTTTGACGACAACACAAGGCCAAGATAGAGACCATGCACTCAATTTGAGGCCTATAATGGTTGTTGCATTCTATGAAACATTGACAAAGACATAACAACCAATCTGTATGGTCTCTCTCTCTATATATATATTCCATGATCAACTAAGGGTTGTAAGAGTTAGAATTGGGGATATGATTAGTTAAAGTTTGTATGTAATTCAATATTTTGGCCAATGTGTCCTCTACTGATGTGGACCCCTCACACAACATAACACTCACCACCATCAAACCCTCTCCTTTGGCTTTGAATACATGTATGTGTGTATGTGTCTATTATTTATTGTTCTTACACTTGGCTCAATGCAAATGAAGAACAAAGTGCCAACAAGAACCAAGCAAGTTGTAAAGAGAGCTTGGAAAACATTGCCTCCACACAAGAGAGGTGTGAGGCTGCCACATAGTGAAGAGGATGAAGTTATTCCCATTCCACATCCAATCAAACCTATAGTCCAAGTGAATGCAACTATTACAACCAAGAAGGTTTTAGTGCAATGGGAATAGTCCACGAATGACATGAAATATTTCATGACAAACTTTGAAGATAACAAAATGTCAACAAGGGGGCAACAAAGAAGTGGGGTCTTCCAACAACCATGTTAACTAATTGGTTGATTGGTGTTATCTCCACAAAAAGGAAAGGGCCCCCAATAGTCTTGAATGATGATGAAGAGGAAAAGGTTGTTGAATAGTGCAAGGAGATGGTTGATGTTGGCCATGGGTTGGAAATTGTCAATCTAAAATCTAAAATCTTAAGTAGCACATATCTCCTAGATGATGCCAAATCCATTCAAGGATGGGCTTCCTGGTAAGTCTTGGTGGATAGGCTTCAAAAGAAGGCATCTTGATCTGACTTTGAGGACAACACAAGGTCAAGATAGAGACCATGCACTCAATTTGAGGCCTATAGTGGTTGTTGCATTCTATGAAACATTGACAAAGATATAACAACCAATCTGTATGGTCCAATGAAGATTTGGAACTGTGATGAGATTGACATTCAAGCTGGATGAAATGGTGCAATGAGAGCACTTTCCAAAAAGGGCAGCATAAGTGTATCCTACATTATACCCAAGAGTTGAGAGTGGATCACTATTTTATGTTGTGCAAATTTTGTTGGACAAAAGATACCTGACATTTATTTGTTTAAGAGAAAAAAACACCTAAAGAACTATATAGCTAATTGTGAACCAAGTGCATGTATGGGTGCTAAGCCCCATGTGTGGATGACAAAAAACCACTTACTTCTTTGGTTGCACCATTTTTTTCTTATGTACCTGGGGGTGTCTCATCGACTAATAGATGCCTCTTGATTTTTGATGGCCATTGTAGCCACATAGCATGTTCTAATATTAACAAAGAAAGATCACTAGGCATTGACTTGCTAACCCTAGCTACCAACCCACACATCTCATAGATTGTAGCCACTTGATGTTAGCGTGTTTGTGCCTTTCAAAACATACTTTTAAAAGGAAAAAGCAACATGGACTAGTAAATATCGAAATTTAGAGATTAAAAGGATATAGTTGGCAACACTTGGCAGCACTACATTTTAGAAAGCAAATTGACTGTTGAAAACATAAAAGTAGGCTTCAAAAGAATAGGTATTTGGCCCCTAAATCCAAATGCATTAATGGAGGATATGCGGCCAAGAGACATTCCATTTTTTTCTGACAAGGAAGCATTTGTTGCAAAAAAGATTTTGTCTATCCACTGCTGGTGTGCCACAAATGGAGGTTGAAGGGACAATTGGAACACCTAATTTTGTAGACCAACATAGTCCACTAGAAACAACTAGTTTGTCAGACCAACAATCTCCAATTGGAACACTTGATTTGGGTGACTAGCATACTCCACAAAGAACATTTGTTTGTGGGTGACCAAAATACATATGTAGACATATCTCTTTCTCTACCCAGTGCACCAAAGGAGAAATCATGGTTTTTAGAGGGGGCTGCAAATCTTAAAATTAATTTTCATGTGGTTTAAAACAAAGTTTGTCAATTCCATCTCCACCAATCAGCATGGGCCAATCTACCTTAGTGCATTTTTATGCTGATTGGGGAGAATGTGAACTTGATCAATTAGGAGGAGTTGAGGAAGTGGATGAAATAGCTAATCAAGTGAAATTTATAAATGAAGAAGATCCCATGGATCCATTGGGAGGCCAAATAAGTTCAGACATCTACCAATTTTTGAAGTTACTTGTTCATGTAGTGAAGGATAAGTCCAATAATCTATCTTACTGTGGGATTCAAATTCTAAGACTATCCCAAATCCTCACCACAAATGACTACATGAAGTTTCTAATGGAGCAAGAGGAGAGGAAGAAGGAAATTCAACAATTGAAAGATAGGAAGAGAGAACATATCAAACAATATAAGATTGAAAGAATTGCAAAAAGGGACCTCAAGGAACAAATGAGAATTGGAAGAGAACAACAATGACAAGCAGTTGATGTTAAAAGAGAAGAGCAAAGGAAAGAGAAGGAACAAAAAAAGGAGCAACAAAGGATTGAACAAGAAGTTGCTAAAAAATAAAGAGAAATGGAAAAGGCTAGAAAAGAGACAAGGGAAAGGCATCTCAACAATCCTTTAAATCCCTTGCTTGACCATCATGCAATAATCACCGACTTTGTTTCTAATCATTTCCCTAAGTATTGTCCACCCTCGCCTATCCCAAGTATTAGCCATCCACTTTTAGCATGCAGTCCTACCGATTCAGAGGCCACACACATAAAAGAGCAGTTGGCTAGGCAAGATGCAAATACCAACAACACATCAACAAATAGCTTCCTACTATCTAATATCTCTTTTCCCATTTTCTTTACATAATTGGAATGTTGATTGCGAATAATTTTGTTGTGAATGTTTTGAAGGTGTCTAATTGATGTAATTTTCATAAAACTAATATGTTCATCTTTGTTGTTTAATAGTTGAGTTTATGTTATACTAATATGTTCATCTTTGTTGTTTCATAGTTGAGTTTATGTTATCCTAATATGTTCATCTTTGTTGTTTCATAGATGAGTTTATTCTATATACTAATATGATCATCTTTGTTGTTTTCAAAAACAAGTAATGCCCATTATACTATCTTGTGAATAGTACTAACTTAAAACAACATTATCATATAAATATTTATAACCCTTTTTGAAACTAATATAGTTGTAAAAGTTTATATGCATACATACATACATATATATGTACACACACACACATATACATACATGTAAGAGTCATTGTAATTGAAGAACAAACAAACATACATCTAATGTGGTTTAATGCAAATGAACAAGGCTATATGTCAAATGAAACAAGCAATGCATGTCATACTATCATATCCCCAATTATAACTCTTACAATCCTTAAGTGATTATGTTATATGATTATATATATGTATGTACATACATACATATATATATATTATATATATACATACATATGTGTGTGTGTGTGTGTGTGTGTGTGTGTGTGTGTGTGTGTTTGTGTTGGAAATATTGTCATTGATGTCAAATTTGATCAAATTAGATTGTTAGAAGCTTGTCATTGATATCAAAAGTATATGGATAAGATTATCATTGTTGTCAAAAGTGTATAAGCAAGATTTTTGGTTTGATTGTGATTGATAGAAGAAACTGTTGCTATCATTATCATTAATGCCATGATATGTTGAAGGAATTTTGTATTCCATAATTTGAGTAACTTAAGCAACCAATCAGTTTCAAAGTACTAAGGGAGTAAAGGCAACAACAATGATGAAAGAAGGAATAATAGCAACAAGAACAAGTGATCGATAAAAAAGAGAACATTCAAAATCTTGTTACAATTTAATGCACAAATTGTTAAAAACAAATTATTATCTTACAACAACTGATAAGATGAACGAATACAGTTTTAAGACTAAAGCAAATAAGACAAGAATGGTTGATTTGTTAATAAGACAAAAATTGTCTTATTCAAAATATAGGAGGTGAGACAATTCTATTTAAAGAAAGTCAGATAAAACAAAAATTAAATATAAGACAAAACCTAGATAAGACAAAAAAAGGAAACAAAGAACAACGGTTCATAAATTAAAGACTATAAGGGAGTGTTGGGTATGAATGAGAAAAAAGTAAAAAGCAGATAGCATAATATGAAATAAAGAAAATGATAAATCTTACACTAAACAAATGTTAATAATCCACAGTTTCAAAAAGATACGATCTACTAATGAAAAGACACGACTTTAGGATAAAGTGTGCTTCATTTGAATGCTTTGTATAATCTAAAGAGGTGTGATTATTTCATAAGATAAATATTAGATTTATTAAGAGTCCAAATGATGCGACTTTATGATAAAGAATGATCGGTTTTTTAAATCAGATTAAAAATTAAACATGACAAAAGGAGTGATTAATGAAATGATGCAAATCTATAAGATGAAATAATGTGATCTTTCATCAAAGGTTGCAATCCATGACCAACATATATAAATGTTATTCAAATCAGATTTGCAAATGTGAGCGAGAGAATGGTGATGTGGAATCAAAACAAAAGATTATATTTCTTGTGTGGGCATTAAAGTGGCGGGATCATGATGGGTCAAAAAGTGGCAATATGATGGGTATGTGGCTGAAGATTTTTTTTTACCCAAAATTGATGAAACGAAAAGGGTTTTTAAAGAAGATTCTTAGCTTTCCACCAATATAAATTATGCTTTACTTTGAATTTAATAAATAATTATTATTCATTTTCTATTGAATTACGACTAAAGTCTTGATTGAAAAACATCTATAACTTTCAAACAGTGTCACATTTTTTGAATCCAAAACATGCATCACATTCTATGCTTTGCATACTATAAGATTAGAAAAGAAAAAAATGAATTTCATAAATTTTTGACCAAGTTAAGGTGGTCAGACATACAAGTCTTTATATGTTTTAAAAGTTGTAATAAAAAAATTATAATTAACAATTTACTTGGAAACAAATTACAAAAAAATATGCATCACATCGGGACATGAGTCCTCTATTTATATCTAAAATCTTATAAAAAATTATTATCATTTTAATGTGGTTAGGATGGTAAGATATACTTCTTCTTTTTTCCCTAAAATTTAAGTACTACTGTATTGAAATTTCAAATTTTCACCAAATAGATTTTATTTTTTTGTAAATAAATCTAGTAGTTTAGAAACTAAATTCAATTTTCTACAATTTTTTTTCTTACATATTTTTGAAATAATACAGATAACTTGTTTAAATTTTTATGTCAAGTTGCCTAACTCTGATTTTTTTGAATTTTTTGTCACTTAAGGGCCTGTTTTTTCAATGATGATCCTGCACATACCCATTATAGCATACATCACAAAGAAAGGATTGGAGTGAAGTAAAAAGTAGAATTCAAATTTTCAATTTATCATAAGAGGTTAGTGCCTCTTGTTAGCCAAGGTTGGTGCTTTGGAAGAGGGAGTTGGTGCTCCTTGTAGGTTGGTGCCTACAAAACAAATTAAGAGGTTGTGCCTTTAGGAGATTGGTGCCTACAATCATTATAAACCTATATAAATATAAAGTACATTATTTGTACCGTGGTTTTCTCCTGTAAGGGTTTCCACGTAAAATCTTGGTGTCAACTTGTTCTAATTGTTATATTCTTGCATAGTTGCTATTGTGATTGATAAAGTTTTAAATTGGTAAAAGTTGTGTTATACTGATTCACCCCCCCTTTCAGTATAATTGTGTGCTCATCAATATGTACATCAAATATATGTACATACATACATATTTATATATGTGTGTGTGTGTGTGTATAATCAGTTAAAGTGTTATGTGTAACTTCAAAGAGCATTATGATATTTCTATAGAATTTCAAACAACAATATGATATAAATTGAAACAACATTTTTATACATGTAAGAGTCACTGTAATTGAAGAACAAACAAACCATACATCTAATTCAGTTCAATGTAAATGAACAAAGCTATATATGTCAAATGAAACAAGCAATGCATGTTATACTATCATGTCCCCAATTATAACTCTTACAACCCTTAGATGCTCATGGAATATGTTTACTATATATATAACTAGTTAACCTGGGTTATATATAACTTGAAACAACATAACAATACAAATATTTATAACCCTTTTTGATACAACATTATGTTATTTATATATAACTTCAAACAACATTATGATATAAATTGAAACAACATTATCATACTTGTAAAAGTCATTGTAATTGTAGAACAATTAAAACATACATCTAATCCATTTAAATGTAAATGAACAAGGCTATATGAAACAACAATTTATATATCTCTGTCATATATATTTATGTCTACAATTTCCATAATTATATTGATAGTATTGGAGGTTATCATATACTCGACTGTTGAGGGTTTCATGCACCTATCTTTTGGCCGACTGTGTGTATGCATGTATGCAAATAACATAGTTATTAACACATTCTTAAGTAGTTGTAAACTAAGGATGATAGGTGGAGTGATATGTATGTATGCAAATGTTACTGAAGAAAATCAAGATATGTATGAATAATAAACATACATTGAACAATGTATACAATTGGAATGTTACAACGGATTTAAAATATACATACTTTGGAAGTTGTAACTAGTGGGTAGAAATGGGGATATGACACTACAACATGCATTACTTGTTTCATTTGACATATGTATAAAGGCATATCCATGTATGCATGCATACATATGCACATATGCATCTATCTTGCATGGCATACATTAATACATATATATGTATGTATGTATGTCATGCAAGTATGTATATATATGTATGTATGCATGGAATACATAAATACATATATATGTATGTATGTATGTCATGCAAGTATGTATATATATGTATGTATGCATGACATACATACATACATATATTTATGTATGTATGCCATGCATACACACACACATATACATAGTTAATATTAAAATAATATATAAATTTAAAAAACTCAAATTATTACCAATTTGGGATTAAATTCTTATAGACACATGTCAATTGCTATTGAAATTTCGTCCATACCAATAGAGGTGAATTCAATATCGAAAGGGTAGAGAGGATGATGTGGGAGCGGGTAATGTTGTGCAAGGGGTTCATGGCAACGGAAGACACAAAGTTGGCCAAACCATAAGTGTATGAAACCCTTAAGAGTCCACCATGTGAAACCCATAAATGGTATGCATATATATACACATAGTTAGCCAAATGATAGGTGCATGATACTCTTAACAGGGTGAGTCACATACATTGTTTAAAGATATTGTAGTAGCAATTATATATTATTTGACCAACCGTGTGCATACACACACACACACACGCATGCACACATATATACACATTCGATCATAATATAATTGCAAGAAATCCTTAACAATCGAATATATCATAACCTCAAATACTGTCAATATATTTATCGAAATCGTAGAGGTAGACAAACGAAATGTCACATATGTATACATTGTTTAAAGATATTGTAGTAACAAACCTATATTATTTGATTGACTATGTGTGTATGTATGTGTATATATATTTATGTGTATATATATAATATAACTACAAGAAACCCTTAACAGTCGAACATATCATAACTTCAAAAATTGGTGTGGCGGGAACAGGCAAACATATACCATGCATTTGTCACCAGTCCATGCCACTTTTAATGTCGGAAAATGTAATTTTTGGAAACCAGTCAAAAAATGTTGGAAAACTTGCAAATTTTTCTTTCCGTGTAATTCATTTGGGCTGCCAAGTAGACACTCTTGGATATGAAAAAAAATTAAGATCGCCGTGAAATCTGCTGACGCGAACTCTCGCGCAACATAACCCTCATCACCATCGGCCCTTCTCCCTTACTCCAAAATTCCGAAAGGGGAAAGTTATGGATAGTATTCAAAGAGTCGATATCTCAAAATATGAGGTGGTTATGGTAACTACCTAAAAAAAACTTAACGCCTGAGAGGAAGATGAAATGCCATATACAAGGCATGTGAACTGTTCAACAAGTCTAAGCCTTTGCAAACATCATCTCGGCCTATGTAAAAATTTGAGCATTGAAACGACGTATAAGTATACATCAAAGCATAGTGGAAAATGGATTTATGTCAAATGTTGCGGTTCCAAATGCCTAGTATACATGCATGCAAACTATGGAGACATAGACAGGCACGAATTGTTTGACAAAATGCCTCGAAGAAGTGGAGTCTCATAGACAGCCACGATTGCATGATATATACAGAATGGATTTGTTGAAAAGGTTTTAGAAACTTTCAAGAAAATGTTCTTTGGCAGGCGTAAGGCTAAATCCTGCAAACTTTTTCCAGCCTCCTCTTACCTCACGCCAGATTAAAGCTACAGTTGTACAGAAGTGGTTTTAATTTGCATAATTGGCATGCATACAAAATATGAAGTGTAGGCAAGGCACATAGACTCTTTGATAGAATGCCTCAAAGAGATGTCATCTCATGGAATACCGCACTGCAGGCTATCCACAAAATGGATTTGTTGAAAGGGTTTTAGAAACATTCAAGAATATATGATTGGTAGTTGTAAAACAGAACTCCACAATGTTTGCTAGCATCCTTTGCGTTCCCCAAAACAAGAGCCTTTGAACCGGGTATCTATCAAAGCATGATGCCATGGTTTACATGCATGCAAAGCGTGGAAGTATAGACAAAGTACGCTAAATATTTGACAGAATGCCTCAAAAAGATGTTATTGCATAGAATGTAATGATTGCTCAATATACACAGTATGAAATTATTGAAGAAGTTTTGTGAATTTTTTTGAGCAAATGCATTTTAACAAGCAAGAATTTGGAAGAAACACCCTTCGCTACCATCCTTTTATGCCAGCATAGAGCGCTGGGATAGGGTTTGAACATCAATCAAAGCATTAAATGTTGATGATTGTTGAACAGGGAAAACTGTTGCAGTTCGAGTTTGAGAGACAAATTTGTTCACTTGCATGGAAGCCCAATGGGAACACTTTGTTAGTAATTGATACATTGCGTAGTTTCAGTGTAGAGGAGTCTCTTGTTCTATATCACATGAATTTCTCTGTAAATGGTCATCTTGAGATTATTAATGACATAGATTTTGAGGAAACATTGATGGGTCAATATGAAGAAGACTTGGAAGAGATAGGCGATGAGAGTGAAGGTGGTGAAACGGGTAGGCTTCCTAGAACGGTGTTGCACAAGAAGCCCTCTGTTAAGGTAAAAAATGGCGAAGAAGATAATGGCAGCATAGAGTTCAAGAGACGTAGAGATGGATTGAAATAAAAAAAATACAATTATGCAAGAGGCATTTCAGCCTGATGCAACACCAAGGTAATATGGGAAATGTAGTTTTCTTTCCTATAGCATGCTTGGAAGCATTATCACTTTTGAAAAGGATGGTTTCACCCATATTGAGAAATCAATCCATTCTTTTGGATAGACCAATGCTCAATGCAGTAGGACAGGAAAACCCCCTATTGTTGCAACACATGCTTCAAGTCCACTTCCATCTAGTGACCAGGTGCTAGGATTTGATGTGTTTTATGTTTTTGAAAGAACACATTGTTTATCTGGTCAACTTCCTATAAGTCCTAGATCTCATCTTATATGGTTTAGATTCAGTGAAGAAGGAATGTTATATTCATAGAATTTTGAGGGAGTTCACTAAGGAATATGATGGATGTTGGATACCAATGTTCTGTGCTGCCAAAGAAAGAAAGTCAGAAAAATAAATTTTGGATAGTAAGGCTAGACAAAACATAAATTTTCTATATTGTTTACGAATCACCTAGGTTTTATCCATGAATGCAAAGCGGAAAAGTGGAGGTTGTAATGTGTGGTACTCATCTTCAAATTAAGCCAATTGAGATTTCTTCATAAATCAATATAAATGATGATTATCTAAAAACATAGCACACCCATGCTTCTTTAGGGTTATAAAAGCATAACTCAATAAATGAAGTGGATGATTGTGAAGCTAAAAAGAAAGAGAACCAATTCAATCCATAATGAAGGAAAAAAGAATGCAGATTCACAAGTCTAAACTTACACTTAACAATGATTCTGCGCAGAAACTAGGTAGCATGGATTGGGAAAAGACACAATGCTCGCTTATGTGTTTCTTTGAAGTTATGGGTTTCAACTTATGTTTTTGAAAAATTGACTTATATCACATATTGTACTTAAAAGTTAAAAAACGCACCTTATTTCTAAAAAAGTGATGTAAAGTATAACTAAATAAGGTTCATTACTTTCAAAACCATTTTATTTCAAAAAGGTAGTTGAGGTAGATACCAAAGTAGTTGTCAAGAGAAGCCTATAAACATGAGGCTATTTATATTGTAAAGGACTCTTATAGAGGGGGAATTTTTGAGAAGAACTTTTTGGAGAGACATTTGAGGGCTTTTGGTTTGACACTTTGTACTTGAAGGTTTTTGGAGTTGTATAATTTCAAAAAGATAATAAAGAAAACATTTGGATCGTATGTTTTGAATATAATTTTGAGTTATTATTACTAGTTTTTCGTATGTCAAATTGGTAATCACTTTGTCTTTGTGGAAAACCCATTGGTCATCTACTCAAACATAAATAAAACATGCAATTGATATAATGAACACAATCATATCTTGGTATCTTGGTTTGAATGTGTTGAAGTAGCCTATTTCTTCATATGTTGAGATTCGTTATCCTTCTTGTATCACCATTGCACATCAAAACATGAATTGTGGTAAAACCCTCTCGAAGTTTGTCATAAGTTATCAAATCTCAGTGGATATACGTATGTCTATTAGTGGGGTTTTTGTAATTCACATTTCTTTAGTTTTTCCCCTTTCTCTTTTTGTACTTTCAAGTTAAATGTACACGAAAACTACAAAACCCCCCATCATATGAGGGAGCTACCCTCTCAATCGTAGAAGAAAGTTGTTAGTCTAGAAACAACTTCTCCCACTATTGGAACATTTTCATTGGCCACTGCGCAAGTCACTTTGAAATCTGTAGTGAAAAATCTATTTACCAACACTACTACAACTTTATTCATTAGATACTTTATGGAAACATTATTATTATGGATGAATACCTTGTACGGGCCTAAGATGTAGTGGTGAGATTTTATTAATTACATAGACTATTACTAGAAATTCCTTTTATGTGGTTGTATAGTTTTTCTCCATTGGGTTTAAGTTCTTACTTACAAAGTAGATGGCATGTGTGCCTCTAGATTCGCTTGTTTGACCTAAAATAACTCCTATGACTTGGTTGGATGCATTAATGTGGATACATGAAAAGGTTCTCTCCAATTTGGCCCTTTGATGACTAGTGTTGTGATCAAAGACTTCTTAATGGACGCAAGAGATTGCTAACACTCACTAGTTGAAGTAAATTCAAAGTCTTCTTCAATAGGATACATAATGCGTCTCCTATCCTATTGAAACCTTTAATGAACCTTCTATAGTAGCCAACATGTCCCAAATAACTTCTTAGTTCTATTTGAGTTTGGGCTACACGGATTTGCAAAATGATCTCAATTTTCTTGGAGTCTACTTTAATACCTTCCTAGAATACATGGCATCCCAAAAAAATCCCTTCAGTCACCATAAGGAGACATTTCACATTGTTTAAGTATAAGTGGTGCTCCTTACACCATTCTAGGACTTTATTTAGACTTTGTAGGTTGTCAAGTGAAAATGTTTTTGCATGGGTTATGAAGTTATCCATTTATACCTCAACACAAGGATTAGTTAGGTTAGTAAATATTTCCAAGCAAGTTGTTGAAAGGTGGGTGGAGCATTGCATAACCTAAAGGGAAAGACTCTATAGGAATACATTCCCCATGGGCAAGTGAATTTAGTCCTTTCTTGATCCTCCAGAGCTACCTAGATATGGTTGTATAAGATGAAACCATCTACAAAGGAAAAAATAGCGACTGCTAGCTAGGTCATCTAAAACTTGATCAATATAGGGGAGAGGAAAATAATCCTTTTTGTTTGCTTTATTTAACTCCCTATACTCTATGAAAACTTTCCATTTTCCATTATTTTTGGGTATAATTAACAATGGTGAGACCCATTCGATGTAAAAATTAGGGTACATGAATCCCACCTACTATAATTTCTTTATCTCTTTCTTCACCATTTCTCTAAAAACAGGGTTGATCCTTCTCTGAGGTTATCTCGTAGGTAAGACATTATTCATATATATGTGGTGTGCATAGATACTCAAGTGAATCTATTTCATATCTTTGTATTCCCATGCAAAGGCTTGTGTGTGGTCCTTTAAAAGTTTTGTCAGTTGCATCTCCTTGTTGTTTTCCAACCAACTGTTGATTGATAATTGCTTATCTAGTTGGACAATGACTTATTTTGTCCCTATTTGGATAGAGTGAACCTCCTTATAAGGATTGAGTAGTGTGTTCAAGATACAAGAATGAGGGAGGAGTTGATGCAAAAATTTTATGTATTGATAACCTAGTTGAGATAAAGTTGCCTATGACAATGGGAAGTTAAATACTCTCAGAGAGTCTCTTGGGACTCTTTGGAGCCATCTATAGATATCTTGTTTTATTTCACTTGAGGAGATAAATTAATCCCCATTCCATTGTGCTTGATATCCTTCCAAGCATTCAACTATTGTGACCATTGTCAATGTGGAGGAATCCTCCTCATTTGAGTTTGTAGTATCATATATCCATAACTTATTGTTGTACTGCACATAAGGTTTAGCAGGTTGATACATAGACAATGATTTCAGCTTAATCCCATTGGAAATGGTCATGCTTCATGATCAAAAATCAATGAGATTTGTTGTTGTAGCTAACCAAGAATGACACAATATGATTAGGTATCCATATTAAAAAAAAAATCTTGAAGGACAAGGAAGTCCATATGATACTCCCACATATCTGTTGTGACAATGATGTCTTCCAAAACCCCTTGAATTATGGTTATAGATTGATCCACCAGTTGCAAAACTATGGACGTAGGCTAGATAAGTCATCCGCATTATTTGAGGTAATCACATTAATAGTAGCTCCCAAGTCAATCAATGCATTTAATGATGGCATTCCCTTGATGGATAATGAAATGGAAGGGCTTCTTGGGTCTCCATATATCTATGGAATTAATTTTCTTGACAAGACATCGAAGAGTTTCCCTGCCCCCACTTGGATGGTGGTCAACAATTTTCTCTTCCTTCTAGGGGTCTTCAAGCACATGTTCCTGATTGTTTCGCTGATTTTATTGATGTCCTTGATGGCTATAATAGATGGAATTTGATTTTGATCTTTTATATTTCTCTAGTCAATTAAGAATCCTACAAGTCTTTTCAGAGTTCTTTGGAGTCATCTAAAGTCACGGGGTTTGTTGCAATTGTTTAGGAAAGGGAATCGATATTGGGTTAGGAGAATCTCCAAATATTTATGGTTATAAGGGTATTTATTTAGTATCAGTGAGTGGGACCATAGGTGAATCTTTCAAGGAAGGTTCTATTGGTATTTTTTTGTGAACACAATCAAATATCATTTATTTCAATTACACTTAACATTATAGTGTTCTAGTCTATATCATAAACTAGTTGTTATGGTTGGCTATTATTAGGATTTGGTACAGGTTGGGCAAGTAATTGTACTTGATTAACTTGTTTGTTGGAATTTGGAGATGGTGTTTGGGGTAGACCAAGTGGCAGAGCATATGGTTGATTCTCATAATGTCTTGGTCTTGGATTATGTTGAGAGGCCCAAGGTTGCTAGTATTGAGTTGAGTTTTTCCATAGAGGAGTGGTCCATGTTGGGTTGATCCAATCAAGTCGAGACCAAGGTGATCCCCATTGTGGTGGAATTTGTGGTGGTGGGATTTGTAAAGGTGGACCTCCATAAGGTCCAAATCATTGGATTGGTCCCCAATTTGGAGGATTTCTTGGCTCAAACTATCTAGGGTATGGGTTAAAATTGAAATTGGGTTGCCTTTGGCCAATGAAATTGAGTTATTCATCATATTATGGTATTTTTTAAATCGATATCTAATTTTGAGTAGTAGACTATATTCATCAGTGGAATATTTCTTTTCACAAATTCTATGCAACTCAGTCTGATTTAGGGGCATTTTTTGTGTGGTTGTTTCTCTATACATCAAAAATAATAAATATCCAACGATTTAGTAGTTTTCTTGTTTGCTTGAACCCCACCTAGAGTGGTGTTCAAGTGAATCGGGATGTTAATTTTGAGGTTAGCTTGGTCCGCCATTACTTTGGTGAGATAATTATTGTTGGTTTTCCCCCTCTTAAGCATCTTACTATTGGCTTGATTGTGGGAGTAATTGTTGTAGACCTCTATAATCTCCCCAAAATTTAATTTGTCTATATCTCCACACCCCATTAATTTTAAAACTTCCCTAATATCTTCATTTATTCCTCTTAGGAAAATTGTATTGCTAAGCTCTTCATCTAAACCACTACCACACCTTCTATGGACAAACAAGAAGTGACCAACATTACCATCCAAGTTTTCATCCTCTAGTTGTTTCATTCAAAAAAATATTTCTTCCTATCCCAAAATCTGTAATAATCTTGATATTTATTGATAAAGATAATATCCATTTCTTCCATGTGTGTATGGAATCAACAATTAATGACATGAACCAACACAAAGCTTATTCCTTCATGGTGGAGGTCAAGAGTTTCAATTTTTGGTTGCTAGTGTAGACATTGAAAATTGACCACTTGTGTTTGGTCAATTTACCCCTAATTCAACTAATTTCATATCCTCTATATTAATTAAATAATACCCTATTATTTAATAAATATTCATTATCCCTTATCCCTTCATCCTAATTTATTTCTTCTATCATCCTTAAATCCTAGCTTAAAGTAAATAATTACCTTTAATTATTTAATCCCATCCCTTATCCACTTTCCTCTAAAGAATTAAATAAATAATCCCCCATATGTCCCATCCTCCATAAAATTCCTCTAATCTTGATTTATTTTCATAATCCTAGATTAAGGATGTGCAAATTCCTAATCCTTGATTAGGGAGGTGTCACATCCTCCATAATATGCAAGTGGATCATTAATCCTCATTACACACCTAATCATTTGCCTAATCCCTTACTTGCACAACCTAATCATTGATTAGCTATCCCAACCTACCCTTTTGTTCAACTCTTCCCATCCCCCAAGGAATTTTTAATTCCTTTTTGTCTTCCCAAGGTCCTTTTGAAGAATTTTTAATTCCTCTCTCATTCCCCAAGGAATATTAAATTCTTTTTATCCTTCCCATGCACATTAAAAAGAAATTTTTAATTCCTTTGGTCAATCTTTAATCTCAGCCCTTGATTCTCTTTCAATAATCAATATTAGTCATTCATTCATCTCCCCTCTTGCTAATGACTAAAATACTTAGTCATTTTTCATTCTCAACCATTCTCAACCCCATACAACCACAATCTACCAGATTCAAGCTCATATCACCATCTTGCATCCATAGCCAAATCCACCACCCTTGCATCCAAATCAAGCAAAATCAAGCTGTTATGTTGTTGAAATCATCCTAGAGCACACATATCAAGCCATCAACAAGGGCAAACAAACTCATCAAGCTCAAACAAGGTAATATTTTGGCATTTTATTTACAAGTTTGAGATTAATCTTTAGCCCAATCTTGATTTTTTTTTTGTTTTTATCCTTTTGCTCGAGTTTATTTCTTGCATTTTAGATGGGGTAAAAACACTGCACACATTTCAGGCACGCCTGGTGGGACCCACGTCATGGGTCTGCACTTTTATGTTCTTTGTTGTTTGAGTTTTGTAGGGTCAGACTTTACATGCAGAGGCGAAACTTCCCTAATGGGCAAACTTGCTCCTTACAGGGGTGAATTTTCTCATCCAGACGAGCGAATTTTTCCCACACAGAGGCGAATCTGAGGTGAACCCGAGACTGTAATCTTCAATTTTCAGCATCATTTTGGTTTTGATTTTACGTACTAACTTGCTAACTTGTCTTTTTCTGAGTGTACCTGGTTTTTGCTAACGTTTTGTGCAGCCATTTCTCGTTCGTCCAAGATCAGTGGTTGGAAACTACTAACGCATTTTTTGTAGAACGATTGGTCCAAGACATCCTAGTTAGTCTGTTTGTTGTTTTTCATACTAGCTAGGAACACGTAGATTAATTAAAGGGTCAATTAACTTGTTTGTCGTGTTTGTGAGTGGACTGTTGACATATCCAATCCCCTTGCACCATTTGATGATCCTCGGTGACAAGAAATCATAGTTCATTCTAGTCTAGTCGAGTCTACCCAGGAGGTGCTAATGCGTCTAAGCTCTCCCCTTGCACTACGTGCAAGCCTAGGGACCAACCGAAGCATCTAGTATCTTCTTCCTTTAGCGGGACCTGCCTGGGATTTCATCACCCGAGGGATAATTCCAACCAAGTGTTACTAGAAGTGTATATAAAGGGGGGAGAACGAAAGTTGTACCCCAATCCAGTCACGTTGTGTTTAGCGAAGCATCAAAGCTAGGGTGATACCTAGATAAGATGTGCAAAGTTGGTTTGAGTTTCTAGTACCTCGCTGGGGCTCCCCACTCACACTTGTGACAAGCTGGTGTTCACAGTTGTGCCTCACGTACCTTGCATATATTGAGGACGCACAAGATAGCCTTGCATAGCCTAGATAGAGACCCGTGTTTTAGTCGCAGCTTGGTGTAGTGCAGGGGATGTGCATCATACCCCAAAGTTACTCACCACGTACTCCCTTGGGTTGAGATAAGAATCCTCATGGTGGACTATGATAGTCCTCGAGTGAGAGTATGAAGGTCAGCCTGTGGCATCTGTTGATGACCCTGTGCCATTGGAATGCTAGCTATCTGCCTTCGCGAGAAAGGGTGCTCTAGAGAACCACCCCAGTATCACGGAGTATTAACCTTGGGTTGTTCGCTCAAGGTGGTGGGCCTACATTAAGTTTGCAAACACTTATCACTAATTTTAGGATTGTGTTGTCTGGTGTGTCTTCTTTGTGTGATAACAATGCATTTATTTATAGTTGAGTACTTAGCCCGACCTTCTGTCTATTATTTGTTGTGCATGTTTTCCTTTGCCATAGTCAGCCCCTGCCTTTAGAGGCGAATTTTCCCATTATAGAGGAGAATTTGTACTGTAGTCAAGTGATTTTTTCCTACAAAAGGGTGATTTTGCATCTAAGTCTAGTCTAGGTCCAGTGTTTAGGCGAGTTTGTCTTTGTCAGAGGCAAATTTTCTTGTGGGTCACTTTCTTAGGGTCAATTCCCATATGACATTCCTTGCACATAGTGTTAGTAGGATTTACTAACTTAGAAAGATCTCTAAATGCTTGAGTAGAGCTTATCTTGACCATTTTATCAAAGTTCACATGACACAACCTCTTATGCCATAACCAGCTTACATCAACTTGAGAAATTAAAAAACTTTCACTAGCAACACTCAAGTAAAAAATATTACCTCTTGTCTTTGTACCTGAAGCAATCATATTTCTAAAACTTCCCCTTATTCTGCACTTACCATCCATGAACTGAAGATTGTAACCCTTGTCTACCATTTGTCCAACACTTAATAAGTTATGCTTTAAATATTCTACATAAAGAACATCATCAGTATTGTGCTTACCACCAAAAGAAATAGTGCCTCTACCATGAATCACACCAGAAGTGTTGTCTCCAAATCTTACAACACCACCATCATAGTTTTCCAAGCTTACAAATTTTTTTTTGTCACTAGTCATATGATGTAAATATCTGTTGTCAATTACCCACTCATCCTTTTCTTCATTTTTTGCTGCAAGAGCTTTCTCAACATTCACATTACTAGTAGATTCAGTGGACACCTGACCAATTTCTTTGATAGCAATAAATACCCATTCATCTTCATTTCCAGTTTCTTTATCAGATTCATCATCAGTAACACCTTCTTCAGTATAATAACATTTCCTTTGAAATCTAGTCCTCTCAGGTGTATACTTTGAGACTCTTTCAGGACACCTTGATGAAAAATGACCTATTTTACTACAAGAAAAACATTTAATAGGTAACTTTCCTTTGTACTTACCATGACCTTTGGCTTCTCTTTTCACAATCAATGCTTCTAGTTCTTCTAATTCTCTTTCTTCATCTTCAATCTATTTCATCTCATCTTCATACTTGAATGTCTTTTTGGAACTCTCTCCCAGATCATATCTCTGCTTGTTTTTCACGAATACAGTAGCTTTAAATGCAAATTCTATCTTAGGAGTAGATTCACCAAATTCACTTAACTCAAAGGCAGCAAGTTTTCCAAACACGTCTCTTGTCACATTTGTCACTGTCGTGAGTTCATCAATAGCATCAGCTTTTTCTTTGTAGGAAGGAGGCATAGATCTAAGTGTCTTAGCCACAATCTCTTCTTCATCCAAGGTTCCATCGACACATCTGATGCTCATCACTAGTTCATTTACCTTTTGAGAGAAAGAAATAATTTTCTCATCTTCACTCATCTTCATGTCCTCCCACTTGCCTTTTAGACTCTGTAGCTTAGCAACTTTCACTAGTGGATCTCCTTCATACAATGTTTCCAACTTTTTCTAGATCTCATGTGCAGTCTTCAGACCTATCACATTTGTCATCTCTGAATCTGTCAAAGCACTCAACAATGCTTCAATAGCCCTGGTATTTGTGTCAGCTTCTTTGATTTCATCAGTAGTAGATGGACCATTCTGAGGGATAATATATGCACTCATTGTAATCTTCCAGAAAGGCTCACCAATGCACTTCAAATGACATTTCATTCTGAATTTCCATAGAGAGTAGTTTGTTCCATTGAATCTAGGACTTTCCTTCTTGTATGATGCCATCTCGGATCACCTGAAGTTGTTAAGCTTTTCCTTCAGAGGAACCTGCTCTGATACCAATTGTTGGAAAAAAAAGAATAGACAACTAAGAGGGGGGTGAATCATTTGTTACCAAAATCAAACTTATTCAACATTTAATCTCAGATTTGATAATTAACAGTAGAAGCATAAATTAATAACACATTAGAGACACATGAACACCAAGATTTTATACGTGGAAAGCCTGTTAGGAGAAAAACCACGGTGGATGTTAGTCCACAAGATTATACTCTGTTAAAAGTATAAAGAAGAGTAAATAGGGAATGCACATGCATTCAGGCACACTGCCTAGAGCTCACTGTTCAGAGGAAGGCTCATTTTCTTACATAAGACAATCAGATTAAATCCATTTGATGAACATGAACTGAGAAATTAGCTTCTTCACAAGCCTGATTACAGTTTCGATTAGGCACAAACACACTTCGCTCAATCTTCTTCACACTCTGCTCTGCATTCGGATGATCTGATCTTTATTTGCAATACACACTCATACACCGAGCATACACACTCCACACCGAGCATTCCTACAAAATGAGGAAAACAACTGCTCTTATATATCCGCTACATAGATTTACATCAACTAATTTGTCTGCCACAAATAAAGAATAAGTTACAACTGTCGGCCTCAATACATAAATAAATCTTAATATGCACCAACACAAGTCACTCACAACATAGTGAGGACCCAAATAAACACCCTCGAGCACACCAAACAATAAAGTATTAATCCATAGAGATCCACAACATGCTAACACCATCATGTCAGCCAAGAACATGAACAACTTGAACACACAAGGAAAAATATTCAATCACGAGCACTCCGATCAATGCGAACGTACAACAGGGATAGAGCACGATCTAGACTCATCCATGAACATCGCAGGAACATGTGCAACAACCATATTTATCAGAATTGCAATCTCATCTTCCAGAAACACTTGCTACTGTAACAGAGTGACTGTAGGAACACAAAAATTCATAACTTTCTCAATTCTTGATGCGTACCACTGAAACTTTCGAAAAACATAATAGATAGGCTCAACAACAAACCCTTTAATGCACGCCTTTTGATTATCAACGTAAGACACTTTCCAACACTTTGACCTTCTTACCTTCACTAGTTGCCTGCAATATATTTATTACAATTTTCTCAATCTCCTTGATATATACAGCCTTAAGCATCACCAATGCTAATAGTGTTGACATCAATGATAACCACATATCAGAAATACAACCACAACATCCAACAATTATGTGTATCACTATCAAAGAAGACCTATATTATCAAGTGTTTTCTTTTTCTTTTTATATAAATTTATAGGTGATGCCCCCTATTAACATTAAAAGAGAATATTAGAACATAATACTATTAGGGTTCATATCATTATAACACATATATTATTAAAGTATAAGGTTATAAAACTCTATATATTATATATTTTAGTAAGCATGTCCCATTTAAAATAATTATAGTCTAATAAATATTAGATTATTAATTATTTATAAATTGTAGTTTTGAATAACTGTTAATACCCCTTTAATTATTTTTTCACACCTTGTCCTATGTTTATGGAGGTTCCATCTCATTGAGTGGAGGCTAGAATATGAAGATTAATAGTGAAATATATCACTATTCACAAGAGGTATTGTTAGTCATGTGGAAGTGAGGAGAATTGATATTCCTAGGTTTTGTCTATAGTTTTATATAAACAATTCTATAAAAAAAATTAATTATTAAAATGATGTTTTATGGGGTTTTTATCTAGAAGGGTTTTCCCCATGTATAAATTATGTAATGTATTTAATTTGTGTATCTTGTAATTCTTATGTTAATTTTATATTTAGGTGTAATGATTCATAACCTAAGATCCTAATTTCTAACAAAAATAATTCATTCAATGGTACATCAATGTGTTAATCTATTTATAAAGGAAGAGTTAAAAATATTAAAGACATAGATCTAAAGCTATTATAGAGTTGAGTATGTTTACTTTAAACATATATGTCCAGCTCCAAAAAAACTCCATATATAGATGAAGAAGGCATTTATAAATAATTTCAAGATATGTCTCAAGAAGAACAAAAGAAAAAGAAAAAACACAAAGAGACAAAAATGAGACTAATGTACCTAAACAAAAAATGACTATACAAAGAAAAGAACACATGAAATAAAAATAAAAATAGAAAGGTCAAACAAATACTCGATTAAGCTAGATAGATTTCTTGTTTCCTCCAATTGAAACATTTTGCAAAATCTCACTCTTATAGCTCTCCCCAGAACATGCTCTGATCATAGTGCTCTCCTCCTTGGGTGGGAAGACAAAATTGTTAAAGGACCCTTTCCTTTTAGATACAAAATCATGTGGTCTCTTCATCCAGAATTCAAATCCATGGTTGAAGAATGGTGGAAGGCTCCTTGTGATGGTACTCCCATGTATCACTTAGCTAAGAAGCTAAAAAAGGTCAAAGAGAATGTTAAAGGCTGGAATAAGTATTGGGAATATTTTTACCACCTAAACATATTTAAGCTTAAAACTAAAGGAGATTTAGGATTTGATGGAATTGGGAATTATGGATGATGAGACCTGTAATCAAGAAAGGGAGCTTAGATCTCAGTGGTATAAAATTTAAAAAAAAGGAAAAAAAAATCTAGAAACTTAAATCAAGAATTCAATGGTTGAGGGAAGGGGACAAAAATACAAAGTTTTTTCATCAGTCTACCTTAAAACACAGATGTAGTAACAAGATTATATTTTTAAATTCCCTTAATGGTACAAGACTTGACAAGGAGGAAGACATTGCAAAGGAGGTTGTCTCCTCAAATTTTCATGAATTGCCTATGGTGGATAATGCTGAGTTGGAGGACTTTTTGTAGGTGATTCCAAATGTCATCACAAAATAGGATTTAAAAGAAATGACTAAGGTTATTTATAAGAATTAAGTTAAGGAGGCGGTTTTCTCCTTTGGCTCTTTTAAAGTGTCAGGGCCAGATGGCTTTCCTCCAAGCTTTTCCAGGTTTATTGAGATATTGTCTCCTTTGACCTATTCAATATGGTTAGGGATTTATTCAGATTGGGAAGGCTTTTAAATCAGATGAACACCACCTTTATAGCGCTTATCCCTAAGACAAATGAGGTTGCTTCTATGAATGACTGTAGACCTATTAGTTTGTGTAAAACCACTTATAAAATGTGCTCTAAGATAATGGTTAATAGACTGAAATTAGTCTCAAATAAGATGATTTTTGTTAACCAAAAGGGATTTGTTCAGGGAAGACAAATTTTGGATGTGACCATTTATATTCATGGGGTGCTACATGCTACGAACCTTAGTAAAAAACAAGGTATGGCTTTGAAACTGGATATTTCTAAAGCTTATGATCGGGTCTCTTGGAATTTCCCATTTGTTGTTCTAGAGAAATTTGGATTCAAAGGAAAATTCCTCAACTTAATCAGATCTTGTGTTACTACTCCTAAGTAATCAATTTTGATTAATGGGCTTCCACAAGGCTTATTTTCTTGTGGCCGCAATATTCAAAAACAACTTGCTAGTAAAGAATTGAAAGGGTTTTGTGTTGCTTCTTCCCTCCCCCTGCTTCTCATCAACAATTTTTTGATGACACTATCCTCCTTGGGGAGGCTTCTATCTTGGAAGTGATACAATGGAAAGAGGTTCTTGAGAAATATGCTAGAGTTTCTGGTCAATTTATTAATTACCAGAAAAGTGAAATCTACTTTTTTAATACCAGCCAAATTGTTAAAGAGAAAGTTATAAATGTTTTAGGGTGCCAAGAGGCTAAACTACCAACTACCTACCTTGGCTTAACTTTGATCTCAAGAAAACCTAATAGTAACTACTGGAATTATATAGTGGAAAATATTCAAAAGAAGTTGGTCAGGTGGAAGGGAAAGTTGCTAAGTTTTGTTGGGAAAGTTTAGCGCTTAAAAGCTTCCTTACAAAACATACCAGTCTATTATCTCTCTCTTTAACATTCCTGCCTATATTGCTGAGAAAATTGAAATGATTCAAAGGAGATTCTTATGGTCGGGTGTTGAAGAGACGAAAAAGAATGGCGCTTGTTAGATGGGATATTGTCTACACTCTAAAGTCAGTTGGTGGATTATGTATAAGAAGGATAAAAATGTTCAATAAATCTCTTGCGGAAAAACTGGGGTGGTTTCTTTTGGAAGGGGAAAAGGATTGGGTTTAGATTCTACGGGCAAAGTACTTGGGAAATAAGGATGTGAGTTGTTTCCTTAAGAAAAAGGATTGCCCCTATGGTTCAATTTTTTGGAACAACCTGTTAAAGATTAGAGGCACTCTAACAAAAGAAGAGAAATTGAGAATTGGAAATTGCCTCAAAACTAACTTTTGGGAGGATGTTTGGACTACTTGTACTCCCTTGTCTGCTAATGACAACCTCCAACAAATTAGAATCAAATTGAAAATAAATATTGGAAAGAAGGTATCTAATTATTTAAATTGGTAAGGCTTGAGACCTAAGTGGATTGAATTTAGGAACTGTTTGAATAATGTTGTTCTTAGAAGTGGTAGACAACTGAATTGGGATGTTGCTTTGGATACCCTCCTACGATAGATTGGTGATCCTGACCTTTTCTCAATAAATGGGGAGGATGAGTGGATTTGGACAAAAAATTCTTTTGGGAGATTTTCAGTTAAATCTGTTTATGAGATTATGGATCTCAGATATTTCAAACAAGGGTTTTTAACTAGAAAATGGTGTGGAGCAAGAATCTAATTCCCAGTTTTAACTATTTTTGGTGGATAGTGATGCATGGAAAGATACTCATAATTGACAATCTTAAGAAAAGGGGGTGGTATCTGGTAAATAAGTGCTACCTTTGTAATGAAGAGGAAGAATCCATCATGCACCTATTGTTTCAATGTCCTTATGCTCAAGAACTTTGGGCCTTTTTATTAAAGAATCTAATGATTGATTGGGTCTTCCCTCCTTCGGTAAATATGTTTGTTGATTGTTGGAGTTTATGCCCCTATTCTCACAATATTATTATTGACCTCTGGAGACAAGTTCCCTCATTCCTCACCTGGGGTTTGTGGAAAGAGAGGAACAATAGAGTTTTTAGAGATGTAGCTAAAAGTAGTAAAGAGCTATTTATGTCTATCAGGAAATAGATTCAAGATAATATTGAAAGTTGTAAGTATGCTTCATCAAAGAAAGGGCCATCATATCAAGAGATGTGAATCAAGAAACTATGGGGAATATCTCATGATCTTAATAATGTTAATTGGGTTAAAAAACTAATTGGAAAGAGCACCATTTGGATTCCCCCAGACCCAAGGTGGATTAAGTGTCATTTTGATGGGTGCTTTAACCAAGACTCGCGGGAGCGGGTGAAATTGTTAGAAATCATCAAGGCTTCTATGTGGCTAGATAGAACAAGAGCCTAGGAACAACAACAAATAATATGGCTGAGACTTACGCAGTGTAGGTAGGAATATGTTACCTAAAAGATAATGGCTACAACAAAGTGATTGTGGAAGGTGACTCCAAGTTAATAATTGATTATCTGAACAATAAGGTTGATGTTCCTTGGGAGCTAAAACATATATTAGACAACTGCAAATATATGATACAATCTTTTCAAAATTGCATGATAATCCGTATCTATAGGGAAGGCAATAGGGTTGCCAATGCTATGGCGAATTTGGGTTTAAGCTGGCGGTTTTGAAATATTGGGACTTTACCAATTTGTCAAATCAAATTAAACAAATTTATCTAAGGATAAACTGGGGGATTTAATTCATCGTTGACAAAATAATAATAATTAAAATGAGGGGTTGGTAGGGTTGTCCAGCTGTCATGTTTATTATTGTCTTTCTCATGTGGAAATTGGGCAAGTTGATAAAATGGAATGGCAGGTACTTAATTAAAGGCATTTGTACGCAAAATCTCAAAGAATTAAAATGAAAGAGGAGGAAAGGACATATCCATTGGGAAACCTCATGCAATAATGAGGAATAAGTGAAAGTGGGTATGATGATTACCACTCATATTTCTAAAAATCTTGCAAAATATTTGGGAAAAGACATTTTGACATGTGTTATAGCCGATGTGAAAGTGGGTAATAAAAAAGAGTAATCATGACTCAAAAAGGTGGTGGAGCTTTCATTTCTCTTAATGGAAAGCCTCAAAATTATGAGAATAGGCTTTGCATACTGATTGATTATTTAAACAAATTTCCAGAAGGTGTGAGTTATTATTCTTACAAATGAAAAGCCACCAAGTCGCTATCAAAACCAATTTTTTTGAATTACCAATTACTTTTGTGGTGGACGAGAGAGGCCAAAGTGTGGAGTATTTACTCCTTCCTAAGGATTATTCAACCAAAAAACCACCATGGGAGGCCCTAGAAAGAGGATGGAGCCGAATAAATACAACTCTCTGAAAAAGAATGCAAAACTTTGGGGCTTGTTTGAATGGGATGGGTTTACGCCATACTTTGTGACCACGAAAGGTTACAATAAGTAGCTCAGCTACAAGCTTGTGAATGCTTGGAAAGATGGGGAGGTTGAGTTGGGTGTCCTTCGCTTTACAGTTGATGCTAAAATCATAGCCAAAGCGACGAGGCTTCCATATGAAGGGAAGGAGATTGCCAAGGTAAGCACCAGGAACTATCAAACCTATATTGATAAGTTTTTTGAAGCAAAAGAAAAGGCTGAAATATTTCAGAGTGGTTATTCTATGGTTTTGTTTTCGCCCCTTACCATAATGTCTGCTTCTTTGTCATGAAGTACTTTATGTTAGAGGGTCATTTTTAGTCGATCCATGGTTATCATTTCTCCATTCTAAACCATATTAGACACCTAGAGAAAATAAATTTACCCTTTTTCCTTCACTCCTCCCTGAGCCAAAGCCTTACCAATGGAGCCAATCCTCCTTTACACCAGGGTTTGATTCATCCCATTTGCAAGTATGTTTTAGCTACCACCCCACAATAACCTTTTTTTCCATAATTTGATTGAAAATCCTATTCCCAAGAGTTCTATTAAAATTGAGCTAATTGAAAGTCGACCCCACTCCCCGGTCAAAGATCCTGCTAAGGCCTCCCCTAATGTAGTGGACCCTGCTTGGTTGACTCTCCTTAAAATTACCTTGGAAAAATGAAGTGTTGCACCTTTGGCTCCTGTTGTAAACAAGAAGAGAAAAATGTTGATTCGTGAATTGGGTGTTGACCCTAATACTATAACAATATCAAATGATAATGATAATAGCCCTGAATGTGGGTCCACCACCCTGGTGGGTCAAATGTCTACTTGCCTTGCTTTGGCTACCTTCAAGGGATTTGATAACAATAAAAAATCAAAAAGTTCAGAGGAAAAGAATTTGGAAGAGTCTTTGGATAAAAAGGGGAAGAAGGTCTCTAGGGAGGAAAAGGACTCCTCCTCGAAAGAATATATGTCGAACAACTTGGGTGATGTTGGGTCTCCTAAGGAGGAGTTTTCGAATTCAAAGGAAGTGGAAGACTCGAGTCGAGGAGGAGGAAGGTGATATTTCGCAGGAGGATTTGTAGGATGGTGAGGAGGATACTGATAAGGCTAAGGAAAAATGAAAAGCTATAAATGACTAGGAGGAAATGGACATCACTGACCCTGGTAATGAAGACTCGAAAGATAAAAATACAGATTTAGAAATTACTAGAGTACAAAGGCTAGAGGAAAGGTTAGAGTTGCTTAATAAATTGATGTAGATGGATGACATTGCCAACAGGTTCCATGCACTTGAGAGTGTGGTGTAGAATTTTTGCAGGGTTGTGGATGCAATTATGAAGAAAGCGGTGATGGCTACAATCTTGAGACAAGGAAAAATCAAGAAATAGTAGAGGTAGAAGGAGAATAAGGACAAGGTTGATTTGCCAGGGAAGATAGTGATCAAAGATAGCTTTGAAGATTTTGTTGAGGACCTAATGAAGGCGTCGAGCCTCATTGAGGATGCTTAATCCTCAGTTCTTGTTTCCCTTGCTTTCTTTTGTTTGTTTTCATGAAGTCTTTTTGTCCCTCTCTATGGTGTATTAGTGGTAAAGGCTTTAGATGAAAATATAACCTTTTTTTGTGGATGGATGTTAATATGGACTAATTATATATGTATGGGATGCTTGATAGGTTTATAATTTTTGATGTGATTGGTATAGGATAATTTTTTTGGTTGGTTGGGTTTGGGGAAGTGGTTCTCCTTTTGTTCTACTTCCTCTATTTTGCTATTTCATTTGGATGTTGTTCTCTAGACTATTATGTTGCTAATATAAGGGATCAAGGCCATTTCCCTGCTTAATCAATCAAAAACAAATACTTTATTTTCACGTTGTAATGTAATCTTCAAGTTGTACCCAAATTTTTCACTCTTGTTAGAAATTTTGACCAAAATTATTATGTGCTCATTCATTTGTATACTCAACCACACTTCAATCAATACGAGATAAGCATCTTTCTAAATGAGAGGAATCTATCCATTTGAGATAGACATATATCCATACAAGACAAGTATCCCTTTGTTTATCTGATATAATAGGATAAGCATTTATTCATATAGGATAGATACATTGATCTAGCCGAAGCATTAGACTCATTGGAACCAACCAAGTTCTGAATCACTCACTAAAGAATAAACTCTCTTAATAGAATTGCACCAAGATCATCGTCATTAAGGAGTATATGTATGTGTGTGTATATAATAAATGTCTTGAGTCTCACAAAGCCTCAAGGAATCGAGAAAATCTACCTATAATTTTTTGATATACAATGAATTTATTTGTATCCTATATTTAATTTTTTGATTCATATTTAGATTTACTTAAGGTGATTTAATTGATTCAATAAATTATTAAAAAAAATAACATAAGTTGGTAAAACCAATATTTGAAAACTCCCCAATACCGCACCTAAAAACCTATGTACTAGAAACCTCTTTCATTCACCAAACTACCTGTGGATTATCGGGTTTGGATATGTGCAAGAACATTCTATCCATCAAGCCTAATGATAATTTTTATTTCCTAGTTGTAAATTAATTTTTGATCACCAAGATCAACGCAATAAATATGCTTGAAAAAATCTAATGATAAAATGCATAGTAGAAATTAGTTAGGAATATAAGAAACTCGGGATAAAGTTGATCTCAATACTATTATTAAATAAAAGGAAAAAATCATTTCATGTATATGAAACCTTAAATTATACTTTCACCATGTACAAAATATCCTTTAAATTGATCTACCATAAATTAAAAGTCAAAAAGGTATATTTAGAATCAAAATGAAGATTTATATATCAATGTTTAATATTTAACAAGTTCATTTAATGTTTAAAATCAAATCTAAATATAAATAAGGCTCCAGAATACTCATGTGGTGGATGGCCACCCTTCACCTCATCATTCTATGGTTCTCTCCTCACATGCTAAAAAGCTCTCTGTGGGGGAATACCCCTTGCTTCCCCTTGTTTTGAGAATTTGGATGCTATCATCTCTTGAATTGTTGTAAGAAGGAAGAAAGGTCTTCCTACATCATTTTCCCAAACTCATGTTTGAGTGTTGGGTAAGAGGACAAATTGTCCTAAGCCTAGTATTGTTTAAGAGGGACCTTGGGGGTCTCAACTCTTTCATTTGTTTGTTGTTGTTCTTATTAGTTTCGTTGTTGTTGTTCCTCTCTTTTGGTTGTGTTGTTTCTCTATTCTATTTGTCCAACTTGGGCCCATTTTGCCTTGCCTTATGGTAGCTTTCTAAAGGGTCGAGACCCTAATTTCCTGCTTAGCTTATTCTTTTTGTACAAGGATCTAGGCCCTTTCAAAAAATAAATTACCTTGATAAAAAACAAACAAAGGGGCCATGAAAGACTATGAAACTATGTATAATAATATTCAACACCAAATGAATGAGTATAACCATTTAACAATAAAATGTGGAGGTAAAATGGGTTTCCTATAATGTAGGTCAAAGATCACCAATGCCTTTGAAGGTTGCAATTACCATATGATATGGTTAAATTTGTATAGTAATAAATTTTCATAGAGTCTCATACCAACTTTACAACAACAAATGATGGGGTTGCTGATGTTGTACAAGATTTTCATGTTGTAACCCCTAAAGAGCGAGAGACTAGGTCTTAGGCTGTCATTTTTGGTGATAGCGCTCTGACTATCACATCTGGTGGATTTTCTGATAAGTCTTTGCCTGCATGAAGGAATAATGATGAAATCTCCGAGATAGTGGCTGCATGCATTCTTCAGGAAAATTGTGAGCTGACTTGGCATGATATGGCAATGCAAGTGGAGGAAGGCCGGATTACTGTTAAGGGCAAGAAAGCTAAATTCTCTAGGTATTCTTTTGACATGACTCTCTGTTCCCACAAGAGTAGTTCTAAATGTAAATCTTGACGGGTCTTGTTTGGGGTTGGCTTTTGGCTGGCTGCAAGTTGTTCTTTTTGCAGCTTTGTTTTTTATTGTAAAGGGTTTTGGGTCCCTTCAAAACCTGTTTTTACCTGAATCAAAAACTTTACAACAACAAAGGACCCTTTTAAAATCTTGAGATACAATAATGAGTTTATATTAGAACAAAATATGGTCTTCATAAATAAAAGAGAAAGAATAGCAATATGTGAACGTGTTAAAGACACCAAATAAGAAACACCATTATATAATATAAGATAGAAATAAAATGAATTGGATGATAGATTCAAAAGGATTGCCTTTATTTATATGGTATACACCATTTTTACATATAACGAGGATAGACCAACCTCAAAATGACACTAATCTCAAAATAATATTATATAATACCATACACAGAACATAATTTGGCACACTAACACATAAGCTTCATACACAAGATACATAAATCCAAATATATGTCACAAGAATTGGTAACTAGAGGATCTCGATACAATGGTTTCTTTTTTAATCCTAACAAAAGGTACTATGTTAACAAATATTAGATTAGATCTAGATTGAATATTAACAATAATTGATATGGTTAACAGTAATTGATAGGGATTGTGTGTTGGATAGGGGATGGATGTGGGGTGTCCATTCACTATCCATTTGGCCTTGGTTGTGCTCCTTCAACCCGCTTAATGAGCCGTTGAACATCAAACCTGTTTGGGTTCGTCTTCCGAATCTTCCTCTTCAGTTTTGGGAGCTGTCCTGTTTTGAAGCTATTGGTAACTCCATTGGACATTTCCTCAAGGTGGACTCAACGTTTCGGGATCTGGGGAACACTATGGTAGCCCGTATTTTGGTTGATTTAGATATTTCCAAACCCCTCCATGGTGAGGTGGTTTTGATGGTGTTGGACAGACCTTGGTCGCAGTTGTTAGACTATGAGGGCCTCCCCTTTCATTGTAGGAGGTGTTTTGCTACTAGTCATTTGGCCTCAAGTTGTCCTCTTGCTCGCCACAAGGGAGCTGCTACTTGGTGGAAGAATTCTCTATCGGATCACCTCACAGTCGATGCTCCCTCTTCGGACTCTTCTGACAATTCCTCTGAGGATGGTGGTCTTCTTGTTCCTCCTCTGGTGTCTGAGCCTCCCCAGGCTCCTATTTTGGCTACCTCTTCTGCTAATCCTTTGTTGTACCGGTCTGTTGTCGATGTGCAGTCGCTTCCTGCTCGTCCCTCACTTTTCAACTCGGTTGGTACGTTGATCACTTCGGTCTCCTCTTCTTCGCTGTCGGTGCCCATGTTGCATGGTGGCTCCTCGCCCATGGTGGCTGTTGACGGTCCTCTCCCCTTGCCCTGCTCGATGGTTGTTTCTGAGCCTCCTTGGTCGATTGTGCTGCGCAAGAAGAAAGGACTCCCCAAACTCATTGCTTCTTTGCGACCTCGGGTTCTAGATGTTGGCTTGGTCCCCTCTAGTTCCTAGGTTGTTTCTTTGTTTTTCTACAGTTGTCAGTCAACTGTTTTTGTTTGTTCCTATAGTTCAATTCTGTTTTGAACTATGTTGTCCTTTGGCCCTTTGGGCCCTTTGTGAAGGGTACGACACCCTGAAAAATGTTGCTTACCTTTTCAAAAACAATAAAAGAAAGCTAATCATTTATTAACAAGGAAAATACTTATTACTCTTCTAATTTTTGCACTTAAAAGTTTAAGAAAAAATAATTAAACTTTTAGCCAAAGCAATTGGTAGACATAAAGTCAAATTCCAAAACCATTACCAAATTCATCCCTACCTAAGCTAGAAAGGGAACTTGATAAAGGGTAAGGGCATCCATCAATTATGAATCAAAGGACATTTTTTTGTCAGATATTACAATTGGAAAAGTTTTGGTAGTTGTGTATGAAAAAAGTGGAAGCACAAGAGGTATGTAACCTCATCCAAAATTTTATCAAGGTAATATGTTCTAACAAAACTAAATAGAAAAATTAATCGATAAACATCAAGATAAGTTATAGGGAAAAAAAATAACTACCATCTAGAACATCAAAGAAATGGGTGCAATATAACCACATTAAGTGTAAGGTTTAATATTCACAAGAAATAATTACTACATAGGCACATCAAGGAAATGGGTACAATATTCAAGGTCACATTGCTAGATAAATTACAAGGTTGATTGAGTTTTCGCTTGAAATAGAGATATCCAACCAGTTCTATCATATTTGATATCACATACACTTGAACTCAACCTAGTGAACTAAGAAGGATCAACAATAGTATAAAAGCATTAAAATTAATACCCCACCATACTCAACAATGCATAATTTCTACCGGTGCCAATACTTTATTCTATTCATTTCATTTGATAAATATGAAAGGAACAAAAATGAAGATACAATATTAAGAATATATCCTTAAATTCCTTTGGCCTTGCCTTTACTTCCTATTTTCTCTATTATATTGTTTCTCTTCTCTATATATTTATATATTTTCGTGTTCTTGCAATGTCCTCTCCCCAACCCCCATTCTCCTCTTTCTACTTATAACCCATTTTTTATTTTTGTAATTTTATTAAAAGTCTTATATTGATTTTAAAATATAATCTTAAAGAATGGGTTATCTCCATCATGATTGAGAATAAATCATTTTTAAATAAAGAAAATTATTTTCTCTACATTGACTTAAAGATAAAATTCAATCAAGAAGGATAGCTATTATTTAACAGAGGAATTGTCTTCTGATAAATATCATTTAGATTGAAAATTTTGTCCTCTTGCAGTCACCTTAATTCAATAAAGTTAACAAGTATAACCAATAACAATAACTTGTTTTCATGTAACACATTTTATCTTGAGAGAAATATTAGTTTATGTATTATTTGTGAAAATAATTTTTATTTTTTTAAGTGTTGTTTTTATTTACTTCATTTTAATTTTTTTATTTTTTATTTTTTTATTTTGGTATGAACAAAATTTATTTATTATTATAAATTTTATTATCTAATATAAAATTATTATTAACATTTTCAATTATTGTTATTTTTCATTAATAACAAAGAAAAATTTAACCTAGCCCAAGCCAAGAGGGGCTACAAATAAAGGACCTCATCCTTAACATGAATACATCCATTAACGCAAATAGTCCAAACTCACAAGCTCAAGCCCATCAAGGGCATAAATCTCACAAGCACATATGACCAATGAGGGTTTAGAACATGAAGTCATCAGCTTGAACACCATCAACTTCAACGTGGAAGTTCAAACTTGTGAGCACAATTGATCAATGATGACATAATGTCCATGATCACAATGACCTAGTAGGTGTTTGAACCTTGGTGGCTATAACAACAATACCACATTTTCACCATCATGCTATACCATGAACAACAATTTCAACTACCATTATTATCATTATTAATATTTAATAATTACATTAATCTTTTTATTAATTTAATAAATATTTTCCTTTTATTAATTATTATCAAATAATTATTTTTCTTAACTTTATGAATAATGTTTAATTTTGTCAAATAGAAGCCATAACACATGTAAAAAACTAGGGAAACAAAAGCAAAAAAGTTAGTACACCAAAAGCCTATTTTTTCACAATCACCATGAGTTAAGAAACAAGAATGGATAGGAAAAGAAATGTCCAATATTATGTTTATAAATCATGTGTTGACATGTAGCACAAATCAATATTAAAAAGAAACACTTATAATTGAAAATGCAAGCAAAGAAGAGCAAAAAGCAAAGGAATATGAATACAAAATTGATGATTTTTGTGGGAATGATTATGACTTACTTGATGAGCATGAGCATACACCTTTGGAGCAATCTATGGTAGGAAGTGTGACACATCTTTGTGCTTTTACCCAACCCATTTTTTTATTTTTGTAATTTTATTAAAAATCTTATTTTAATTTTAAAATATAATCTTAAAGAATGGGTTACCTCCATCATGGTTGAAAATAAATCATTTTTAAATAAAGAAAATTATTTTCTCTACATTGACTTAAAGATAAAATTCAATCAAGAAGGATAGCTATTATTTAACAGAGGAATTGTCTTCTTGATAAATATTATTTAGATTGAAAATTTTGTCCTCTTGCAATCACCTTAATTCAATAAGTTAACAAGTATAACCAATAAGAATAACTTTTTTTCATGTAACACATTGATAGAAATATTAGTTTATATATTATTTGTCAAAATAATTTTTATTTTTGTAAGTGTTGTTTTTATTTACTTTACTTTAATTATTTTATTTTTTATTTTTTATTTTGATATAATAAAATTTATTTACTATTATAAATTTCATTGTCTAATAGTAAATTATTATTAATATTTTCAACTATTGTTTTTGAAAAGTTAAGCAGCATTACAGGGTGTCGAACCCTTCACAAAGGGCCCAAGGGGCCAAAGGACAACAAAGTTCAAACAAAATTGAACTAAAGGAAAACCAGAGACAGCAGACAGATAGTTGTAGGAAACAAAGAAATCAAGCTACCCTAGAAACAGAAGGGTCAAGGCTAGCTCCACAAGCCCGAGTCCAAAAAGCAGCCACAAAATTTTTCTTCTGAAGAACCACCATCCAGAGGGAGCTCAGAGCCAGGAAGCAAAGAGAAAGGTGAGAGGAGCGGCTCCACCCCAGCCACCACAGGAGAAGAGACACCATGCAGCAAGGAAGTCGACAACGAGGCAGTAGAGATCGAATCAAATAACGGAGCAATAGAGGCTCCCAACAAAGGTTGGACAGGGTCTGACAGAGCAGCGACAACAGGTGCAGGGACAGGCACAACAGTGTCAGCAGAATAGTCCAAAGGTGGTTCCACGAAAGAGAGATCTGGGAGAGAAGCAACAACCTGAGGGTCGACCTCCTCAGATGAACCACCCAAAGAAGAACCCACTGTGAGGTGATCCAGGAGAGCATCCTTCCAGCGCCCTTGCGGTGGGCAAGAGGATAGGCCAAGGCCAAATGACCCACCGAAAAGCATCTCCTACACCGAAAGGGGAGACCCTCATAGTCCAAGAGTTGCTTCCACGGTCTGTCCTCCACCAGCAACACAACGTCCCCAGGAAGAGGTTTGGAGATGTCAAGATCGACTAACAACCGAGCAATAGTAGTATGCCCAAACTTCCTAGTTGTGGAATCCACCATTAAAAAATGACCAATGACATTGCCAATGGCCTTGAAACAAGATTCCTCCAAGAACTGAAGAAGAAGATTTGGCAGGTGAACCCAAACAGGTCTGGTGTTCAAAGGCTCGGTAAGAGGGTTGAAAGAACAAGACCAGGGAATGAACACCCCCCATCCAACCCCTGTCCAAGACGTTGTTCCTCTCAAGAGGGGAGGAAAAAGTCACAATAAAGAAACCCCGAGCACTGGGGTAGAGCTCAATGTCTCCAACAACCAAAGGCTTCCAAGAACCCGAAACCTAGTCGTGGACATTCGGAAGAGAGGGCCACAATCCATTAAATCTGCACACCACGCCAGTTTTCGAATAATAGTCTTCATTTTCTACTATCTCAGGGCCGCAAACGACCACCAGAGAATCCCTTGCACAGGGCAGAGACCGACCAGAAGGACGAGAGCCCACTTTGGCAACATCCAAATTTTTTTTTGCCAAACCTGAAGGGCCCCCAGCAACAAGCCCCACAGAGGCATCAGCAAGCGCACTCCCTCCATCTATCCCAGTCACCAGCGGCCTAGCAGACCCCTTCCTGCGCATGCACGAGACAACGGATCCACCAGCAGTAGGAACCCCACAGGGCACAGCTCCACACCTTACAAACACGCCACCACCAAGAACAACCAACAGCGAAGACGGAGCAGGAAGAGGAGGAAAAGGAGGAGCCAAAGGCTTGGCAGTCACCCTGGAAGCCTTATGGCGCTGGGCAAGGGAAGAAACCACCGCCCCAAACTCGACCGCAGCAGGAAGCGGAGCCTCACAGACCATAGCCCCTAACCCGTCCACACCAAGAACCATTGCAGATAGGGGAGGAGCTGAAGGAGCCAGACCGTCCACACCAGGAATCATTGCAGACAGGGGAGGAGCCGAAGGAGCTAGAGGAGGAGTCGTTGGAGCAACGCCCAATTCAAATTTTCGCCGCGCAGAGCTCATAGCCGTTAATTTTTCAACTACTATTATTTTTCATTAATAACAAAGAAAATTTTAACCTAGCTCAAGTCAAATGGGGCCACAAATAAAGGACCTCATCCTTAACATGAATACATGCATTAACACAAATAGTCCAAACTCACAAGCTCGAGCCCATCAAGGGCATAAATCCCACAAGCACATATCACCAATGAGGGTTTAGAACATGAAGTCATCAACTTGAACACCATCAACTTCAACGTGAAAGTTCAAATTTGTGAGCACAATTGATCAATGAGGACACAATGTCCATGATCACAATGACCTAGTAGGTGTTTGAACCTTGGTGGCTATAACAACAATATCGCATTTTCACCATCATACTATACCACAAACAACATTTTCAACTACCATTATTATCATTATTAATATTTAATAATTACATTAATCTTTTTATTAATTTAATAAATATAATTTTCCTTTTATTAATTATTATCAAATAATTATTTTTCTTAACTTTATGAATAATGTTTAATTTTGTCAAATAGAATCCATAACACATGTAAAAGACTATCGAAACAAAAGCAAAAAAGTTAGTATACCAAAAGCCTATTTTTTCACAATCACCACGAGTTAAGAAACAAGAATGGATAGGAAAAGAAATGTCCAATATTATGTTTATTAATCATTTTTTGACATGTAGCACAAATCAATATTAAAAAGAAACATGTATAATTGAAAATGCAAGCAAAGAAGAGTAAAAAGAAAAGGAATATGAATACAAAATTGATGATTTTTGTGGGAACGATTATGACTTACTTTCAATGAGCATGGCTACATGAGCATATACCTTTGGAGACAAAATTTGAAACTAGTAAATTTGTTCAATATTTTTTTAGCATTATTGTAGCATGTATCTATATATACCTACAAATTAGATTTCAATTTTTGTCTTTTGATTTTCCTTATTTTCCTATACACTATCATTTTGATCATGCTTTCCTTGTTTTGCTTTTCATACTCATTTCACCCTCTATATTAGTTTTTCATCATTATTCTCCTTCACTTGGATTCAATATGTTTCCATTTTCTTTAGTTCTTAATGCATGCCTTTTCTTTGTTTGTACCTACTTTTTTTATCTACATGCATTATTTCATACCTACAAATTAGATTTCAATTTTTACCTTTTGATTTTCCTTATTTTTCTTTACACTTTGTCATTTTGATTATGCTTTCCTTGTTTTGCTTTTCATACTCATTTCACCTTCTATATTTGTTTTCCATGATTATTCTCCCTCACTTGGGAGGCAACTTTATTTCCATTTTCTTTACTTCTTACACATGCCTTTACTTTATTTGTACCTTTCTTTCTTTTTTGATAAATAAGGGGCCAAAGCCGAGGAGATTGTATTAAAATTAAAAGAGTAAGGATTTACAAGACTTGAAGCCTCAACAGAAGATAAAACAAGCAGAATCATGGCTTCCATGAGAAGATCAAAATCATAACATGAAACCTTAAAGCTATCCTGAACAAAATTAGAATCAGAACATGAAACTTTAAAGCTATCCTTGCTCATCATGGAGTTATCTGTTTAAGTGTCGTTCCATCAGCTCCCATATTTGCTAATGCGTCTTCCATTGTATTGTCTTCTTTGTAAATATGGTTAATCGTTACATTTTCAAACTTATCCATCAGGTTTATTGTTGAATCTAGTAAAGATTGTAATTTACAGCTCAACACTTTCTTAGCTCTTATCGCATTTACCACAATAGCCAAATCCCCGTCAATTTCTACCTTTGCCAAATTCAATTCTATGCAAAGGGATAGCCCTACCACTAGAACCTTAAATTCTACCACATTGTTTGTATCAATCTCCAATGGTTTTGAATATCTTGCAATAGATTTGTACCTATTTTTTTTTATTTGTATGCATCATTTCATTTTGTCTTTTTACTTCTTTTCCTTGCATGAATTGATTTCTCTCTTTTTTTGTTACTTCCACCTTTTCCCTTGATTATGATTGATGTCTTTACCACTATGTTTGTTTGCTTACATTTTCTTTCCCATTTTTTTTACTTGTTATATAATTTCATGTCTACTATACATTTTCTATTATGTTCATGCTTGCCCATTGACTATGTACTATGTGATTAAGTTGTCTTTTAAAGCATAAACATTGACCCTACATTATTATCACTTCTAGAGTTAGACATTGAGCCCATATTGCTATGTCAAACATCTAGAGTTTTCACGCTAGACTAGGGCATATCATGCTTTCCCCCTTCAAATTATTTGTGCTTTCCCCCACCTTTTGCACTCCTCTTGCCATATATTTAGCATTTATATCTGCATTGTTTTGCAGTCCTCTTGCCATATATTTAGCATTTATATCCACATTGTGGGCGTCATGTTTTGCCCATTATATATGGCAGCGGCTATCCAGTCTGCTAATTGTGCTTAAACTGGAATTAAAATTGTTTAATTTAATATTTATTTTTATTAACTATATTATTTGTAATTAAAATTGTTTTAAATGGTTATTGTTAAATGTTTTTATAAATTAATTATACGATTTGTAATTTTTATGTAAAATAAATATTTATATTTTATAAAATTTATATCTTGCTTTAATAAAATAAAAATTTAATCATTTTTAATAATTTGATTAATTAATGTATTTTTTTTTTTTTATTATTATCTTTATTTAAATGAAAAAGTTTTAGATAAAATTAATTTATAAAAAGGTTCAAATAATACTAGCAATTATGAATTTAAGTGATTGTTTTAAGTGATTAATATTAAGTGTATTTATAAATCAATTATGTGATTTGTAATTTTTTATAAAATGAATATTTATATTTTATAAAATTTATATTTATCATTAAATATCATTAAATGTTTATATTTTATAAAATTTATGTCTTGTTTTGATAAAATGAAATTTTAAAAATAATTTTGAGTAATTTGATTAGTTAATGTATTTTACTTTTTATTATTATAAATGAGAAAAAACATAGATAAAATTAATTTATAAGAGGTTCAAAGAATACTATCAATTATGAATATAGTGTGTGATAATAAAAAGTTAAGAAAATAAATATTCGGATAAATTGACAAGTCCATTAAATTTCTAACAAGATATTGCATCTTATATCAAACCCCACTAACATATAATAAAACCAATGCACTTAAAATTGTCCAAGATTAAGTATGCAATACATATTTTAACCATAAAAAACCATAGAAAACATGATATTAATAATCTAATAGTAAGTTGTTTTATCCTTCTTTAAAGTGTATTCTTATAAAAAAAAGACAAGATACTATGAAAAAAGATATGGAGAAATTTAAATTGAAATTTTAAAATTTTATATTTAATTATTAAAAATATATAAAAAATATTTAAAATAAATAAATAAAATAAAGACTAATTTATTCACTTTGATAACTGTTTTTTAATTTGAAATTTTTTTTTCTATTTATTTAAGAGTTGTTTTCTTAAAGATTATTTAAGAATTAATATTTAGCTGATAGACTTTTATTGTGGATTTGACAGTCCACAAACCATCGGCAACCCTGTCTCACACGCCGGAATACAACTATTGATTTTGGTGAAACTGCAAAGTAGATGGTGGTTTTCAGATTATCTTTTTCTACAGGACAATTGCTATTTAAGACAAAATCTTTTAAACATATCTTGCAGCTGTAAACTCACTGTAACAAGCATTCAAGTTGGATTAAATCCATCTCAATCAAATCAGATTTTAGGCGATTAAATCCACTTGTTATCATCACCGTATACGATTCCTCATTGATTCTATGTAGAGCATATTCCTTCAACCGACGTTCGATCACTGCCTCACATCATTTGCATCGATGTTGCATTGATGTTTGCATTGAGCACGTCGAATCTCATTCCTCTCAGAGGATGTTTGCATAAATTTTGCATAGTTGTACACAATTATTTCTTCAACTGCCCTCCAATCGCCGCCTCCAATTTGCATAAATTGACCTGTGAAGCAAAGCCGCACAGGAAGGTGCTATGGGATAACATTCAGGGCATAAAAAAGCATGTGATTAGGCATATGGAAAGGCGTGGCGGAGTGAAGCATATAAACGAGTTCATCTATGAAGAAACGAGGGTATTCTCGAGCTCTTCATAGAAAATGTCATTAGGGATGCCAAGACATACACAGACCATTACTGCAGTAATTGCATCATTTTGTTATGGTTGTGTTGCGTAGCCAGGGGATCTCTGCAATACAATAGTTAGGGTTTATGTTATGGCGTCACTGATTTCTTCCGAAGGTTAAAGATTTTAGGCGTTCAGATTTATTTTTTCCTCTTGAAAGTTGTACTTCCGTTACATCCGAATATGCTGTGAGACGAATGAGTATGCTTCAAAGTTGTTCGAAATTTTTTAATGCTATTTGAATTTTTTCTCTTTTTTGCAGCTCTCTTTTTAGATTTGTTTCCATAAACCTCTAGATCTGTTCTGGTGCTCTGTAGGAATAGTCGCAGCAATATATAGAAATAGAAATGGGTAAGGCAATCATATTTCTTAAAGATATGGCATTTCTATTGTCTATGTTTCCCAGCCACATAATAACGATGGTTTGTTTGAGTAGTTTTGACCAAATCTTCATGGGATGATCATATAGATCTGAAGGAATGAGCTGAAGAGAACTCTTATTTTTGTTTACCAAGTTTATTTTTAAAGTAGGCCCTTTTTGGTGTAGGCTTAGATTTGACTTTCAAAATTAAACATTAAAATTTTGGTTCTGTTCAATCAGCCTGGATTGAACACAGCTTCCTTTTCTACCAAAATCCTCATGAATGCGCCACATGGAACACTATCAGAACAATCTATAGGCAAAAGTTATTGAAAAAGAGGAAGAGACCCTCTCATTGATGAAAATTTCCTTGGTGCAAATAATTGGTTGTAGATCAATGGCACACATTTTACACTCGATGACACAAGAGCTCAACACACTAAGCAAAGTTGTGTGTTGGTTGCTGAGCCATTCTACTGTCTTCCAAAAGAAACCAAAACATGAAATACTTTGTGGGGTACACTGTTGTTGATGTATCACAACACCAAGGCTTTGCCTTGAGAACGAACTTGTGTCATACCTAAAAATCAGATGCACAAAGTAATGCAAGGTAGAACAATAAAATGCTAACAATGTAGCAAGATAACAAAGCAAAAAGACACTTTTTGTCCCATTTTTCTATAATCTGATTCCGAAAATTAAAAACCCATACTTAAATATCCCAATAAAACCATACATTATCTCTCAGGTAAACTAACAAAAATGAGTTTCTTATCCACCTTTGTATCCAGAAAGAAAATAATACCAAATTCCTATCTTCATAGCTAAGTCCGTTAGTTTACTTAGACATATAAAGTAACAACAACTACCTCTTTAAACTCATAGTAGCAGTGAAATACAACATAAAAATAAAGAAAAGAGATAACCTAGATATAACTAGCATATGCACTTTTCATGCTAATATTTATGTAAGATGACTCCAAATGCAATCCCATCAAGATCAAATTTTTAGATCGATTGCTCTTTAGCAAAGAAAAGCCCCCATTTCTGTTCTCCACTCGAGGTCAATTTCTCTTTCCATCCATCAACAATAGAGGCATAGTCTTCCTGCAAAGCATTTGTCAAAGCATAAGATGCAACCTTGTCTTGAATCCTTCAAATCTACATGACTATTAACAATACTCAAAATTCAATATTTTTTGCAATTCTGCCTGTCATCAGGGCAAACCAAAATACTCTTCATCCATCAGGGCAAACCAAAATACTCTTCATCCGAATTAACAAGCAAGATAGGAGACCCTACCTCTGAGAAATCATGGATAAAAGCATCCTTTTCTTTCTCAACTGAATGGAGCTCTTTCTGCAGCACATCAATGAACTGCAGATCCAATGATCCATTAAATTGCCAATCAATTCAACTTTACTTCCTGGTCTTACATTTGTATCTGATAACTATTATGATTATACAAATCCATGGCACAGCTTGACAGCATTAGCAGGTTTTGCAAATTGGTACAAAGTAAATGAATGTTCTTCACCAGATAGATATGTTCTTTATCACTAAGGAGAGCTTGTTGAGACCACGGGCTACTGGGTTTCAAATATCATGCATGCTTCCCTGAGTCGTCATCTAGAAGTAGATTCCTTAGAATATGGTGATGGGCCGGTTTGCTTTGAAAAGGCAGTAGTAATACGTCAAGGAATTGGGCGTTTGTCCTTAGATAGAAGAACTTTGTTGTTTGATCTGATTCGTTGCAAGGTACGAAAATTTTGTAATGTTTCTGGAGGACAACGCTTTATCTATGGGATTCAAGTTGTTAATTTAACGCTTCTAGCAAGAACTAGGAGCAGATCTTTCAAAAATGTATCAGTTGTTTCAAATGTCTTAGAGAAAGAATGCAAGAAGGTTTTTGGTTGCAATTTCCGTCTTGTGCATATAGTAAATTTAACTTTTTGTGATCAAGTATTGTCCACTTCTTTCTTCATATATCTTCTCATTGTCAAGTTAATGTTTTTCTTTAAATCTATTGACTGTGAATTGCAATGGTGCATTAGCCTACACCTCTGGTACATTCACAAAGGATGAATGTTTTCAATTAAAGGCCCAAACATATAATTAGGACAATCTGGTGTTTGAAATATTGAAGTGCGTTCCAAGTTCTTGCATGCCACATAATTTAAAGATCCGAAGCTAGTTTCTATTCATTCTATTTATTTAATGATTATTTTGAATATTATTTGGATATAAAGAAATAAGCACTCAAATTCTTTATTTTGAATAATATTTAGATATACTTAATTTTTTTTGTGGATTTAGACACACATTTCATTTTAAAAGATTATAAGTAAAATTTATTGTTTATGCATTTCTTTTAGATGAATGTCTATTTTATTATTAAGTAATAATAATTTTTTGAAAAAAAATTAGGTCAACTAACATACATAATTAGTTGTGGAATCATCATACTTTCTCTTCAAAGTGATCTATTAATTGTTATCATATTTCATAATTAGAAAATTTAAATTTTAGAGTATTAGTGAAGTAAATATTATTATATTCATTTTTTGTACTTGAACATGCGATTTATTGGGAAATACTATTCAACAAACATTGAATGTTAGAAGCTTAATTTAAAGTAGTCTAAACATAATAGGTCTTTATTAAATTGGGATATCATCTCAATTTCTGATTTATTACGAAATACTAGTCAATAAATGAATGTCAAAGATAATTTATAGAAGATAGGGTATGAAGAAGATTAGGGAGTCAAGAAGCATAATGGATCTTTGTTAAATCCAATTATCTTCTCCAAATTTGTTACTAAACTTGTTACTGATTTGTACATGTGGTGTTCTTTATTCTCAATAATGAATTGCATTTGATCATTTTGTTCACATTCTCATTTCAGATATATTTATCTTCTATAAACTTTCTTTTGAAAGATTCTATCTATATTCTCAAAAAGATTGGTTAATGTTAGAGAAGGCAAATAAAACCTTATCCTAAGAAAATAGAGCAATTATTTATTTATATTCCACACTATATTAAAGAAAATGATAGTGATTTTCTTTAGAATCTCCCACAACGATTTTTTGTTAAGTAGTTAATTTAAATTTTGAGACTAGTGAAATGAAATGTGAAACTGTATATGTATAAGTATTTGTTTACTACTTTTTAATATATATGAGATGATAGATGTTTGGTAGCATTATTTTTTGAAAATAAGATTTTTGCATTCAAAAATATATTTATATTGTATTTGATTGTTAAATTTAAATATCATTTTATTGATTTTCATTTTTTTCTCAATTATTTGATGGTTGAATTCAATATCATTTTATCAATTTTAAAATTTAAAATGACTAATCAATCATTCAATAAACTAGGGTGACCACTTTCTACACTTTTAGATACACATAAGTGATAGATGATTGATAGAGCTCTTTTTTGGATTCAATATTTTGAGTAAAAATCTTGCATTGTCACTTTTAAAATTTATATTCTATTTGACAATTAAATGTAAATCTCATTTTATCACTTGTAACATATGTATTGACTATTTCTTGATTAAATTTACATCCAAAATACTTCCAATATTTATTTTAACATATGTACTAATTATTTGTTGATTAAATTTTAAATTTTATTTTATTGCTTCTAAAATTTGCATTGGGTGCATAAACATTAAATAAGATAAGGTGACTATTTACAACACCTTTACAGTATCACTTCCAAAATTTACATTACTTAATGTTTTAAGGAAAAAAATAAACTTCAAATAAATTTATATCAAAATTTTGTGCATTTTAGCATCATTTAAGAACCTAAACGTTGACCTAAACTCAAATCTTATTTATACCATTTTAAAAATTAACATTTGACTAATTGATATTTTAATTAAATCTCATTTCGATTTTATTATTCAAGCGAAGCTCCTACCAAATATAATGGTTGAGAAATACACTACAACCAGAGCTTGTCTTATTTTAAATTAATCCAATTCAGTGAACTTGCGAACAAGCACCTTATTGCTAGGTCCATAAGATTTTAAGATCCACATCTATTCTTTGCCATGCATGAAAGAAATATAACCAATTTTAGATGGTCATCTTGCTTACACTCAAGCTCAATGCGATACCATATGGGGCCAACATATATAAGCTTTATCTCACACTTTCTTATGCTTTCATCGAATTTTCAATGCAATTGAATGGGTGATGGTCAAAAACCACAATTCCTTGCCCTTCTTCAAGGCATAAGCGACAAGGATCAGGTTGAAACAAAGTTGCAGATTGGTGGTGGGATTTTGCACCTCCACCTATGACAACACATATATCTCCTCTAACCACTCTCCATCTCAAATCATTAGAGGGCCTCAATTTCTCCACCCCTCACCACAAAGTGTACACCCCTACCCTTATTTTAAGAGAAGGGTGATCACAAATGCATTGCACTGAGCAACAAAAGATAATATTAATGTGGGTATAGAGTCATACCCTCAAACACATGTTGAACTCCAGCATTGTGCAGCTATAAAACACAGAAAAGTAGAATAAGCCAGTGGGCATGGTGCCTCAATTGGAGCGAGTTATAGTTGATTAATAAATTGTTTGCAAATTTTGGATATACTATGAACTCATAAAGCCTGGATTAAATGTTCGTACAAAATAAGCTTGTTCTAATTCTTAGTTTTCAATACATTTGCTTAGTTTGGCTTCCTACAAAGTGCCATTTGTTTTTTGTTTTCCACTTTATAGTTATTGACTAATATCTACTGTGTGACTTACAGCCACCATCCACATTTACTTTTTGTTTCTTTGAACTTATTTCCTTTTCAGGTTGATTCTCAAGAATCTAAACTGCCTCCCATGATGTGTTCCATTGACTCATTTATGTTACGGCATCACCCTTGAAATTCCAATTTGCATCTAATGGATCACCATGTCCATTAACAACTATTGACTATCATCTGAAGTATACACATCACAAATTGTTCAAAAGGATCTCAGTGTACAAAAAAAAAATACCAACAAAATTATGTACCTACTTATAGTATACAACGCATACATGTATACAAATATATTTTTATGTAACCAATTATATGTTATTACAATTCATTTATGTTTTTCCTCTTATTTCCTATCGACGTCTCCCTTGAACCTCCTATAGGTACAAGTGCTAGTTGTAGTTGTTTTATGTTTTGCATCAATAAAATAATAAATTATACATCAATATATAAAACATAGAATAGTAAAAAATAGTAATTATCTTTATTTTGAAAAGAAACAATGAAATCATATATATTACTTTTGAAATTAATGTTAATGAAGATGTAAACATTTTTCCTCAAGCCAATAGGGGCCCAATAAATGTTTTATATATATTATTAATTAATATATGTATGCTAATTTAACTCTTAGGTGAAGGAGAATTTTAGATTGCAATTTTATAATTTTATGGTTAATTATTAGAAAATTATAAGAAATATGTGTTAGTCTATACATAGATAAAAGAGTTTTTCGATTATATTATTTATAAGTTTGAATAAGTTGGTTAGTTAATTTATTTGGCTTTTTATTCTTACTTTATGTAAATTGAAAAAAAATTAGAAAAATTTTCGTATGTTTTTGAAAAGTTAAGCAGCATTTACAGGGTGTTGTACCCTTTACACAAGGCTCAAAGGCCAAAAGAAAACATAGTTCAAGAACTTGAACTAAAGGAACAACCAACAACAGCTGTAGAAAACCAAAGAAATTAAGCAAACACGGAAACATAGGGGTCAAGGTTGGCTCCACGAGTTCGGGGCCGAGAAGCAGCAACAGAATGGGGGAGCCCCTTCTTCCGCAGGACAACCGACCAAGGAGGCTCGGAACCAGGAACCAACGAGGAAGGAGAGAGGAGCGACTCCACCCCCAACACCATAGGAGAGGAGCCACCAAGGAATGATGGAGACGGCAGCGGAGTAACAGAGATCGAGTCAACCACAAGAACAATAGAGGTGTTCAGCAAAGGGCAGACTAGAACTGAGAGAGCAGCGACAGCAGAAGTTGAAGATCGGTCAGGCACAGTCTTAACAGCGTCAGCAAATTGATCCAAAAGTGGATCCTCAGTAGGGAAGTCCGGGTGAGGAGCAGCATGTTCGTCCTCCCCAACAAAAGAAGAATCTAAAGGAGAGCCCATCGTGAGGTGGTCCAAGAGAGCATCCTTCCACCAAGTCGCAACGCCCTTACGGTAGACATGAGGACAGGCAGCGGCCAAATGACCCACAAAAAAACACCTCCTGCACCAAAAGGGGAGACCCTCATAGTCCAAGAGTTGCTTCCAAGGTCTGTCCTTCACCAGCAAAACCACATCCCCATGGAGAGGTTTGGAGATGTCCAGATCAACCAACAACCGAGCAACTATAGTATGTCCAAACTCCCTAGTTGTAGAATTGACCAATGGAATTGCGAATGGCTTCAAAGCAAAATTCTTTCCAAAATTGGAGAGGAAGATTAGGCAGACAGACCCATATCGGTCTGGTGTTCAACGGTTTCGTAAGGGGGTTGAAAGAACGAGACCAGGGCCTGATGGACAGAGAATGAATACCCCATATCCACCCCATGTCCAAAATATTGTTTCGCTCAAGAGGGGAGGCAAAGATAGCAATAAAGAAACCCCTAGCGCTAGGGTAGAGCTCGATTTCCCCAACAACCAAAGGCTTCCAGGAAACCATCACCCAATCGTGGAGATCCGGGAGGGAGGGCCACAAGCCATTGAATCTGCAGACCACACCCGTTTTCAAATAATATTCCTCATTTTCAACAATCTCAGGACCACAAACAACCACAGGGGAATCCCGGGTGCTGGGTAGGGACCTACGAGCATGAGATGGAGGCCGAGCACCCCCCTAGCAGCATCAAATAAAGATCTGGCCTTGAACACTTGAAAGCTCTTGAACACTTTTGTCAGGAAGTTGGGATGCAAGTGAACACCACCAAGACCAAAATCATGATTTTCTCACTGAATAGAAAAGATAAACAACATACCTTTCTTTTTGAAGGCAACCCGCTTGATATAGTGACAGAATACAAATATCTTGGGATTGACTTTCACTATAAGCTCAATTGGGAGACTTGTAGATCGAAAAGGATACAAGGAGGTTGGAAAACCTCTTACTTGCTTCAAAATAGATGTAGAAAAGCCAAACTTTGGGATTGGAAAACCAAGAAAACTCTCTTTGGTTTACTTGTCACTTTGGTTGTACTTTATGGGTGTGAAGTGTGGGGAAGCAATATGTCAAAGTGCAATCAGAGACAAATAGAAAGAATCCAAAAACACCTAATAAAAAACAATCTCAAAGTTAAAGCCACAGTTCCATATGAAATTCTTTTAGCTGAAACGAGGGCTTTTCCCTTGGAAGCATCGATGATAACCCAGTTGATAAGTTATTTAAAGAAGGTTGAAAACATGGATAACCACCGGTGGCCCAAAACAGTTATGAAGGAGACTACAAAGAAAACATGGATGAAGCAGAACAACAAGTGGTTGAACAAGTGGGACATCAAATTACAGGAGTGTCCTAACACCAATTGTGAAATAAAAAAGTATGTGGGGGAAAAATTTAGGACTGCCATGTGGTCAAAGTAGATTGGGCGAAAAAAAACATACTGCATCAAAGAATTTAACCCAACAAAGGATTTAGGCGATGCTATTAAAGAGAAAGCGAGGTTGTTAGTTGCGCAACTGAGGACGGGATCGCATCATCTTAGGTGTGAGATTGGCAAATGGAAGTTACCTAAAAAAGTTTGAGAAGAAAGAACTTACATATTTTGTAATAAAGGGGTGGTGGAGAGGGAATGGCACTTCGTCATGGAATGCATAGCTTATGAAGATATTCGTAATCAGTACACAAATAGTTTGGGTGTGAAAAATATGCAACAATTATTTAAGGATGATAAGATCAACCAAACGGCCAGCCTTCTAGTCAAAATTAACAGCAAAAGATCCGACATGGAAAAGAGCATGAAAACAAATTAAGATGTTTGTCTTGGTCCCATAGACTGTTTAGTCTCGTGGACGCCATTAAAATCTTTCATAGGACCTATCACCTCACCATCATGTGCTCATGTTGCCACATTAGGGGCATATGCCTTTCCTAATGCCTTACATGCTTACACAAGTGTTCTTCACCATTAGGACGGCACCACAATTTCATATTGCCCATGTTAGGGGCAACCTTCGTAGCGATTCATCTCCAACCCATATTTGATTACTATATATTATCATTTGGCATGTTACATTTGCTTATTACACATGCACTTATACACTTATTACTATAAACACTAAAATAATTCCTCTCATTATCAGTCAATAATGTTACTGGGTGAAAAATAAACATTCTCTATACCAAGCAACGGAATAGATTCAAATAACTCTATTTTTTCATAACAAAAAATGCCAAGCAGCAGCCCTCTGCACCAGATACAGAACCGCCATTGTCCAAAATGTGAAAACAAAGGAGGCGTGAATTAAAAAGCAAATGTCTACAAAACCTTCCCGTCAAAGGCGGTTAACAGAAACGAATATAAAAAGTGAAACGTAAGAGTGGACTTCTTATTTGTTTGCGTTTACTATTTTGTATCATGAATTCTAAACTTATAAAATTTCACTCAATGCAATAAAAAATTTGTGTTTTTGTTACAAAATGGAATCATGGTCGTAGTTCAGCATTGGTCATGGCAAAATTAAGAACTTCGATATGTTTAATTCATACCAACAAATGGTCAAAAGATTCGAAAGGACCGCACGGTACACACCCACTTTCCCCATACACGCACATCCTTCCCCTCCTTTCCCTAAGCCCGATCCACCCATAAACCAAGTTCCAGTTAATCCGGTACAGTGTTATTCCTTTCTTAACCAAATTCACTCTTCCCCCATGTGTGTGCTTAACCTCCAGCAGTTTGTATCCCTCAAAGGTTATCATATCCACTCATCATAGTGCCATTACTTTCTCTATACAAGACTCGTGCATTACAACCAGTTGGTTTTAAGTTCCTCACGATTCCATACACTAAAGGAAATAGATGACATGGGGTGATTAATAAGAGGTGGAGAACAATATCTCCATTTGGTTTAAAAATAATACAGATCTTCCAATGCCTCTTTAGACATTATTCAAGAGACTACTTCAGAACAATAAAATCAGAGCCAAATTATCTGAAAAAAATTAACTGTCGATTAAAAGAATCATACGGTACATTGGGGTATATGGTTACATGTCTAATGAGATGGCCTTCAACTTCAGTAATTCATGCGAAATTTGCATACTGAAAATCTGTGCACTATAACCAGGCACTTCAGTTCTTTCAGCTCCACTTCAATGGTTCAATCTTGACAGGACACCCACAGTGCAAAGAGAACAGATTTGAGCATAGGATATGGCATTCAAGAAAGTAGTCCACTTACAAAAAATAAGTAGATTTCGCTCTGAATGAACAAGTTACATAAGTATCCAAAGGCCCATTATAATGGTCTATTCTTATTCAGATTAGAACTCTCCCATTGAATAGAAAATCATAAATGATCAGACATTTGATAGCCCATTCTGTATAGACACGACTTCTTGAGCTCATGTTCTTTTTCATAAATTTGAAGGCCATTACACAATAAAATCTGTATTCAAGGATGCCATGAAGGTTATCCTTGTACAAAACCAGCCTCACAACAACCACAGAGCCATCCACATTCAGTCCAAAGGCCTGTCGGTGATAGTTTATAGCAATGGAAATGCATTGCAGTACCACATACGCGGCACTGAAGATCCAGAGGGACCTCCTTTAAGTCACAATTTGGACATTTCTCCATTTTATTTTCGTCAAATTTTATCTTGGTTCCTGTGCTGTATGGTTGATTTACAAAACTTTCCAGTGCAAATGTATTTGCAAGATGGCTCTGGACCTTTTCTGAACTATTTGGTGAAATAGTAGCCCTCGACAAAAGATTAGGTCCATCCACTAGCCCATGTAGCTGAGACCCATTTACTGCCCCATGTAGCTGAGACCCATTTACTGCCTCATCAATAGGCAGTAAATTAGCAGACCAGTTAAGGACACCGTCTTGTGAAAGATCAAAAAGATTTTCTATTTTATCATCCTCAGATGCCAACAATTCCATGTATGAAAGCATGGATTGGGTTTGGATGCCAGGAAAACTTTGAACACTATTGTTCTTTAATTCAGGTATCATTTGTGCCTTTCTTGACTTGTCTTCTATCCCGTTTTGCAGGAAGTTTGTCACTTCATCCTGCAGGTAATATTTAAAAGAAGAGTCGGTATCATTATTCTCCATTTCTGATCCAATAAATGTGTCTCTCAAGTTGTCTTCTCCAACATTTTGTGTGCAGCTAGTAAGTTTGTCCTGCAGGTAATCTTTAATGGAAGAGTCAATAACACCGCTCATCATTTCAGATCCCATAGATGTCTCTCCTAGATAATCTTCCTTCCTAATTTGTGAGCAGTTTGTCACTTGTTCCTGCAGGTAATCTTTAATAAAAGAGGCACAATTTATTTTGGGAGTTACAGGCTCTTGGGAGTCAGGAAAAGGTATTGAATTAAGAATATGTTCTGCATCAGAAAGTGACACATATTCAAACTTACAGTCCATTTTGATCCCTGCATGCACATCCCTGCTAACCAACATAACATGAGGCTCCTCATCGGAAACGATTCTCCGCCTGCTATAAACAACATTTGAAGGCTTCCTATTTTCAGCTGCATCTAGCATTTCTCCATTATCTGTTTTAATCTTCATTTCAGACATTTTACTCTCTAGGTTCTTCTTGGCATAAGGACATGCAGGTCTACTCCTCTTGCGACATTTGTGACACTTGAAACCAATCAAATCAACAACATTCTCCATGGTAAGCCCAAAGGCATCTCCATGAAACCATTCTGCAAACAAATGTATATCAAAATATTGTAACAAAAATGTATTACAGAACTGGCATTTTCAATAAAATTTTAATAATTATGCACATATTACATATATTTTAATTAGAGCAATCAACTTATTATCAGATTAAAATTATGAACCATCTATATTTTAGTATGTCCATTACTTTTCAAAAAAGGGCATCCACAGAAGCCTCTTGCTATATATTGATACCACATGCTTCTTAATATGCACAATAAAATGAAAAATTACTAGCATGGAAAACTGAAAAAGTTAACAATTGACAATGGGAAAACATTAACCAAGTCGATCAATTTGCATCATACCAGTACAAGATTCGCATCCAATATATATAAGCTGAGAATTATATGCCTCGCCACAGAGAAAACACAAAGGCTTTATAGAGGCATCCATGCTACTCTGACATGGAAGTAGAAGCTTGGTCTGCCTGAATTCCTTTCTTAATTCACCACTCCTCTTTTTCTTCCACAGAAGTCCATCTAAACGAACAGCTCCTTTGATTTTGCGAACCAGAGACTTTGTAATACTGTTAATCTTCTGTTCTGCAACATCTTCACTGTGAGAATGATGCCTCTTGTATTTCTTTTGTTTTTTATCCGGTAAAGACATTCCATTTTCCACTGGTTCTTTTACAAGCATGGAGCTTTTGTGACTTGACACACCAAACTTCTCTGAATTCACATTAAGTGTTCTTGGACCCAAATTAGCAGCTCCTTCAATTTTTTTGTGAGACTGGAGGCTTTTATATTTCTTTCGTTTTCGTCCTGGTGAAGACATTCCATTCTCCGCAGATCCTTTTGCAATCCTAGAGCATTTGTGAACTGAAACAGGTTTCTTCTCTGAATGCACATTAGGATCCCTCTCATGAAGCTTAATATTATAGCATTTGTGACAAGTCAACTTGCACCCAGATGAATCCAAGATTGGTATTGTACACTTGCAATGAAAAGAACCTGAAACACATAAACGGATATGAAAACATGCAAGTGAAAACAAATTTTGTTCACTACAGTTGAGAGAATAAGGCTTAATATTAGGAGTTTCAGAAAATCATGTAGAAGTATCTGAACTGATTAAAGGAAAGATTGAGTTAAGAAAATAAATAAATAAAAGATATAACCAAGAGCTTATGTGACATAATGATGCATTGTACTAAATTCCAAAGACTAATGAAACATCTGCAATATGTTTTAAACATTGAGGAAGCATCTGCAATATTTTTCAAACGCAGTTGTTGGCTACCTCCCCTCCCCTGCCCAGAAATGCACATCCGCGTCTCAAAATACAAGATACAATTCTCTCTGCACAGAAAAGATATCATATATGGTTGTATCCATATAGAGAACCCCATATTTGAGCCATATCCATTATGTCTGAATGCAGTACACTATCCAATGCCATATATGGTAGAGGGTTATGGAGAAATATTCAAAAAACCGGAAAAAATATTATTCGCATATAATTGTATATATAATACGTATGCTCTCCAGGGATGCATCCCCCACTAAGTTTGACATCATCATCCAACAGTGGTGTTTCAAGGACAGGTAGGAAACATCCCTACCCCATCCCTAAATTTGCAAAAACAAAAAGAAATGTTTCAGGTTCGTCTTTTTTTTTTCGCAAAACACCTACATACATAGGGAGCAGGGTGGGGATGTTTCAGACACTCTTTTTTTTGACACAAATTTGATTAAAAAAGAGGGGATCAGAAGGCCCACAAGGACCCTCACACACCTTTAAAACAACCCTAAACCTAAAACAGCTCCAATAACAACCAAAACAAATAACATGCTCATTTTGATATTTTCTAATTTGTGAAGAAGACAAAGAGAGAGAACAGCAATGGGAAGAATGGAGAACAATAGGAAGAAGGCAAGAGAGCATCGAATTTTTCATTTGCTCAAATTCCTTAGCATCTTTTAAATTTCTCTTTCTTTTTGGAAAATTCCATACACTCAGGGAGAGTTTTTTGTTTGTTTTTTGCTCTATATTTGCAAATTGAAGCTGTGTTTTGAAGCTTCGACAAAAAAAAACAATGAGCAGCAGTGAGGGTAGTGAGAGTGGAGAGATTCAAATTCCACAAAGAAGTCATACAAGTACTGTTAGGTGTTGTCTTTGGAGTCAGAGTGTTGCAGGGATTGTGAGTCAAATAAACCATTTGAATATCCTTTTGAACTCCTCAAAAACTATGCAAAAGGCCCATCGAATCTAAAAAATACCTTTTACAATTTGCAATACACATAGACAAACACAAGAAAACAAATTCAAGGGGAGAGTGGAGTATGGCTATGTTGTTTGTGCAAAAAAGACTGTAGGGGCAACTACACAAATTTATTCTCATCTTTTGTACATAAGTGGACTAGGGGTAAAAGGTTGTGAGAAAATAACTCTAGCTAAAAAGGCCCAGCTGACCTCGTTGCACATGGAGGGGAAGGGAAGCTTAATAAGGGAATTCCAATAGATACTATGCAGCCTAGTGTGTCATTGCCTACCCAAACCATAGATGTTGGAAGTCAAGGGGAGAGAATTCTACTTCTACCAAGGAAAACAAACGAATGACTACTGGGGCTGTTTATTGCACAATCAGGAAAGGTGGCTAAGTCTTCTATTGCCAAAGTATATCTAATAAAAACCTAAAAGCTTATTAACATTACATATTATGACTTCAAAGTTATCCATAAAAATTAAAATATAATAAATTTGAATTAACAATAAAAAATAATAAAAACTCAAGCTAATTATAAATTAACAAAAAACCTATAACTTGATGAAATATTAAAATTTTAAACACATAATAGCAAATTTAAATGAATGTAAGAAAATTTTAACATTTAAATTTTTAATATTTTAGTTAATGGGATAAAGTAAAATAAGGTTTACCAAAAAGGAAAAAAAATAAAGCATAAGATGTAAAAAAAAATTAAATATAAATAATTTAAATCAATTATAAATCTTAATAAAGATAACTTATTTTAGGATTAAATCTGTCCAGGAAATCAAAGACTGGATCTTTTGCCATTTTGAATAGCTATACAGAGATGAGAATACCAATAGAAACTAGCAGCTTTCCAAACTTATTTCAAACTTCCCTACAACTGTTACTTGGGCTCAAACTAAGGAAAGCAGTAAAGAGATCAACATTGATGAACTAAAGAAGAGCATCTTCAAAATGAAGAGAGAAAAGGCCATTGGCCCCAATGGTGTTGAAATGATAAGAGCTATCGCACAATACTCAAAACCATTGTTACACAGAAAAAACATAAAATATTATAGAGTACTTCAGGATGTTTTCACATTAACATTGCAGTAACTTATAAAGCCAATATATTCCCATGCTAACTTATTTACAGGAATGTAACTTCCCAACTAACCTAACTACTAACATATTAAACTAACTCATTTATTTATTTATTATTATTTAATTTAACCAAACTATCTAACGCTGTAATATTCCAACAAATGGTTTCAATGTCAATTATTTTCAAGATTTTTTGGGATGTCATTAAAATGGATTGCTTAGACATAGAAGTAGATACTCACAAGTACTCCAGTCTTGATAGGTTTGTACCTATCTCCCTTTGAAACACCTCCCACAAAATGATTACTAAACTTACTTCAAAAAGAATTGAAGTAATCTTTGAAGAGCACACAGATTTTCTCTCATACACATCTCAGAAGGCATCATTCTTTCTTAGGAAGCAATTCACTCAAGCAAAAGGGATAAGAGGAGCATTATGGCCATTAAGTTGGATATGACTAATGCTTTTAAGTAGCTGAACCATGTGGCCATATTCCACACTTTCCAAAAGCTGAGGTTTGATGAAGAGAATGTTGGATGGATCAGAACCTGTATTGATAGCCCATGGATTGCTTCTCTTGTCAATGGCAGCCCCACCAAGTTTTTTAAGCTTTCAAGAGGACTTAAACAAGGGTTTGCACTCTCACCCTTCTTATCTGTTATAAATTTATAACAACTGAACTTCTTAAAAGAAGACTGGAGGACATAAGACACCAGAAATTTTTAATGGGGCAATACCCACCTTCTGGAAAGGAAGGGAACTTAATCATATTCAATTTGCTGATTATACCATCCTCTTTTGCTGAGCTGCCCCCAAATTGCTAGGAGGTTTGCTAGTCTTTAAATAGTTCACAGAGGCTACAGGCGGCATGATAAACAGTCATAAATCAGTAATTTAGCTTTCTCATCCTTTAATCATGAGGCTGCTGAAATTTCTACAGTTGTAGATTATAAAATAAGCAATGAGCAAACTTTCACCTATTTATGGATCCCCATCTCTTTTACCAGACCCTAATCTACATTGGACCAAACTGATTAGTAAAATGAAAGCCAAAATCAGCAGCTAGTCCAACTCTTGGCTCACTCCTGCTAGGGTGGTTCCTAATCAATTCAGTCCTGGCTGCCCTCCCAATATACCAGCTCGGCACTATTAGTGCCCTTAAACAAGTCATTCAAAAACTAAAGCAGCTTATGATAGGATTTCTTTGGGAAGGTAGAAAACAAGACAATAAGAAGAAATACCATTTAGTCAAATGGGAGCAGCTAACAAGAACCAAACAAGAGGGAGGTCTAGGCTTGAGAAGTCTTCAAGATCATCAAAAAGCCTTGGCAGAAAAACTTGTTAGGAGAATTATCTCCTAAACGGAATGGTAGTTGGCAGTCCTTCACTAACTCTTTCAAGGGGTGCATCTAGCTGAAGATAAAGTTGTGTGGCTGCCATCAGGAAGTCCCAAATTTAGAGAAACATTGAAGCTAATATTCCCCTTAGGGCTAAGATACATCTCCCGGATGGAAAAATCATGGGAATTTGCAAACCTAGAGTATCCAATCAGGTAAATTAATGACTGAATAAAGCTAATATTCTCACCTTATTTCAAATCATGAAATTCTAATGCAGTACCAAAAGTCAGAAGCTGCTATGAGATGAATCTTCCAATGCATATTAGAGATGAGAGAAGATTGGCAGTCCTTCACTAACTCTTTTGAGAGGTGCATCTAGCTGAAGATAAAGTTATGTGGGGAATATTAATGGAACAGGAACACACTCAGTCAGCAAAGGCTACAAAATCTTGAGAAGGGATTGTCTCACATTTCCCAATTGGAGGCATATTTGGCATATTAATGCAATCCCCAAAATGAACTACTATTGGCTTCTCTAACAAAATCAACAGTTGACATTCGACAATCTTCAAAAGTGAAAACTTGCAGCCCCTAACCGATGTGATCTATATTTCAAGGAAAAAGAATATCAAGCTCATGTGTTAATTGAGTGTAGTTATGATAGGAAGCATAGTTTGCAGACTTGGACTCGGAGAGTACTCGGCAAGCCCAAAAATTTTGACTCAGCAAAAACTAGGGTTTATTGGAGGGGTGAACGCAGGGTTTTAAGCTTTTATAGAAAAAATCAGTGTGAAATGTGTTTAAAACCATGTTTTAACCTGCCCTGACAACATTTTAACCCCACATCAACACATTTTAACCCACCTCGGCATGTTTCAATCCTGTGTCGGATTTTTTGCCTCGAGATCACATGAAACCTGGCAAGTTTCATCTTAAACCTGGTGAGTTTTCGTCTGCAACTTGTCTGCAGAGACTCCCAAGTTAAACCTGTGTTTACTTGCACAGTTTAGAAACCTGTGAGTACTAGTACTCAACTGGTACGTGAGTACTCAGAAAGTTTGCAATCTATGGTAGGAAGTGTGAAGCTGGTCTTTCTCAAGACGTTTCCCAAAGCTGCTATTCCTAACTCATTCAACATACTCACAAAGAAGCCCACCTGGGTTGCTTCAGTTAGATCTCTTCTCCCAAGATATATTTTTTGGAGTAAATGGAAAGCTAGGATCATCAAACTTTCAAGGAGAAATTGATCCCAGCTACTCACCTGGTATGTGAGTACTCAGAAAGTTTGCAATCTATGGTAGGAAGTGTAAAGCTGGTCTTTCTCAAGACGTTTCCCAAAGCTGCTATTCCTAACTCATTCAACATACTCACAAAGAATCCCACCTGAGTTGCTTCAGTTAGATCTCTTCTCCCAAGATATATTTTTTGGAGTAAATGGAAAGCTAGGATCATCAAACTTTCAAGGAGAAATTGATCCCAGCTTTGGCCACTGCCTTGAACATTCTAGTTCTTCTTTGAGGCTTAGACCATCATGGTCCCAAGGTCAAACCGTCAAAATAAAGTCAGAAAAAAAATCAACTCCCCTAATATCCAGGACAGGTGACAGTCTATATTTTGATGGAGCCTCAGAATCTAATCCAGGAACTGCTGGAGGTGGTAGCACTCTCCTCTTTGATGGTAACTTAATCCTCAAATCTGCTGCTGGTTTGGGAGTTGCTTTCAACAATGCTGCAGAAGCCCGGGCATTAAAACTCAATTTGCAACTTGCAGAAGAAAAAGGCAACAGCTACTAGTTTATGGGGACTCTCAACTGCTAATCAATGAAGTCGAACTGTCTCGTCATAAAATTGTTTCTCTGCAGCACATCATTACATTTATAAACTATATCAGCAAGAATTTTATTCTAATTTCTAAATGACTTCCGTCACATCTTAACAGCATAAAACAGCATTGTCGATAATCTGACTAATACGACAGCATTGTTTAATGGTAACTTAAGCCTCAAATCTGCTGCTGGTTTGGGAGTTGCTTTCAATGATGTTGCAGAAGCCCAGGCATGAAAACTCAATTTGCAACTTGCAGAAGAAAAAGGAATATGACAGCTCCTAGTTTATGGGGACTCTCAACTGCTAATCAATGAAGTCAAACTGTCTCATCATAATAGTGCTTCTCTGCAGCACATCATTACATTTATAAACTATATCAGCTAGAATTTTATTCTAATTAACTTCCATCACATCCTAACAGCATAAAACAGCATTGTTGATAATCTGGCTAATCAAAGTGCAGGCCTTCCAGCTGATACGCTCAGCATTTGGCACAGTCAAGCACATCATTATTGGTTCCTTTAAGTCTTTGCCTTCTCCTTTTACTGTGTGTTGGTTTCTGTTTAATATCTGTTTTTGAGCAGCCATGTTTTGGTGGATGCAATCTGAATTTTCATCCTGCTTAGGTAAGCATGTGTTTCCAGTGGGAATTTATTTACTAGTGTGTGTTGGGTACAGCATCACCTAGCTTCCCATGTTCTTTATATTTTCTTTGCATTATGGCATTAGGCTACCTAGAGTTCTGTATGAAGGCATGTAATCTTGCTCCACTATTCAACTGAATTGTATTTTATGTACAAATAAATAATAAAACTACTTATTTGCAAACAACAAATTATTATGAAACCCTATACTGCTAAATTTTATCATAAAACATGATAAAATATTGATAATTTTAAAACAACCCCAAAATTTTGAAGTAATTTTATAATTATAAAATTAAAATTTATATGGTTAACGGGGTAGTGGTCAAATGGTAGGACCACTTTGGTCTCATGATAGAAACCAAGGTTCAATTCTCCACAACCACATGATAGTGCCAGAAGGGCATGCTGTAGCGGTAGTCCCACTCCAGAAGAAAGTGTGTGCATGTGTAGCAGGCCCATAGGTGTCGTTGGAAGCCTCAATGATGGAGTGATAAGAAAGAGGAGACCCTACTAGAGGTGGTGAATGACACTGGCTAGAGCATTCAAGTTGGAGGCAAAATGGAATGCCTGCTAAGGAATAAGCCCCCAAGGCTGGCCATGGTATTGCATTCAAGCTAGAGGAGCTTAGAGGAAGAATGCCCATTAAGAAATATGCCCCCTAGGCTGTCTTCAAGTTGGAGGAGTAATAACAATGCCTGTTGAGGAATAAGCCCCTAGGCCAGCCATGGTGTTGCATTCAAGCTGGAGGAGTACTAACTGTGGCCATTAGAAAATGAGACCACTAGGGCAATCAAGGTGCTATGTTCCAGTTAGAGGTGTCATGTTTGAGCAACTGGCCAAAGTGTTTAAGCTAGTGTAACTCATAGATGTCTTTTAATTGTAGCAGTATCCCCTATTGATTGAGCACTAGTTAAAGAGGTAACCCCACATAGAAATTGTATAGGATGTGGGTCCCTTGTGTTAGTGTTTGGTAGCTTCGGGAGATATTTTCCCTTAATTATATCTTGCTCAAGGCAGGTCAACCTTCATCTTTCATAAATAAAATATATTTTCTCTAGGTCGGCCCTATAGAGAAGGCCACCTAGTTTGGTATTTATAGAGGATGGAGTCCTCTCATTTTGATCATCAATTCATTCACTCTCCAATTCGCATCTTCAGCAGCAGCAGCAGTTTGCCTCCTAGCAGCAGATTTGATTCTAAGAAGAAGTGTCATCTTTTGTATTTCACTTCAAGGAGAAGTGTCTCCATTCATTGTATTAGACTCGGCCTTGTGTAGGGCCTGATTTGTATGCAGTTTTCTGCACTTATTATTCTGATATATAAAGAGAATATGGTTGCTGGGTTTTTCTCCCTTGAGTAGGAGGGTTTTCCCAGAGTAAAATATCGTGTTCATTGTTTATGTGTTGCATTTTCTGCTTGCTTACATTTCTGATCCTAAAACTAACATGGTATCAGAGTGGGTTCAAAAAATCCGATCAGATTTGTCTAAGCAAGACAGTCTTCTGAAAAAAAAAATGAGGAAAGATATTCTGATTACTTTGTTGAAGATTATTCCAGTCATCTTGGCATCACAAGGAATTGATTTATTACTGATTGGAATCAATAACAAAACAGGTCGATTATTGGAGAATATTATTACTTGAAAAATCGTGGCATTTTGGTGTTGAAGTCGCAGCCTTTGCACAGTTTGCATTCATCGATTTGAGGATAGAAAATTATTAAAAAAATATCATGGCTCTTCATTCACAGTCCATTCAGCACCTTGGAGCCTTCGTTGGTGGTTATTCATGCAAGATAAAATCATGGAAAATTGTTTTAGGGAGTGCTGGCCTTTGAGGAGAAATCGTGGATTTATGTTGACTGATTTGAGACCAGAATATCAGCGATAGGAGTCAAGGATAGATCATGGTAACTTACATACAAGTGGCGCTGCATATAGGAGAAGGCAAAATCATCATTGGAGACAAGTTCGCTGCCACTCCAAGCAAAGAGGTGTTGAGCTCAAAGATTTAATTGTTGTTTTTTTCGTGATAAGGCAGAGGATAATGCAAAGAAGGTATCTAAATTGAGGGTGAAGATGGAGGATTCACTGGAAAGATATTGGAGGCTGAGAACAAAATTGAAGTCTTGCAACTTAACTACAAGGATGCACAAGACAAATTGGAAACACTTGAAATAGATCTGAAGAGTGCTATTAAAGAGATAAGTATTTTTATGTTTGTACCTTTGAATAATGATCATGGATTTAAATAATCATGTAGTTAATAATAATTCATGCAAACAACATTGGGAATAGTGAATCATGTATGCTTCTTGCATTGGTCTGTATATTTCTCTTCAGAGTAGTTTGATTGTATGAACTATTATTAATCTCTCTAAAGATGGAGAGAGATTGCATAAGGAATTCAAAGGGAGGAAAGGCTTGAGGCATCCTGTGAGGAAGTCATGCCGGCTGGAGAAATGAACAAACATGGAGACATAGCTTGCAGCCATGCGACTGAGTTGGTGGCAAATAACTCTCATGATTCTTCACTGGAGACATCTCTCGAGGGCACAAGGTTGGGTCAGCCTTGGATGGAGAGTTTGCATCAGCAAAGAAGATTGAGAAGGATGAAGACACTAAACAACGGTACGATAGAAATCCTGTCCTCCTGATTTGGAACAGCAGTCTATGGCTCTTGCATGGTCAACTATTCGCAGCCCTAGAAAGAATTGTGGAAAACAGTGAGGTTCCTATCAAGATCATAGGAGAAGACATGCTAATGGCTATTGGATTGAAAGTTGTGGAAGCAAAACAATTTTTGGTTCTTTGCAAGTTGGGTAAAACAATGACATGTTCAGGAAGAGGAGTAAGGTTATGAGATCCCTCAATGGAGGGGAGTTCACTTCTAGAGGATGAGACAAGGATCAAGAGGGAGTTTTGTGACTCACTGAGAAGAAGTGAAGGTGTCAACTAAGTGGGTTGCAGTGTTGCAAGGCCAGGTGCTAAAGTCCGTGGAAGACCTCTTCAATTGCCGAGAACAGAATTGCAAGCTCCGCAAACCTATTCAGAATAGGGTGATCTGGGATAAGGTTGAGTAGGATAGTCTTGGACTCTCACAAGTCAATAATGTTGGAAGTGTGCATTGGAAACTGTTTCTCTAAGGCCAACATTGTAGGCAATCTTGGACGAGGAGGTCAGGAGGTTGATGCAAGTACTTGGAGCTTCAGAGGGAGTCACATCATCATGAAGATTTGTTGTAATGTATATTTCTTTGAGATGGAGAAATATGAGGTGAAAGCCCTTGTAGTGTATATTTCTCCGCCGAGACGGAGAAATATGAGGTGCAAACCCTTGTTCATCTCTGAGACTGAGATGAGACGTCATGTTGAGAGACTCCATGACGACATCACGTTGAGAGACTCTGTGATGAACCCTTGTACATCTCTGAGACTGAGATGTGTTTCTTTCCACACATGGGAGTAGCCATTGTGGACGTCATGTTGAGAGACTCCATGACGACATCACGTTGAGAGACTCCGTGATGAACCCTTGTACATCTCTAAGACTGAGATGTGTTTCTTTCCACACATGGGAGTAGCCATTGTGGACGTCATGTTGAGAGACTCCATGACAACATCACATTGACAGACTTTGTGATGAACCCTTGTACATCTCTGAGACTAAGATGTGTTTCCTTCCACACATGGGAGTAGCCATTGTTGACGTCATGTTGAGAGACTCCATGACGACATCATGTTGAGAGACTCCATGATGAACCCTTGTACATCTCTGAGACTAAGATGTGTTTTCCACAAATGGATGCAGCCATTGCTGACATCATGTTGAGAGACTCCGTGATGAACTCTTGCACATCTCTAAGACTGAGATGTGGTTTTCCACAAATGGGTGTAGCCATTGTGGGTGTTATGTTGAGAGACTCCATGACGAAGATATCTGGAAAAATACCTCCCTAGCTGAGAGGGAGTGTTAGTGTTTGGTAGCTTCGGGAGATATTTTCCCTTAATTATATCTTGCTCAAGGCAAGTCAGCCTTCATCTTTCATAAATAAAATATATTTTTTCTAGGTCGGCCCTAGAGAGAAGGCCACCTAGTTTGGTATTTATAGAGGACGGAGTCCTCTCATTTTGATCATCAATTCATTCACTCTCCAATTCGCATCTTCAGCAGCAGCAGCAGTTTGCCTCCTAGCAGCAGATTCGATTCTAAGAAGAAGTGTCATCTTTTGCATTTCACTTCAAGGAGAAGTGTCTCCATTCATTTTATTAGACTCGGCCTTGTGTAGGGCTTGATTTGTATGCAGTTTTCTGCACTTATTATTCTGATATATAAAGAGAATATTGTTGCTGGGTTTTCCTCCCTCGAGTAGGAGGGTTTTCCTAGGGTAAAATATTGTGTTCATTGTTTATGTGTTGCATTTTCTGCTTGCTTACATTTCTGATCCTAAAACTAACATAGTATCAGAGTGGGTTCAAGAAATCCGATCAGATTTGTCTAAGCAAGACAGTCTTCTGAAGAATAAAAATGAGGGAAGATATTTTGATTGGAAGCAATAACATAACAAGTCAATTATTGGAAAATATGTTTGCACAATGCAGTCCTAAGTATACACATACATAAATATCCACACACATTTGCTGAGTATTTGCCGAGTTTTTCCCGAGTCAAAATTTTTGGGTTTGTCGAGTACTCTCTGATGCCGAGTATGTAAGCTATGTTTTGTACATTGGTGCTCCATCAAGTTGTGTGCAATGTGAGTCACATATTGATTGTCACACCAAAGTGTCCTAGGTTTCACCTACTAAACTCCACACTTGATCAAGGCTTGACAGATCCAAAGGACCTACCAAACTTCAAACTCAGTCAAAATCTAACAAATCCAAAAAGCCTATTAAACTGTGCTAACAAGTCCATGGTAACCAACATTTATCGAAGAAAGAGCACTAATGACCTGCCTACTTCTTTCTAGTAATAAAACTGAAGAAATGAGATTGAGAGAAATTGGCATACTCTTTATGGAGAGATCAATGAAATATATAGATATAGACTTATTATTACAACCACCTAATTAAAGAGCTACAACCACTTAAGAACAACCTTATGAATTACCTACAACAACTAACCCATTACTTATTACATACTCATTACCCTAATATTCTAATACTTCCCTTAATGACTCAACTTGAAGGATCTAAAGGTTTAGTCATTAAATTACAATATAGCTCTTAAGATGTGTAGAAATGGGAAGAAATATCTTATCTACACAAGCAACCTTCATGACAGAGAGAATTTGAGTAAGATATCCATAAAGAACAAAATGAGCATGCTCTGCTACAAAATTATCAATCAGTTTGCCTATCCTCTGAGATTGTGCATTTGATTTTGGAAAGTCTTCATTGTGTTCACTTACAATATACCACTTGGCCCTCTAAAACACCAAAGGCAACTGCTGCAAAGACAAAGTCTTGACTAGAAACCAACTCTTTAAGGTTGAACCTCAAGCCAAAATGGAGACACCTTCAATTTTGCATTGTTGATTTACAAGTGGAGAAGAACCATCAAAAGGCTAATGCATTGGAATGTTGCATGAACTAACAATTATATATGTGACTAGCAACATGTACTATCTTTAAAACTAACCTCCTTACGCTTATGACCAAACCAAGCTTTCTCCAATGCAGCATGTAAAGCAAGATCAACAAGTTTGTATAAGCCTTTGTATACACGACCTAGCTTAATGCCTAGAACAATTATTTTCTCCTATTTTACATCAAACACAATGTACTCGATCCCACAATATTGAACTAAAATATTAAAAATTTCTACATTACAGCTAATAGAGAGTAATGTTTTATTCAAACCTAGAACATACCTAACATTTTCGACTTAAAATTTGATGCTATCATTGAGTACAATTCTTGCATCCCTGGTCCCTTTAATTATATGGGGCTTGCCATCACCAAGTGAAACAAAAGCCTTATGACTATCATTGGCAATAAACATGACATTTCCTTTTGAAATGTGAAATGTCTAGATGTGCTTGAATCAAAGAACCAACAACTACATTTAGCACTATCTAAGAAGGCCATCAATGCAAACTCCTCATCATGGTCTTCCTCAGCTGCAGCCACCACATAGGCTTCATTATGCGATTTGTGGAATAGGTCATACTGTATTATCCTACAATCTTTCATAACGTGCCCAATCTTCTAACAATAGAACCATTATACCTTTCTCTATTGTTGTGAAGTGGAAGGAGAACAATAGTTTGTACCTTGAAACCATGCAAGAAGTGCTCTTTCTGAATTCCTAGAAGTTACTTCACTCATCCATTCTCATTGGCAATCCTTTACAACAAATATAAACTAACCTTGTTAAAGGTCAAAGTTTGGATCTCTCTTACAAACACTCCACAAAAGTCTCAAAGGGGCAGACTGTTGATGATCAAAGCAACTATATCTCCCTCATCCACTAGTTTGTTGACAGCAATAAACTGATCTTTAAGATCTTTGAGCCTTAGAAGATGGTCAACAAAGACCCACCTTCATGCAATTTAGTAGAAAATTGCATTATTTTCAATACAAGAACCAACCTTTTTCAAAAGTTTGGTACTTAATCTTTCAAAGCACCCCACCATGAACTAGCAGACATAGCACATGAACTTTGGCAATTACATCATCGAACACAAATAATTTGAGCAATAACAAGGCCTCCCTGTGACATTTGTCAAAGTTATCCAAACTGTTGGCTGGCCTAATTTCAATGCCTCTACTTATTAAAATTTTGACTATTCAACTTACGATTATCTGGCAAAACAAGATTTTGAATATTGGTTGTTGCACAATAGGGATATAAGAACACAAGATTCAATCTCTAAGAACCCTTTCAATTTGACCTTGAAAATAAACTTTTCCCAAAACTTTAAAAATACATACATACAATAACACTCAAACTTTTACACAAAAATCAGAGTTTGGGAGAAAATTAAATAATAAATACCTATAACTACAATTAATTTTGTGCTATCACATTTCATGATTTCAAACAATAAATTATTCACATTACGAACTTTGTATGGTGTGCCCTAAATGTTGTGGGAGCATTACAACCGGCCACAACTGCAAAAATTGTGCCCTGTCCATGACTGGCTACCATGCCCACATCTGCCACCTGTGCTTTTCTTCTACAAATCCTATTTTGAAAAACCTTTGTGATACCCTACTACTTGTGTCCAAAGTGAGCTTTGTCTACAAACAAACAATTTTTCCAACCATAAATCATGCAAAAGTTCTCGTGATTTTCTGTAATGTATTTGAATGCCCTTTCTTCTCCCTGCAACCCAAGACCTCACACAATCGTCAAACCTCATGCCCAGCAATCTTCAGGGGTCTGCTGCACCATAAACATGCTCTATAACTTCTTGTTTGTGACATGTTGACTAATAAATGTGTTGCAGGACCTTGCCATTGCTCGTGGTTTTTAGGATTTTCTACACGTAACTCAATGCAACTTTGGCAAAACAAATCCTTGAGCCTTTTGACCTCCTCTTTGACTAACCATATTTGAATTGTGTACAAATTGGTGTTATGCCCCACTAACTAAGTTTCCTCAACACAGTCCTACTCTCATACCAATGTTGGTAAAACCGAAGAAATGGGATTGAGAAAGCATTGAAATATATAGATTCAAAAACTTATTGTTACAACCAGCTCCTTAAAGAGCTGCATCCACCTTACAATAAACCTATTAACGACCTACAACAACTAAACCATTAAACTTCCTCAACACAATCTGACTTTCATACCAATGTTAATAAAACCACAGGAATACGATTGTGATAAATTCGCATACTCCTCATGGAAAGCATTAAAATATATAGATTCAGAAACTTATTGTAACAACCACCTCATTAAAGAGCTACAACCACCTTACAATAACCTTATTAATGCCCTATAACAACTAGTCCATTACTTATTACATACAGGTGTAACATCCACTTTATTATATCATTACCCTAATATAATACTTGCTGCTCCAACTTGTCCTGAATCAAGGTGATAAACATATCCTACAGTGCAATCATCGATATCATCACTAAATCTAAGTCAATGTGTCCTACCAAAGCTGCTTTCCCCATAAATTATAGTAATATCAAACTAATGTATACCTCTCATGTACCAAAGTATATGCTTGGCTGCTTGCCAATGGCACCCATGAAACTCCTGCACGAACCAACAGATGAGGTACTATAGCAAAGTCTTAGTCTGGCCAGTGGAAAATCGAGTATAGAAGGCCACCAACCAATTAACTGTTAAATGTAGCATCACTGGGTTGAACAATGTGCTGACAACTTAACTCCAAACTGAAACAGAGAAAGACAGGTTTTACAGTTAAGCATGCTAAATAGTTGCAGTAAGACCAGCACATACTGGGCTGAGAGATATTGATCCTATCCTGAACCAGTCAGTTGCTGACCAATGAAGTAATGAAGAAGGCCCAATTAAGTCATCTCAAACCACTGCACATGACTTGACTTCACATCCTTAAACCATAAAAGTGCAGCTACCAGTGACAATCAAATCAACATAAAGTACAAAGATCAAAAGATTGACTTCTAGCTTCTTAGTGTAAGCTATCAGATCTTATGGCACCTAGAAAAAGGGTAGAGATGTCACTGTGGAGAAGTCGAAGCTGCATAGCTGCCCTCAAGCCTTTCCCTTTACAAACCTATTTGAAGGATGCTCCCCAAGACACCACCTTGGTAAACAGAATCTTCAAAGATAACAAATGGGAGAAAGTAACCATGTCCTGCTCACATAGTTGTCTCAGATAGTGGTAGTTCAAATGACCATACCGCTCATGCCATAACTTACTCAAATCTTCTGAATAAGCCCAGAGAACATGGCATGAAGTCTTAAAGTACAAAGGCATCAAACTTGTAAAGCCTTGCATCACAATCCACTCACCCAGTAGCAACAATCCAGGACTTTTATGCATCAAACTTATTTTCTTCAAGTGAGTGATCTGGTAAGATTGATAACAGTACCATGGACAACTCTGGAATACATAGAATAATATGTATCTCTCCATCTGTACTTCAACTCATCCTAACCCCTTAACCTTTCAATGGGATGCATTTCCCACAAAGATCTTATTTTGATTATACATACTAAGTGAATTGAACATAAATTCATTTTAGGCCATGTGATGGGAAGCCCAAGTTAATGATCCACAAAGATCTTTTGATTACACATACTAAATGAATTGAATTTAAATTCATCTTCAGCTACATGATAGGAAGCCCCTGAGTTGATGACCCCCTTCGAGGTGACTTGGACCATGTACCATTAAGGCAAAATTTGTTTCTACAAGAGCTTGGAAGATTTGATAACTGCTATGAAGAAGCACAACATCAAATTTGATGTTTCCTAATCTATTTTGATGAGTCAAAAGGTGAAGGCCAAGCTTTGATACCATGAAAAGATGTCCATCTCTTAACAATATGCATATATAGTTGCTGATCTAGACTTAGAAAACAATACCTACCAGAGATAAATTGGCAGCATAGTAGTATAATCACCATAATAAAAAGTTATACAAGAAATCCAACACTACCTTAAAATCTTGTTACCTAAAATATGCAATAACACTTGCATATATAAAGAATATAAAGAGTGAAAGAGGTTAACAACTCATATCCAACTAATCAATTCCAAATGAGAAAAAAGTTAAAACCTCTTAAGGCAATCTTAAACAAAGCTAATTGAAGAATACAAAATAAAGCAGTCTAACTTAGAAAAGCTAAAATACTCAAAAAAGGTTAGTAATCATCCATATGGTAGCTTGCGTCCATTTTTGGCTGACCAATGAAAAGGTAAAAATATGAACCTATATTGTAGGTGTCTCAATTCATAATGCTGAATACAACAAGAAGCCTGATCACAGATGGGTCTCTTTGAAAGGATTGCCAACTTCCAAGACTAGATTGTTGGTTTTAACCTCTTAAACAGTGGTGAGCACTAGATCCTAAAATGTAATCTAGCAATTCTCAATCATTGACTTTAATATATTAGTCCCTCATATTCCCTCATCATTTACTAAGATTTCATCTCTATTTCCAGCTGTCTTGTGGACATCATAATTGTGAGTTAACACAGTAGACTTCAACCAGCTTTAATGTTATCATCGAGGAGGGTGACACTAGAAGATCTGTCTCCATGAGATTAACTTCAAAAAAACCTATGCTATGATCTTGACTTTCATATCAAAGCTTAAGGAAACAAAAAGGTTGATTAAAACATAAAACTCATATACTGTAAGAAAAATCACATTTCTCTCCAAGAGAGAGTATTGTATAAAGATGGCTCACCTTCACAAATTTGGCATTGAACTGCTTTCCTGCAGAATATTCAAGAAAGACAAATTAGAAGATGCAGCCAATGATTTCAACATATATTGATGAACATTGAAGAACAATTAAAATGAAAACAAAGAACTTGGTTAAGTTTTAAAGGTTGTCAAATGCAACGTCAAGAAAGACAGTTACTTTAGAAAGGTTCAGATGTTTGTTCCTGCACGGATGATATTAAATAGCAAGATGTTAAAATCACAAAAGGAAAAACCAGTTCACATGAAATATCGTATCTTCCTAATAGGGCAAACACTGAATCTAATATCAACATTGCACCTGAAACAATTCCTCCCTGCACTTATTTCAACAATGAACTTTGTGAATCACAAATCAAGTACGTAGTCCATTATCCCAGCTAATATACGGTGTTCCACAGAGTTTTGGAACAGGACATGGGGATGGGTTTCAGTGATGGTAAGTTTTTTATCAGAATTTGGGGACAGCAGTGCAAATAATATATTGGAAAAATTAATTATAAAAAACATTAAAAGAAACTGCAATTTATGATTCACAATAAATCAGCATAAATCTATCGACAATAAATTTAATATATAGATATAAAATAAATTAACTATACATGGACACGCATCTCCAACTCCTAGGATGCGTCTCGAGTACCGCTACCTATTTCCTCGTACCGGAAACTTGTCAAAGACGTCCCTGCTTGCAGAAGACATCTCACCAACGTTTCCTTAATTTTTCATTTATAAAACAAAAAAACCCTACATTTCGATAAGTTTTCATATGAAAAGAAAAAAAATGAAGACATTTATGAATTTCAATATGTAATATCAAATATGTAGTATGAACTCTTTGACTCTTTGACATTTGTGTTTAAACTAGTGTTCCATAGGGACGCATCCCCCCAAAAAACCTTGCATTTCTTAGACGTCCCCGTCTCGGAGACTTGGGGACTTGGTGGGGACGTCCCCCCACTAGCTTACCACCAACGCTGTCATCTCCAAGGCACCACTAGGACTTTGAGGACATTGAGGACTCCTCAAGACATCTAGGGGACTCCTAGTTGTCTTTGAACCATTTTGAAGAAACCAGGCTCTCCTACGACCAAATGATCAAAATACAAATCTTTTCAAAAACATCAAAATTTTCCATGCCCAAGGCCAAACCCTAATGGCCTATGGGCCGCACCCAAACCCCACAAACTCTATAAAACTGACTCCTATCTTCATTTCAATTCACAAAAACCAAATCAAAAAGAAGCTAATAGTGTGAGAGTGAAAGTTGCAAGTGTATGGTGAAAGAGTGAGAATGAAGAGCAAGATGGTTGAGGAGCAAGATGAAGAGGAAGAAGAGGAGTGATGTCAAGTTAATGTTCACTTCAAAATTGAAATGCTTAAAACTAGTTTTCCAAAGTTTCATTTGTAATTCTTATACTTAACATTTTTTAAGTACTATATGTATTTCAGTGTAGCCGCCCCATCGCCACCTTGCCACCGTCCCCTTGCTGTCCCCAAACTTAGGCCCTTAGTCCCCTTGTCCCTGAAACCTATCCCCGCGTCCCTCTATCAGGAAACTTCGTGGAACTATGGTTTAAACTTTAAATTTAATGTTAAACTTTACCAGTGTTCTTGTTTTGAAAGTTTTTTTTTTTTTTAAATTTTTATTAGACTGCAGGAATCGGGTAGCACGACCCCCTATAAACTGCAGTGCGCCTGGTAAAACTTTTAACATGACCGGCGGCGCTGGCACAACACGCCCTCCGGTACCACAGGGGTGGGAGAGACTAGACCTCGTGACCAACCTCCTGCAACAGGAAAGATTTAGCCAACCGAGCTAGGGCCCCAACCCCTTCTTGTTTTGAAAGTTCAATGTCATTGATATTTTCAATTTTAATGTACCAAATTTATAAATTATCAAATTATATTAAAAAAATGGCGTCTCCAAGTACCCATGTCTCCTATTTTTTAAAAATAGAAATATAGGTACTAGTACCAATCTCCCATACCAGTACCAATACCGGGCTCTTGGCAACTATGATAATTTATAAATTAAAATAATAAATATATAAATGGTAAATTAATTAATATATAAATTTAATTATTTATTCATATTTATTAATATAATAATAAATAATAGGTATATTATATCATAGCAGGAAAAATCGTTTGGGGAAAAAATTGACAAACCAAAAGTAAGATTTTTTGAAAAGAAAATCAGATTTAAGAATAATATAATTATATATATTTAATTATAATATTATTATAATTATTATTATATTATATCATAGTTATTATATTATTAATAATTACATATTGTTATACTATAATAATATTATATAATATTATTGCCCATGAGCCATTGAGGTTCGATAGTCTATGCCCAAATGGCTAGATTCGGCTCATGGGCATCTCCAGGTTAGTCTTGTGAGAAGAGGCTTGAACGTTGGGTTGAAGTCTCAAGGTCTTCATTCATTAGAGGCCATGTGTCTATCAAAATGGCGGCTGGGGTGATCAAATCAAGTACCATCGTCATCTTATGATGTAATTCCATCCAGGGAAGGTGTCCAGCATTGACATGGGGCGGATATGATCTATGGGTTGAAGATTACACTTGTTGTTTCAAGATTGTTAAGTACTAAATGTGTGAAAATCAAATGCCAATTGCAGGGTGTCATAGGGGCTTCGAACAGGTGCACTAAATTTTGTTTAGAGTATTGATGACTAAACGCTGGAAATTCGTGTGGTGCAACCTCACTCTCTTTATATTCGAGATGGTGGTGGGCATTCTGCACATGCGAAGATGGATGCCCCAGTTAGGCTACGCTGCTCCAAAAAACAATCAGTGTTTTCGGGTTTTATATCTGATCTGCATTTGAAGAAGATTTGCCTCAACAAAGACATCCTTTGTCTTGAGGCAATAAGGATGGTAATTGGGAAAGAGTTATGCTTCTCTGCCAACAGGACCCGAGCAAATTCAGACATCTCCTCCGGTTTTCTGGCCACTCTTCTGGACTTGAACATTCCTAAAGTCTGCTGCTTGCTGCTACTAAGGACGGTTTTCAAGGCAGCAGTACTGGTGGATGATCTGGATGTGGTGACGGTTGCAGAGCCAGGTGTTGGCATCCCCTGGCCGGATGACATAGACAAGATGTTCCGCCTTGGTGTAGCTGTAGACAGCCATTCTACTAAATATGGTTGAAGGTCTAGCACAGCACAAAAGATGGGCAACGGAGGGACACAACTTTCTTTGTTGTCAGTTGGGCTTGATTGAGGTGGAGGGCTTTCAATGGTGCAGGGATTTTGCTGTCGTTTTGGAGGAAGGCAGGTTTTATGAAGAAGGTGAATGACTGGTGATTGGTATAGAGCCTGGGTGTTGCTCGTGCTCGTCTGCTAAGGCTTTTTGGTGTCTCTGTTTTGGGTTTGTTGTCGACTGTGTCTGCTCGAGCTGCTGTTTTGGGTTTTGGCTGGTTGGTAAACTGTTGGGTGAATTGTAAATCTTTGTACTTAGACCCAATTTTGGGTTTTCTCTATGTACTGATTTATGAACATCAATATAATACATGCAACTTCGGTTGCGTTTTACGGATCAAAAAATATATATATATTATATTATATTATAGTTAATATTATTATAATTATATATATTATAAAAAACAGATTTAAAAAATAATAATACAATATAATTATATGAATTTAATTATAATATTGTAATTATTAATAAAATAATTATTATATTATTACATATTATTATAAAAATATATTATATAATGTATAATTGTTGTATTATATTATAGTTTGAATATAAATTATAAGAGAATGAAAACAAAATTTAAAAAATTAAGTTAAAAAAAGCATTAGGGTGCAGTGGACAAGGTCAACACCCTGCCGCATGAGCCTTGCTGCAAAAGGGCTTGGTCCCATTGGCCACAAGCCTTTGCAGCTTGAACAACCGCAGCTCCATGGAGAGCTGACGGCCCAAAATAAATTATCGTGCAATCTTGAACCCACAAAAAAATTTGAAACCCTAAACCCTACCACATTGCCCTAGTGATATTTTTACTGTTTTTACCTGATTTTTTTGCTGTTTTAACATGTTTACACGCCAAAAAACTCTTTGAAAATCATGGGTCAACAATTTTGCTGGAAATCACAATTTAATGGGGGGAAAAATCGGCAATCCTAGCGATTTCGAATTTTTACAATTAATCGTGATTTTTTCACGATTTCTGCTTCTAATTATATTATTCCCATTAATGTAATAATAGACAAACAAGTTGTTAGAAAACAGTCTTTTGGATGAAACCTACTGCTCAGTTTCCCAAGCTCAATTTTGATGGGACGTCAAAAGGGAATCTTGGTCTAGCTGGGGCAGCTATCCTATTGAGGAACTCTGAGGGCCTTTCTGTGAAAGGCAGATCTCTTTTTTGTGGTTGTAGAAACAAACAACGAAGAACAGTGGAAAGCTGTTAAGGCTAGTCTTTCTTTGGCTTCATCCCTAGAATGTAAGTGACTTTTTGTTGAAGGTAGTTCATCAGAAATGGTTTAGGGGCTTAGAAAGATGGATTGTCCAAGTCAAAAAATTATAAGCCTTCTAGATGAGGATTTAAATTTGTGTAAAGGCTTTGAGTTTTTTGACAATATTCTGTTCACTTGTTCTCAGGATGCACATGCAACAAAGAGGCAGACTTCTTGTCAGTATCAATCAAGCTCCCTTTTTGGCCCTTTATAGTAATCAATAAGAGTCCTAGCCTGGGTTGGACAAACTTTTATTTGACTTCCCACCTTGATTTGCTCTATGAGGTTCTTTTCTTCCTAGTCTCATGGCTAGATGATTTCATGATGGTGGGATTTTATTTCCTATTACTACTAGTGATGTTACCAATACCATGACTGGACAAGAGGGGTTGCAGACACTTTTATCGATGGATGTTTATTGTTTGGCACGTTCATATCAGACAAACTTTGCACTTTGGCTTTTTGGCACTCTCTTGGTTCCCTTCCTGCTGTTTGTGCCTTTGTTTTTTTGCAGTTGGGATGAGATTTAGGAGGTTGGTTTGTTGGTTTCCTTGTGAGAATACTGTTGTTTGCTTGGGGGCAATAGTTAATGGCCCACAGACATCACTCTGTGAAAACCATGGAACCTTATCTCATGAGTAAGGTTTCCAACTGGTACCTGTGTTACATTTTCCACTGCCCTGATTCAGCATCTCTAAACGTGGTAAAATGTGTGCTTGGATTGTTTCACTATGGTGACACAGGTGTTGCATGTTTTAGGGCATACACTCTTTCTGAATTTCAAGAAAATTTTACTGTAGTAGTATTGTCTTCTGATAAGAAGGGTTGGATGTCACAGATCCCTTCTGCCGTCTTAATTTGGCTCATCCAGTGTCGATGCTTAAGGCTCCAGGTGGATCCAAATCACCAACATCTATGGGGTTGTTTAACTGTTGCTTGCAAAGAACTGTTTAGCAGTTTATAATAAAAGGAGACTAAAACTTTCTGCATGGATTTGTGGATGGTGTTGAAATACATGCTTGTCACCCATACTTGAAGTTAGTTGAAGGTTCCAGCACTTATATTTTTCCTTTGTAGAGGATGGTTTTCTTGAAAAATCCAGGCAGCTTGTGGAAGTAATTTGCGCGTGAAGTGAATGGCTCTAGATGTTGGTGTTAATGGTGTTTCGGCTAAAGTGCTGGGAAACTGATCAGATTGCAGCATTGGTGGTATAACTGGGGAGTTGCTAGCTAGCGTATCACCATGGCACATCTAACCCAATCTGGTCAATAATGGAATGATGCTTTGAGTAAGGCTTGTTTGGTGGCAGGCGGCTGGTTATTGGTTTTCCTGTTTGGTTGGTTAGTGTTGCCTTTGGAATTTTTTGAATTATGGTTCTATAGTCTGTATGATTGTGTTCGTTGTAATCTTTGATTTCCATTTTATTGCTTGGGCAAGGGCCCCTAAAGAACCCTTGCATATATATATTTTTTTATCTTTTCGATAAAGACTGGATGAATTGGATAGTCTAAAGGTCAAGAGGAGTGGGTGTGTAATACACAGCATGGGAACTGAAGGTGAGGGCTGCATAGTTGAAGAAGTGGAATATTGTTACTCTTTTAATTTGTTTTATTCTCTGTTTTTTCTTCACCGCTTCCAAGAAATAATAATGGGATTTCAGAAACTCACAAACATCTATGAAAAGAAAATTTACGGAGCTGAACTGCAAATTTTAAAAATGTAAAAAGTTTTTTTGGGGTGTCCTAGGGGTGTCCACTGGCCCTCTTGGGAACAAGAAAGTGCGTTCAGATGCCCCCACCCACCCGTGCAGGTGGCGCCTGTCAGGACAGCACAGGGACATTTCATCCCCTTCATGCCATCCCCATTCCAGAAACATGTGAAAAGTCAAAATTGGTTAAAAATTGCAATGCAGCCCAATACACTACTATTCTGAGTAATATTGTGCTTCAAAAAATGCCAGGACAAAAGGTAGAAAATATATATTATCTAAAGATGGTAATCAAACAGAATATTTCCATTGCTCTGAAAATAGAATATCGGGAAAGTTATCCAAATATGGAACACCTAGTTGCTATATTCAAAATATTATTAATGCACTATGTGCATCCTAACTTTAGTGTATTTGTTTTTCCAACCCTCAATTAGTTTCAGCATTTGTGGATTTGTTTAACCATGGCAGGGTGCTTGATAGAAACTGAAGGCGATAATAGATTATATAAGACTGGAGAGAACCTATGAAGTGCTTCAAATGAATCAAGAAGCATGAAGCATAGATGCTCAACCCCACAACAAATGTCATACAGTATCCCCAAATAGTCTATTCACATCATTTTGCAGTGGTTTATGAACCAAGTGGCATCCCTAAAGACAAATGACCCAGCCAAGCCTAAAATCTTGAACTGCACAAAAAGCCAGCACCAGATAGCCACAGGCTACAGCCATTACAGAATAATCCAGAGGCATAAAATTCATATGGAAGCCTTTTTATGTATGATGCCAAAGCACAAAAAACAATATTCTAATCTAGGAAGTGCTTTATCTCTTGCTCTTCTAGATGGATGGATTTCATCTTTATACCTGTTCATTCAACAGAAAAGGCAATAGAGAAGATTTTGGTTCAATGAAAATTACGAACACAATTCAGAGAGTTCCTTAAAAGTGATTAAAGTGGAGAAGATAGTTTTGACCTTTTGAGTGTGCATACACTTCATCTCTAATTATACCATTATTTCTTTAAAAGCCTTTTGTCAAGCACACGGAACAATCAACTAGACCAATAAAAAAGTCCTTGAAATCATTATAATATGTAAATTACACTCATGACCATTAAAGTAAAAAGGAAATTATAAAATAGGGTTAGAATAAATATTATGTACCAGATCAGTACATCCATTTTGCAGTGACCACATGAACATTTGTGACGACCTTCTGCTTTTTCCAAGAGGCAAGAAAATACATCTGAATTGGAAGTTTTAGACAGTCTAAAAAGAAACTTGGGGAATTTATTTGAATCCCTTTTGGGACGGCCACGCACTGGTTTCTTGCGAAACTCCTTGAGCAGAAACAAAGGCACAAAATTCTCACTTATCCAATATTTGTTCTTTCCCTTATCAGCGTCCTCGTGCTTTATTCCATGTTTGACAATATGGATTGGAATGGTTTTTTGTTTACCAAAATCCACTAAATACTTTATCACGCCCTTTTCTGAACTCTTGGCACAAATAGCTGCCTTCTTGTATCCAGTAGTTCCTTCCTCTTCTACTCCTTTAGATCGTGGAACATCTTCTGAGCTCACAATGTCCTTCCATCTGATACATGCATTAATAATCCTGACCTGTAAGACATCCGATTTACCAAATCAATAGACTGTTTATTTGAGGTCAAAAACATAAATGGGTTCACAATGAATAAGTACAAAGATAATTTATTAGACATATGTATGCCTTACTTAGTGCCTGACTAAACATCAAAGTTTCAATCTGAATACAAACCTGTAAAGCAAGTTGTGATACATTCCTAGCCATTTCAACAGCAGCTCTCCATGCATACCGTTTGGATCTTCTTGGTATTTCTAGATCCTCAGCATAGAAAATACCAGGTATTTTTCTCAATCCAGCTGTAATTTTAGAAAACACACATATTTAGACAGTTAATGGGCAAACCAAATATGATTAATTCAAAGCTAGTATGATGAGAATATAGGTTAAAAACATATATGCTAGGCACCTTGGCGTCCAGCTTTCCGCACTATAATGTAAGGTAAGAAATTCTGGCAATGTGCTCGACCTAAAAGTCTGCAGCCTCTCCACCAGTTTACCCCAAAAGAGGTAGCCTCCACTACAACAGGACTTGTTTTGGCAGCAGCAGAGTTCCTTCTAGGGCGTCCTCGCTTTGGCGTCTGGCCAGCTACACTTGCACTAATCTGACTAGTGGAGACCCCAGAAGTGGCATCATCCACAGCTTTACACCAATTCACAAAGTTCTTTCTAGGACGTCCACGCTTTGGTGTTTGGCTAGCTACACTTGCACTAATTTGGCTAGGAGAGGCACCAGATGTGGCATCATTCACAGCTTTACACCAATTCACAGGGTTCTTTCTAGGGCGTCCTCGCTTTGGTGTGTGGACAGCTACACTTCCACTAACTTGACTAGTGGAGACCCCCGAAGTGGCATCATTGACAGCTTTACACCAATACACAGAGTTCCTTCTAGGGCGTCCTCGCTTTGGTGTTTGGCCAGCTACACTTGCACTAATTTGACTAGTGGAGACACCAGAAGTGGCATCATCCACAGCTTTACACCAATCTGCTGAAAGTGCAATGGGTTTAATCCTCAACTCTAGCTGCCAAAAACAAAAGGAAAATGTAAATGAAAGTCCTACACGTGTCATACAATTTTTGTGCTTAAGGCTAATAGAAGTGCTCCAGAGAATGTACTCAAATCAACTGAAGGAAAGGATTAACACAATTAATTTTGCAAGGGTGCAATGCCATGTCAGAATGATCTTCAATCACAAAAAAGTAATCTCATCTGTTCTTACTTCCAATAGAGAACGCTTGACCTCTGCAATACTTGATGCCTGCTCAACATATTTACGCCAATATTTCCTGTACAATGGATTCTCCCATGGACCATCAAGAAGACCATATAATTGATCCTCCATGTATAGAATATAGGCAACAATGTCTGGAAAATGACCATCCCCATTCTTTGTGGGAGAAAAATCGATCACACCTTCTAGAGCCCCTGCCACAGCCTTCTCAGAAGCCATATGCAATATGCAACCACTAAGATTACTTGTAGAAGATTTGCAAAAAAGGCACCATCCACATTTCTCTTTCTGCAGTTCATCACATTTTTTGGTAAAACATGGCCAGGAAAATTGTGCAGCTGCCTTCGAAAATGCCTTCATTTGTTCTTTGATTTTCCTTTGTTCTCTGATTGCAGCCAATGGAGACCTTTTTGAAGATCCATGTACACTATTTTCAGCAATATTAACTGCTAAATTTGCAGCAGCTGATGCAGCCACATCTCCTAAAATGTATTGATTTTCATAAGCATTCAGTTGAAAAGCCACTTGTCTTTTTAGGGGTCTATCGACCAAAACCATTTGACCAGGTGCACACATGGTGCAAACATCAGACTGTTCTGGTTGTTGGATCACCTGGAAAGTTGCATTGCCAGCATCTGCTTCAGTTAGTTGTTGACCCTGAACTAAGCAATTTTTTGTGTTCTCAACACTACAAGGGGCATTGGAACGAATAAACTGTTGCTCATGGTTTTTCTCTGATCCTCGTGCATCAACGTTCAATGATGTCATTTCCAAAGAACTTTCAGAACTTGCTATTAATGTATCACCATTACTTTGGCACGCATCCATCATTTCAACATCTTCTTTGCCTCCTGCATCAAAGTTCTCAACAGATCTGCCTTTTAGAAAAGAATCATTCTTGAGGATAGCATTCTCTTGGGAAGTTACAGACGGAACTAAAGATGCACTCTCCTGTTCCTGGTGAACAAGAGAATGTGATACAGATATGATAGATGATTCTGAGGTGCACTTCTCACAGAAATTATCTGCTTTGTCAAGACATGCTTTACCCATTGTCTCACTTTTATCCCAGAATTGTACCATTGCATTTCGTATAGTGTCATATAATGGAGTCGATGAATCTAATATATCCAGAACCTTCATAGAATCATCTTTGTTGTAATAATAGTAGGTAGTAACTGGATCTGTAACAGAATCGGCCCTGCCACAATTATAAAATATATCCAATAAGTATCGTTCTGAAAAAGTTGACCTATCACTCCACTATACTGCTCTAGATTTTTCCATTGCTATTAGTGAGCACAACTAATCATACTGATATCCTTTCTATGCACAATTCAAAATCAACTCCAAAAATGGTGTGTAAACAAAGCATCTAACCTCACACCTAAACACACACAGAAATACCTGCTCATTCAAACTGAAATTAGGTATATATGATACAAGTAATTAAATGTCAAGTTTTGTGTGCTCTGAAGTATTGTTTCCATTCAAAGCTTCCTTTGAAACCCAAAAGATTAAAAAAACATGTGTAAAGAAGATGTTTTAGAACACAATACAGCAAAACATAAGTCGCAGGCATTTCCAAAACATGCTCCAGGAAAATAACCAACTAGTTTAGAACTAAAACAGGATTTTGATACAACAAAAGTCAGAGAATGACATAATACTCTTTTCAGATGACAACAATGAGCATTGAAGCAGATCTGGCTTGGCTCAGCAGAGATATGAAGAACATATGCCATGAAAAACAAAAAAAAGCCTAACTAAAAGGGAAAGATCAAGAACAACAAATAATTGAACGTAGCTTTCAGTCATGAAAGACACACTAACAAGACCTTAATAATGGGGCTTGAGCATGAACAGCATACCAAAATGCATCTTAGTCCGTCAAAATGTGAAAACTCGATGCATTTTGGGCCATTCTACATACTACATCTTGAAATGCAACCAGTCTAGCTCATACATGCAGCAGAAAAGCATTAAGATATTGCAAAACTTGGAAGCTAAATTCAATGTTTGATACAAAAGAAGAAAGCCACTATAACCATTTCATTATGTTGCCTCACACTTAAGTTACTGGAACTTTATACTTACACTAATAAGTAACCACATATAGAGAAGTATATCCGTCCATGTGGATCCATTCCCAGAAACTCAGCTCCTTGCAAGCCCTTCAACACTGCAAATCCTCTGGGGGCTTTTTTCACTGAACACTCTGGGCAATACCAATCTCCTTCAGGTAAAGCATCTTTTGAGACCCCAACACACCTAGAATGGTATGCAGCAGGACAACCATCACAGCATATCAAAACCCCATCCATCCTGCAGAGACAGCATTCATCACTGTTCAAATTTTCTACATCATTTGCCTCAGGTCTTGCTGTTTCACATTGTTTATTCTGGATGTGACCTGAATTACCCTGAAATTTTACCATGCTCGTTGCATAACTTGTATTAACACCTGTTCTTGGATTTGAAATCGAGCTTTCCTGATCATCTGTTTTGATACAATCTAATACCACACTCTCTTTAGAATGATGTTTGAGTATCCTCCTCCTCCCCCTCCTAGCCTTCTTTTCAACTACACTAGTTGAAGCATTGATCAAGTTATCCTCTCCGTCAATCTCCACATCTCCTAGACGGGTACTGATTTCTGGCCTTATTTCTTCTTTAGAATGATGTTTGAGTTTCCTCCTCCTCCCCCTCCTAGCCTTCTTTTCTACTGCACTAGTTGAAGCATTGATCAATTTATCCTCTCCGTCAATCTCCACAACTCCTAGATGGGCACTGATTTCTGGCCTTATTTCTTCTTTAGAATGATGTTTGAGTATCCTCCTCCTCCCCCTCCTAGCCTTCTTTTCAACTACACTAGTTGAAGCATTGATCAAGTTATCCTCTCCGTCAATCTCCACATCCCCTAGACGGGTACTGATTTCTGGCCTTATTTCTTCTTTAGAATGATGTTTGAGTATCCTCCTCCTCCCCCTCCTAGCCTTAATTTCAACTACACTAGTTGAAGCATTGATCAAGTTATCCTCTCCGTCAATCTCCACATCTCCTAGTCGGGTACTGATTTCTGGCCTTATTTCTTCAGTTTCCATCACTTCATTACAGAGAAACTCTAAAACTGTTAGCTTCATAGACACTGATGTACTGTAGTACTCTCTATTGCAAAGCTTTAGGCAACCAAGTTTCTGGCCGGAAATTTTACTGAAACCTTGACTTATTAGGTATTCAATCAAATAAACAGGCCAGGTTATCCTGTCTAGTAAATTCCAATCCAAGTGCCTACACAACAAAAACACATAAAACTGAACTGTCAGTGTTTATTGATTATTTAAAGTTGGAAAGTTAAAGCCTTAGATCATAGCAATTAAATTTTCTCTCAGAATATACAGAGCCCAGAGAAAAGGAAAATCTTCATCTTCATTTCAAGATTATGGCAGGAACTAAGCACAATTGCAGTGACAATAGCCAAGACAGTCAAGGTCGAAAACAGTACAAGGAAAAAGGTTGATGTAAAGCAAACTGATAGGCCTACTTAGAGGCAAATGCCAGATACTAACATCTTAGAGTTGAATGGAGACAGATATGGTATCAGCTAAGGATACAGCAAATTTGAAAGGATCCCCAAATATAGATAAAATAAGATACAGTAATTATAAAAAATAAATATGTTCAACTATTATAAATCTAAAAGCATAGAACACACAAAAATATTTATTTATATCAATTTTTGTTTTATATGATTTTGTGATATCATACTGATATCTTTAATTGTATTTGTGTGTATGTCTCTGTGAACAAATATTTGTCTATGTGCGTGTATATTCAATTATTTATACATCTAAAAGCATAAAACATAAAAAATTATTTATTTATTTTTCTTTTCGATGTTTTATTTTGTAATATTTATTTGTTATATAATATTGGTGAGTTCAGTTGTCTTTGTGTGTACACGCATGTGTTTGTGTGCCTATGATGTGTATGCAAAAATATTATTTTATTTTTTGGGCAATTTTTGAAGGTTTTTCCATAACCCTAAACAGATGCAGCACTGGATGATGTGCTGCTCTGTCCAAACTTATCAGATATGCCTCAAATATGGGCTTGTATACGGATACATCTGGATACAGTGTCTAGCAACTCTGTCATATCCATTGTTGAATAGATGGTAACAGAGCTACCTGGTATTCGGCAGTAGCCTGCTCAAATCATTAAACAGATATAATCTGGTTGAGATTGTGGAAACAGACGTCAATCTCTACTAAACCTTGTGAATCAGCGACATTATGTATACTAGAGAGAGAGATGAAAGCATAATAAATAAAGAGAGAAATTATATTAATGCCCACACGTGACCCAAAGTAGGTCAATGGAACTCGAGAACACATCAATATACAATGGAAAGTTCTAGGAAGAGAAAATCCTATAGAGGCCCAAAAAGGGGAAGAGACCAAAACAAAACTACAATACAGCTGTGGACAACTAACACACAGTCACTGGCAAAGTTGGCTAGAAAGGGAGAACCCAAATACTAGACTTTCCAAAGGCCTAGTAAGACACAAGTGCCTCTTGATGTAAATCTTCTCTGCTTAATTTGAACTTAGGTAGATAAACTAGATCAAATGATGGCAATAGATCAAATAGCTAATACAGAAGTCTATTGAGATAAAGAATGAGGTTTGATCCAGTTCAGATCACGTAACAAGATGTCAATATGTGCTGAACCATGTGATTCAGCAATCCAGGAAACTCCAGCATAGAAGATGAAAGACCAAGAGACAAGAGTATAAAATTTATTTAAGAGTCACTCGCAAATTTAGTTTGATGAACAAGAATCAAATAACTAAATTTCTCATAGGCTTACTAAGAGGCAAGTACCTAATATTGTAAATCTACAAAGGGCACACTTCTTGAAAAGCCAAGGTACCAAAAACTCAAGAGCACACACAAACTCGATATTTGGCAAGTGGCTGATTAAAAAGCAAACTAGAGTTAATGCAGTTTTAATAGCCATTTGATATTTGAAACTTACCACTTGGAATTAAATACACAAGTGACTGAAATATGATTGAAGGTCATTTGCATGAATTTATAAAATCCAAATAATTCCCTTGATTAACTCTCATTGTTAATCAGTTTTATTCTAATGAAATAAAAAATTCTGACTTGAACTATGCATACCTAGATTCTCGTGCTAAAGATCCTGAAAAGTGTTAAAAATTCCAGAGCAAGAATTCACAAGCCACAAGAAATTGATAAGCCAGAAGAGGAGGAAGAAGTAGTCTTTCTTGGTGAGATCACTGAAGTTACCAGTACAGTATCAGTTATAACAACAGTTCCTATTTTCAAGCAGTTTTATAAATTAGCCAAGAGTTTTTCTTTTGATTTTTTAAAGCAGTATGTAAAAGAGGTTACAATTCCAAGAACGGTTATAATACCAATAGGATCTATTGAAGTTAAAAGGGTCCTTTCTTCCTGTAGGTACCTCAGTTGCTTCTACTGCAGTTTCTTTTTATTGTAAATTGTTGAACAAAAAGCCCAAAAGCTTGAGAATCCAAACATGGTTAATGTTGGTGATCCCAAAGTTCAGATGAAATATTCAAATAAATTCTGATGAAAGGACAAATTGGAGGGGGTTAAAGTTGGACAACCTGTTATCACTACCACCAAGAAGAATCTGTTAAGAGGAATAACACAAAAACAAAAAAACATACAATAGACTCCAGTTCAATGATCAAGTCAATAAGTAAATACCAAATATGCTTAAAAGTCCTTTGAAGAAAAGGCAAAGACAATTTCAAATTTGAACAACTATTTAAGGTGTTTTTTGACTATGTTGATGGGATCGGAATACTGATTACATCTTTGAATATTACAATACTAATATCTTCTTTGTTTCGGAAGCTTTACTTGTGTAATTGATTTACAGAGTAGAAATTGAATACCAAATAATATACTTTAATAGAATAATCAGTGTTGTGCTTTAATATGTGCTTTTGTTTGGTTTTATATGTGCTTTGCAATTTTGAATGCATGAATATATGACTGATTCATTTGACAATCAATTTCAATATGCTTTTTCTAAGATGCTTTATTGGGAAGTTAGAACTCAAAACGTTTATCTTGAATTGCACCACTTTAAGCGAATTCAAGTTAAATTATTTTCATTTAAGGGAGGTTACTCTAAAGATTTGTTTCAAACTAAGTTACCAAATTTTTGAAAATAGCTCGCATATTGGGAAAATTCAGTATGGGTCTTGGTTCAAGATCGGGATGGCCTAGGGTTCATCCAAGATTTGCCCAGGGACCTGTCTGAGGGCCCGGGACAGACCCTGGGTGAACCTATAGGCTGCCTTATGTTAAAACATCAATTTCAGTGATTATTTTAGTTATTTTAAAACAAAAAAGCACATTTGTAATTACCCAACTTGACCTGACATGGTTTAACATGACATAATTTCCCCTAAAGTCACTCAAATTACATGCATTTCACAAATACAAGAGATCACAACAGAAGTTTGCCTCCAAGCTGCCATCAAAGGTAAGTTTATCTTCTTCAAAAAAATTCCTGAAAAAAATCAAGTTTAGGAAGGCAACTATAGTGTGTTCTTGAAGGTATGTTTAAGAAAAGCTAGCATCTAGAAATTCGTTGTTGATGGACTTGCACTAGAATATTCACCTGGTTAATGGATAAATTTATGATTATCAGTATTTAATTTTTACAATTTTATGAAAACATCTTTAGTTTTTCCTAGATTTTATGATGAATTTTAGGTTTTTATTTAAGGTTATAACTTATAATTAGTATAAAATTTCTGACATTTATTGTGTTTTATGCTTTCAGATTTTTTTTTTTTGCTAAATTTTACTTTAATTTATTAACTTTACTCTTACATTACTAGATTTAATTTTTATTTTTATTTCTTATATTCAATTTTGTATTCTTATTATTTAGAAATGGCTCTCCAATTTTTATCGGCTAATGAACTTATTCAAATTTCATTCTCAAACACAAATGTTATGACTTGAGACAAAATCCACATGAACACAAGCAAGAAATTTTTTTGGTTGCAGAAAATTAGTCAAAGTTAATTTATTTTAACCCCCTTAGGGTTGTTGAAGAAAATGGTGTAAAACAAAAAAGTAATTCAAATTTTAATCTACTTTAATCCATATTCTTGGCTCATTAATGGTTACCCAGGACCCTTAATTCAAAGAAACGTAGTAAAATCCACACAAGCACAAGCAAAGAACTTTTCTAGTTATAGTTTTTTCCTTGTAAAATCTTTACCAAACTTAACAAAATATTATAAGATTTACTGGCTGAAACTCAACAATAGCCAGCAAGCATTTGAACTTTGTAGTGAATAAATAACATAAAAACTTGGGCAAATGAAGATTCGGTGAGACTAGTCAAGAGTCAGCTAAGTCAAACTGAGACTAGCCAAATGTTAGCTAAATGTTTGCCATTTTTGGCTAAGGATTTGCCTAGTGTTTTTGACGAGTTAAAGCAAAGCAAAAAAGGTTTTTCTACCGTACAAAAGAGATTTTTAACCATAAAAGACAAATTTCTGCATGAATTTTGAACCATGGGACCATATAAACTGGGTTACTTTTTCATAAAACCTACATGAGTGGATTTGAATAACTTTTTTACTTATAATTCTTACATAGGTAAAATCATCAAAAAAGAGGTCTAGGAAGTTATGGCGTGCTAGTCAGACAAAGGTTCAAATCAACCGAACTGCAATATGGCAGCCCAAAATCTCACTCAACCTGTGGCAGCAGAGTTGTCACAAAACATGGAGCACATTTGAATGTAAAACAGGTTTAAAATCTTACAGGTGTGGACAAGCATACCACACCTGCGTTTAAAATAAAAGCTGAAAGCCTTTTAGAAACAAAAGGATGATATAAAATAAACTCAAAGAGATTTTCACCTGCTTAATACACCGAGCCCATAGTTTCTTCGGAAGATTATACGTTCTCACAGCTCAAGTAGATGGTTCTCATAAGACCATCTGGAACATGAGAATTCGCAGCCCCATTTGATGGGACCTCAGATAACAGAAGCCCGTGGACCACACAAAAAATTTCGATGGAAGCAAATTTAAATTAAATGAATTGGGAGGCTAGCATACAGGGAGTTTGATGTCAGTTAGGAAAACTAGATGGTGTTTTTATTAGGGAGCCCTAGGTTGAGACATAAATGTGAACTAATCGTGAAATGTAGCTGTATAAAGGTTGCCTCAAAAATAGGCAGTTGGGATGGAAAATGTGAACCGCTATTCGTGAAATGTGGGTAGGCATGTATGTAACTGGAACTGGAGACCGACTACTTGCAAAATGTGGGTGCTTGCCAAAACACCAAACAAGGATGTTCAGCAAGGCATTTTATGCTCATTGACTCCCTCAAAAATTAGTAGTTGAATCCCTCAAAGGGCAGATATAATTGACCGGAATAGAAGGAACACCGCATTAGGCAGCGCTGCAATGGTAAATTCTAAAAAATTGCAGAAGAAAAAAATACCTCAGACACCGGATCGCAACAGCTGCAGCAGGACCCTCGTCAGGGACAATAAATTCGAGATGCCGACGCAATGTCTGCAAAAGTGCGAGATGAACATGGTCCATAAGAGAATTAGCTTCTTCACAATTCAACGCTCCGACAAAATCCTGCAGGCTGAAGGGGCTCAAAAACAAGAGCTTGCTGAAACTCCTCAAAGTAGTATACACATAAAAGAGAGCGGGCACAGATTCCGCGGGCACAAGCAGATCCCCGGACGACGAAGGCAGCGGGAGTTTGGCGGCCAAACGCCGCCGTCCCCGCCGACGAACACCATCACCAATAACCCTGGCACCTTCATTTCCCTCGCCATTTTCTTTCCCATTTTTCGCCGCGGCCTCGGCAGCCTGTCGAGAACTCCTCCGCACAGGTCCCGCGTTCAAACCTTTGCCCCGCCGCTTTCTTCCTTTGCGTGGCTGATCAGCTTGCTCCGTCAAAGCCAGTGGAGGGTTACTGTCCTGTTTCGTTTCCTTCTCGCCCCTAGACTTTTTCTCAACACTCTCATCACCACCGCGCTTTCGCTTTCTTCCTTGAGCCATTAAAATCCCTTTCACCTCCTCCAACTCCAGCTCCTCTGCATCCCCGTCCTCGTAGCGGACTTTATAAAACCCTCGAGCCGAATTAAATCTAATAATTTTACCAACGAAGAGACCGAAACCCTTGAACTTCTTGTTTACCGTTCTGCCCACAAGATGCTTTCCGCATTCGAACCTGTGATCTCCCATCTCTAAGCCTGGTTTGTCTGCCCTTTACCCTAACAACTGCGCCTATTTTATATCGATCGTAGGAGTCGTCCTCTTCTTCCATGGTTGTTTGTGTGAGGTTATTTTTATGTCTTTTTTTTGTGTCAACGACAATGCCTGAGCAGCGTAGGCAGGATTGTGGAAAGAAAAGCATAATAATTTATGTGTTATTAAACTTACTGTTAATAAATTATATTCCTTCCTTGGGGTGGTTTTCTTTCTTTGTTTTGTATTTTTTAAATTGCTCCCATTGTTACAGTACAGTATTCCATTTTCCCATGTAATTTGTATGGAATCCACGCTTCCGAAATGGAATGCACTTGAGGTAACTACAGTTGGAGGAGTTGGGCATTCGCTCGGTAGTTTGTCTCCACCAATGAAGAAAAAGATTTTAAAAAAACAAAAAATAATAATTACAACTTGAGTTGTTTGGGGAGTGAGATTTTTTTGAGGTTTTCTTTGAGTGAGTTGGGTTTTATTTTGTCTCTTGGTTTTATAGATTGTTTAGTTTCGAGGATGTTATTAGAAAATTATTTTATATTATCTTTATTATATGTTTAATAAAAAATCATATTTAGGGTTCATTTTATAGTGTGATGGTTAAGTGGTGGTGTTGTTGTGGTCACCAAGGTTCAAGTCTTCCTTGGTCTATTGTGATTGCAGGCACTATGTCTTCACTGATCCAATGTGTTTGTAGGCTTGATCTGCAGCGTTGAGGTTGTTGATGGCGTTCATGCCATGTGTCAGGCGTTCATGCTTGAGGCCCATTCCCTCGTTGGGCTAGTGTGCTTGTGGGCTCTATGTCCTTGTTGGATTGTCATGCTCGTGGGAGTGGACTATTACTAGCATTCATGTCGAGGAGGAGGTCCCCCAATTGTGGCTTTTATGCTCGGGCTAGGATAAAAAAATTCGATGTAACTAATCAAAAATAAAATTAAAAAAATCATATTTGGTTGTGCAATCTTATTTAGTTTTTGGTGTTTTCAAAGTTTTCAATATAATAAATGATGAGTTTTTGGTAGGAACATGTGTGCCTAGGAAGGGTTTTGAAGCTTACTTGCATTCATCACAAGGAGATAGACTCACTTTCCTTTCTATAGGGTGTAATCAAACTCATTAAGAATGGCACTAATGATATATGTACCCTCATATCAATTGTATTTATAAGATGAAGGGAATTAGATTGGGGGAGAAAATATAAAAGTGTGATGAAGTATTTAATGTAGCAAAAGCTCATTATTTTATGAGTATGTAATCACATATTTTGGAGATAAACAGTAAGGCATGTGTAAAAGGTTGCCCCTAATATAAACAAACTACAAAACAAGAATAGTTATAAATGTTAGATAAGGATCATTTAAGCACATTAAGCATGTAGCAAATATATGTGAATAACATCTTGTGATAATTGCATGGGATATATAGAAAGATATGCATGTAAGCACACATAAGTAGGAGATTAGTATGAAGATATGTGTATAAGGCTCCCTGATATAGGCAAGTGATAAGATAATGATGGCCCATAGGTTAGATAAAGATCACAAGAATATTAATAGGGTGTAAAAGACATGGGCATGGTAAAGGTCATGTACTAGACAAAGAGATGTGGCCATGGTAAGGCTCATAACATGTAATCAAAGGATCTAAACATGATAAGCATTTGATGCAAGGGATCGTAAGATATTGGCATGACAAAGATCGTAATATGGAATCATAAGGCATAAGCATGATAAGAATCATAAATATGGAATCATGAAATGTAAACATGATTAGGATAATAAACATTAAATTTTATATGATGTGTATGCATGATAAGGATCATGAGCATAGAATCCTAATAAATATTTAAGCATAATAAACATAGCATGGAAGTAACACCAAAAGCATGAAACATAAGAAATGTGGTAACACCATAAATTGTGTGGCATAATAACAATTAAAATGGGGAAAATAAGACAATTAAATATGAAATATTATGGATAAGAACATTCAAGATGGTAAAGAAACATGTGAAAAGATGAATGGCTGCCATGGAACATGTGAGGATAGCAATCAAATAAGGTAAACAAAAAATCATAGAAGCTAACAAGGAAAATAAAAAAGCGTAGGAATTAAACATAGTAGGAACAACATTAAAGGTGTCTCCCAACTAGGAAACAAATCATGGAGTTAAATATATAAGGTGAAATAGAAATTAGGAGATGCATAATAGGCATGGCATAAATAAAAGACCAAAGTGTAAGAGCACACAATGTAGATGGAAGAATAAGTAGAGAGGGTCACAACATTCATGGCATAAGAAAAAGTTCAATGTAGAAACGACAAAAAAAAAACAATGAAGAAGCAACATAAACACTACAACACATGTTCAAATCTAATTATGTCAACATACATCATTAAAGGTGTCTTTGTAGACATGTAAATAGGCCTAACTGACATTATGCATCTAAATCTGATTAATTAACGTCAATTTATTCTATTAATCAAATAAAGCAATTTATTAGATTAATTCACTAATGTTCATCAAAATTTATTAAATAAATCAAATTATTTAATTAAGTCCCCTAAAGTCCTTTCATCTAATTTAATAAATCAAATGTCACAATCTCCTAATCCCTTCAAATTAATTAATTCTAAATTAATTAAATCCTAATCATCATTACCCATTCTCTAAGTTTTGACTCAACCTTGATCAAACTAAACCCATGTTTAACTAACCCACTTGCACGTGAAAATAGATTCTTTTAATTAACTAATTACCCTATTTTCCCTCACAAAACCATATGCTTTGGGAATATTCCTCCAATAACTCCACTTATTTGACTTTCTTACCCAAACATTAACTCCTCTTACACTCTCAACCATATGCATTAATCTCTCTTACATCCTCACCCACATCCTCTTATACTCTCAACCATATGCATTAATCTCTCTTACATCCTCTTAGCTATGCACATTCCCCAAAATGTGCTCCATCCTCACCCACTAGAATTGAGACAAGTGTCCCAATCTCATTGGCTATCCTTTAGTCCCACATTCCTCCAATCTCCTCATTCTTCAACCCTTCAACCCTATTTATAGAGGGCTTATCTATGAAGAAAGGATCCACAATCTCAAGCATTCTCACGATAGGCATATTCATCACTTGCATCTTCATCACATTGGAAGCTTATCAAGGGGGTGGAAAAGGGCATCCTTTCCACATCAAAGGAGCACCACTCCCACTATGGGATAGAGTTTGATTAATTATTTTATATGCTTTCATTTAGCTTCTTTGTTTAATTTGACTTCCATGCTAATATTTGTCAAGTTTGAGCAAGTGCAGAGAAAGCATCTACATTTTGGTGCCCACCATTTTTTGGCAACTTAGCAACTACATCAAAAGTCATTGCACCTACAGCTAAACTTTTTTCTTTTCAACAGTAGTTTACGGGCATTGGAATCATTTGATGAATTTATCATCGGTTTTGTTTGCTTTTTCATCACAAGATTTCCATGATGCATATTATTGCTTTTCTTGATTTATGTTGGTGCTCCACCTCTTCTGAACTCATTTTCACACGGTCTCTTACAGATTCAAGGAACAATCGATTTTTGCTTGTGCTAGACGTTTGTTGAAATTAACATTTATCAATTACTTTTGTTTCTCTACTAATCCATATTCTGTTATACGACATTAAACTGTAGCCCATGAGATCTCTTTGACTAGGGAAAAACTTTGATTAGATCATGTGAATCATCGATGCTTCCACCATTTCCAGGTATGTTTGCCAAGGCGATTGCAATATGAGGTGTAGTTGATTGATAGTTGAAGCAATAATATAAACCATTTGTGACTCCTCCATTATCTAACCAAGGTTGTATTGGGTTTAATCTGTGCAACTACCACCAGTATTCCTTCTACTTTATACTTTCATGGATGTCCATACCGTGTTCCAAATCAATCCCAACTCGATTTCCTTTTGTTGCCATAAGCCTTATGGCGAGGGGGCCCGATAAGGTAGATCTCATTGATTTATTAGTAAAGATTATGGAATTTGGTTTTATACCTGCTAATTGCATTATCTTGAAAGTTTTTAAAGCCTTTTCAACAAGTCCATTTTGTGTGAATCCTACGATTATTGTTGTCCATGAGATAACAGCTTAAATTAATGATCGAATTCACCTGTTTGTTGTTTGTTGGCCAATATTTGTTGTTTGTTGCATTTTGTATCTACCATGTTGAATATTAACCTGTTACCATTGTAGACCAAGATATCACATTGTGGAGTATTGTAAATGCCAATATTATTGCTAATATTGCATTTTTGTCAGCGACAAGTGGAGAAACAAAATATTACAAGCTAATTAATCAACATAGACACTTAGTCAATGCTACAAAGCTCTATGGGCATATGTAGCTGAAGTTTATTGTTAAACTTGCTTGCAGATTTTTGGGATGAGAGGAAGAAAGTGTTGAAAGTGTATTGTTAAACTTGGTTGAACTATCACTTCAAGATTTTGCGTTTATGTTACCTTAACATGTTGCGTTTTTGTTTTATTTATGAAGGTTCAACTTTAAAAAGCCACTGAGAGGACGTGGGTTGAGGGAGCAATCTGTTGGTAAAGGTGTCATGTGTGGAGGGAAGATAGAGATCTTTCTGTAAAGATAATGGTCAAGTCAGTTTTGGAAAGAGAGTAAATCATATATTTAATTGCTTTATTTCAAGTATTTGGCAGTCGTAACAAATACCTCTCTATATTTACTTTCCACATATTCAATATTTGTTGCATTGCATTGAATAATGACTATCGTGTTCTTCAAACTTTGAAGCATTTAATGTTGATTTAAAGCATTAAGTCTTTAATATCGGTTTGAAGCATTTAAGTGATTTAGGAGATTATGGATATTTACATAAAAGAGTTTGATTTTGATGCCTTTGAGAAACACTTGGAAAGCTACAATATTACAATGACTTGAATAAATGATTGTTGCAGGTGTAACTTTGAAGAAATTGATTAAATTCAGTTTCTTTCTACTGTTTACAATACCTACACTAATAGGAGGGAACAACTAGGAATATACTTGTTGCTTAGACGGATTACCATATATTGACCTGATATATGCAGATAAGACCATAAGCAGTTAGATTAAGCAATATCTATGTCATGGTTGTTTGTTTGGATGTACGGTGTGAGATTTAAAGGTGCAATTTAAAGTTCAATTACTTCCTAGCTATCATATGTTCTTGTCATAAAGTAACTCATATGTCTATGTTTTAGATCCAAAAATGAAATATACTCTGACAGATTTCGTGGTTACGTATAGGGGCCTCTTATGAGTGGTAATCAAGAAGATTTTGAATCCAAAGATATCGAACAACAAAGGAGTAAATTACACTAACATTTTTTTACTGTTGTCAGGCCTTACTAAATGTTCTTTACTTTTAGGGGGTTTTGCAAATACTTTTAAATTTCTTTGCATTGATTTGATCTTACAATCTTATCTTTTTTTTATAGGTAAGTTCTATCAAAGGGGATAGCACCCGTTTACAAAAATAATAGATGGCAACATATGCCAGCAACTATTAACTATTGATGCCTGATTACATTCGCAGAAATTGGTAGATAGTTGCCAAAGTCCTGCCCAAATCAACCACCTTAGCCAAACTATTCTCACCAAGCCAAGATTGCCCATTACGCATATACCGGACAAAGGCATCCATGCTAGAGTTCATCACCCCAGTCTGATAAACTTCCCATGCATTGGCGACAAAGTTCTCCCTTGGTCCTTTCTGCCTCCTCAAAATCTCAACTTCAAACACCTCTTCCTCCTCTGCATCATCTTCGGGGTCTACAGAGTCAAAAAACAATTGAAGGTGGCTAACCAATCCCGACCCATTCATTTCAAGAATAGCATTGGCCACTGCAGCCACATAGATCTCAGCCACAAACCCACCAAGAAGCTCGACCATTCTCTCCCGCGAACCAAGAATATCCACCAAGGGCCCAATCACCATTTCACATATTTTCCCATCACACCTATGTCACTCATCATGGAACACCCCATCCACCACACCCATGATTGTCATTAATACCTCAAGACGCTGAGCACAAAAGAGGCAGCGACATTGTGCAACCCGATTCTCATTCTTACAGCAGCAACTAAAGCCGAAGCAGTGAACTATCTTGCTTCCTTCCCACCCTGCCCACAAAGCTATTGGTTGTGTTTACCAATGACTTTCACCGACTTAAATAATAATCTAGCCGCACCCAAGTCGAGAATCCACTGCAACTTCTGACATCGAGTTGGGGATCAAATCCCCACCAAATCTTACTAAGGAGATCTATCAACACCACCTACCTCAAATGTGTGAGCCACATACACAAAGTCACGGGTCCGGAATCTCTCCATTGAGACCACCACCCGATTTCACTTTATCTTCATCTAATATAGCCTGTAGTCCCGTCCATCGATCTGCAGAGGAATCAACAAGTACTGTTGTTTCTTGAAAAACTCCCCAGTTTGCCAACATGTATGTCGCTTTGTTTGCTTCTCTATACACGTGTTGAAGAGAGAAGTCTACCAGTCTGCCCAAAAGTTCTTTTATCATCTCTATCTAGTTTCCAATTAGCCAGTTAGGAGAATTCCCAGAAGAGACTGCCTGGATACAATTTTGTGAGTCCCCCTCTATTTCCACTGCAACCACACCTTTTTGTATACACAACTAAAGACCAAGGGCTAATGCTTCCAGCTCTGCTATGTTATTTGATTGGACTCCCAGATTCTTTGAAGCTGCCCAAACATAATTACCACTTTCATCTCTAATAATGCATCCTGCACCAACCCACCTTGAATTACCTTTAGCAACACCGTCGAAGTTAAGCTTACACTTTAACCTCACCGGTAGAAGCCAACATACTTTCTTCCTGTCGACTTTGGTTGATTCACTTACCTTACGCCTAGAGACCTTTAGGTTTGACCACTCCTTTTGTATCACCTCATCCCACCTTGTGAACTTTTCCTTAGAGCTAATACTTGTTCTAGTATTTGTCGTTTCTATGATTGCTTCCTAAATTTTTGTTATGAGTTGGTCATAATTTAATGTTGACTCCTTAAAAATGTGCCTGTTCCTTTCTTTCCATAAAGTTTCTTATCTTGCTAGAAAGCAGAATGAAAGATTATCGATTAGATATCATCTTTAAAGTTTTGTTGACTGCACATCTATTAAAATTGATTTTCTTTCAATATTTATTTCCTAAATCGTCTCTTAGCAATTAATTCTCACATGTTTGTCTTTTTATCTTGCAGATCTTGTTTGCACATGGAACTTGAAAATTTGAAGCACAGGAAACAATCTTTGAAGAATTAATATTTGAGTTGGAAAAGCGGGCATTGAACTTAAAAAAGCATTTTTAAATGCTTATTGTAATAACCTAGGTCATTCATTCCTGCTTTTATTTTTTTGTTTTAGGCCAACTAGATCAATGTGGGTTTAAAATTAATCATTGATTTGATTTTTTCAAGTTGGACTAAAATTGAACATTAGAAACTTACTAGACATTGCTTTGTGGGCTAAAATTGAACAAGACAAACTCACACTTAGCTTGGTGCTTTAAAATGAATTCATCATTTCTTTGAAAGCTAAAACGAACAAGTGCTTGAATTGTGTGATTTTGTCTTTAACACATTTTGAGTGTGTATCCTCTCCCCTTGTGCTTCGTGCGATCTTGGGTGAAGAGAAACACTCCAAGTGTACTTTTATGCTTTGTGTAACCCTTAAGAGAGGACTTACTATGAGACACACTTGCAATGGGAAACTCATAGGCAAGTTCTTGCAAGCAGGTTTACCGACGGGCTATATTAAAGGTTGGTAAATCATGAGAAAGTACCTTGTATCCTGGACTATATAACATATTGCACCTAGTACCATGCCTTAATTGGGACGAGAATGGTAGTAAGAGCCTTAAGTGACAAAGCGAGTGCACATACAACTGGGTGTTCTCAGTTTGTTACTAAGAACCAAATTGTTTAGTTACCAAAAATCCTTAATACTTTTTGGTCCAAGTGTTGAATAGTCTAGATAACTTGGGGTGTGAATCAGTTATCATAAAATAATTTTCTTTAATTTTATTAATCTAGAGCAATCTTAAATCAATTAGATAATAATTAAAATAGATATGAACATGAAAGCACATAACAACACCATGCACAATGAACACCAGAGTTTACGTGGAAACCCGAGATGGGAAAAACCAAGGAGAATGCTCTTTCTCAATTATAAAACACCAGTTAAGGTAATTTTTACAAGGGCTCACTGCCAAAATGCTCACTACAAGTAAGGCTCACTACCTGGCTATTACAGCCAAAAGTAAAAAGGCTCACTACTAAAAGAAAAAGGCTCATTGCTAGAAGAATGATGAAAGGGAATCCATTGCTGAAAATAATCGTAGACATCCAAATTTGATCACTTCCATATGATCAAAATCGTCTACTCTATTCATCTATTTCATTAATAATGATTAAATAATTTATTTAATCATTATTTCATTTTATGCCTAAGGTTCCTAAAGTATGTAATGAAATAAATTAAATACTTTACCTTATCCCTTTTCTTCTCTAAATTACATAAACATGACAAATTATTTAATTTAGCCATTTAACCTATTTGGATTAAAAACCAAATTTTAATTCATTTTTTCCTCTCTCCTTGTCACATTCTCCATAACCCTTTTTTAATCCAGATTAAATTAATTAATCTATGATTAGGATGTGCACCACTTAATCAAGATTAAGTGTCACATCCTCCATAATCTCTCACTTGCCTCTAATTTCTCATTAATTATCCTAATCCTGTGTTTGCACAACCTTAATCATAATCATTAACCACATTTAACTTACCTTTTTTGGTCAACCTTCCCACTTACCATTTTTAGTCTGGACTCTCTTTCCCATGTGAATTTTTAATTCACATTTATTTGCCCAAGGCTCCTATCTCCTCTATGTGAATTTTTAATTCACTTTTGTCTTCCCAAGGTCTTCCCCATCCCCATGCAAGGGTCTAGAAGGCTTGACTTGTCATTTTACATGTGCCAAGGACTTCTAGAACCTTGGACTTGTCACATCACCCACATGTGACAAATCTCCAGCTTTTTGGAGACCCTCTTTTACCCATTAAACTCTCCAATGAATGTAAATTTTTAATTTACATCTATTCTTCCAACCACTTCCCTTTTTCCCATGGAGATTTTTGAGGAATTCTAAAATTCTTCAAATGTTTCTTTCATCTTCATTTGGAGACAAAACGTTTCTTTTTGAGAAAATCTTTTCATTCTCCAAGGTACCTCAAAGGTACTTGTCCTTCATCCACCTCATGTACTTCCCTTCCACCTCATATACTTCCCTTCCACCTCATGTACTTCTCTTCCACCTCACTTCCACATCACTCCACTCTAAGACATCTCACATTCCACATGTCAAGATGTGAGGGCTTGTGAGTCTTCAACTCACCATAGCCCTTCATCTTGATCTTGTTGGATCAATCTCAACCTTTGAATTCTCTAGAGAATTCCAATTAGCTTATAAATACCCCCTTATTTCTCCCATTTTGGGGAGAAAGTCTTTTGCAACCAAACTTTTGCAAATTTACCATTTTAGCTCTCATCCATCATAACACTTAGCATTCTCATCCATCTTGCATCTTGCATCCATTTAACTCCATTGTCATCCAAGGAGCACACAACTCTTCAAGATCAAGAGCCAATCAAAGAAGCAACAACATGAAGGTATAACAGCAATCAATTTGTTTATCTTACTTTCATGTTATCCATTTTCTTAGGCTAATCATTGAGGTGCCCTTTTATCTTGTTGTTTCTTCTTGTTGCATTATTAGTTTTTATCTAGCATCTCACATTAGGACTTGACACTTTATTAGGATCACATTTCTGGCACGCCCGGTGGGACCCATAGAAGGGTCCCTGTCTTTTACGTTTTTTGTTGTTTATCTTGTTTACAGGTTCAGGTCGCAAAGGGGTGGATTTTCCCTCCCGAGCACTGCAAAGGGGCGCATATGCCATCATGATCCGACGTTTCTGCCAGTTTTTCACTACAGAAGTACGGATACGCCCTCACGATCCAATGTTTATGTCAGTCTTTTTGTTGTAGAAGTGCAAATACGCCCTCACGATCCAACGTTTCTGCCAGTTTTTACTACAGAAGTGCGGATACGCCCCTGTGATCCAACGTTTCTGCTAGTTTTTACTACAGAAGTGAGGATACGCCCCCGCAATCCAACGTTTTTGCTAACTTTTTTCTACAGAAGTACGGATACGCCCCCGCAGTCCAACGTTTTTGCTAACTTTTTTCTATAGAAGTGCGGATACGCCCCCCAATCCAACGTTTTTGCTAACTTTTTTCTGCAGAAGTGCGGATACGCCCCCACAGTCCAACGTTTTTGCTAACTTTTTTCTGCAGAAGTGTAGATACGCCCCCGCAATCCAACGTTTTTGCTAACTTTTTTCTGCAGAAGTGCGAATACGCCCCTGCAATCCAACGTTTTCTGCTAACAGTTTTCTACAGAAGTGCGGATACGCCCCCATGATCTAGTGTTTTTCACAGCTAACAATTGCTTGCAGGATCTTTATTTCATTCAAATTTTAAATTTTTCCTTACTATTTTATCTATTCACTTAGCATAATTAGGGGGAAGTAATACTTGTTGTTTGTTGTGTTTTTTTTTGTCATTGTGTTACCCTAAGGGGGCATTAATTCGTTTTCACCCTCTCCCTTTGCACTTTGTGCGGATCTAAAGGGGGTAGTTGGAAACGATTAGTGTCTTCTTCTTAATGGGACCTGCTTGGGGATTTCATCACCCCAAGGGATGATCCCAACCATGCGTACCGGCGGGGTATATAAAGGGGGGAGAGCCAAAGTTGTACCCCAATCCAGTTGTGTCATAATGGGTGAAGCATCGAAGCTAGGGTGATACCTAGATAGATGTGAAGAGTTGGTTCGAGCCTTTCAGTATCTCATTGGGGTTCCTGACTCATGCTTGTGACGGACTGGTGTTCACGGTTGTGCCTCACGTACCGAGCATATATCGAGGACTCCCTAGAAACCTTGTTCATCCTAGAGTAAGACTTTTGTCGGCCATACCCCTTAATATTAATCATAGGATTGTGCTTGTTCAAAGTGTCTTTCTGTGAAAAATCAACAAATTTTGATAAGTCAAACTTTCATTGAATCATTCCAAGTCTTTGCCATAATCCCTCATTTCCAAACCAAGTCACTGTTTTTCCGTAGAAGTGCGGATACGCCCCCCTATTTCAGCGTTTCTGCCAGTTTTTTACTGCATAAGTGCGGATATGCCCCCCTGTTCCGATGTTTCTGCCAGTTTTTTACTACAGAAGTGTGGATACGCCCCCCTATTCTGACGTTTCTGCCAAATTTTTTTACTGCAGAAGTGTGGATATGCCCCCCTGTTTCGACATTTCTGCCAATTTTTTTAATTGCAGAAGTGCAAATACGCCCCCCTGTTCCGACGTTTCTGACAGTTTTTACTGCAGAAGTGCGGATACACCCTCTTGATCCACTGTTTGACTGCAGAAGTGCGGATATGCCCTCCTGAATGGACAATTTCATCCATTTGACCATTCTAAACCCCCGTTTGAACTCCCAAAGTCTCCATTTGATCATTTTATCATCCTAAGCACTCATCTAACCAATCTAAACATTCATTTGACCATTCCAAACCTCCATTTAACCTTGCTAAAACGTCCATTTACCACATTCACATTGGTCATTCCGTCATTTGGGATACCCATCTTACCATGTGACCTAAACATTTCCAACAACACATCTTTCATTTGCATTCATCATCATCTCTCAACACAAAATCCCTTAAACCTTGTTTTAGGAGTTATCTCCCGAATTGACCAAGGCGTTAAGTTTGATCGTTATCCTACATATCAATCATTGTCTTCAACCAAATCAATCCACTTTTATCTTGAGGCGAATTTGTGTTGTAAGTCAACGTCATTGGCCCAAATCAATCCCCTTCTATCTCAAGATGGATTCAGTGCCATGATCATTGATTTAGCTAGTTCAATCCGATCAACCAACATTATAAGTCACTTAGGGTGATTTCTGAATTAGGTCTTAGGATCTCTTCCATCAACCAATCCAATCCAATCTATCCAAATCCGATCAAAATTCCATCATCCAATCAAATCCAATCCTCATCCAAATCATCAAATTGATACATCATCAATTGATCCAATCAAATCCAATCCTTATCCAAATTAATTGAAACATCATCAATTAATTCCATCATCCAATCAAATCCAATCCTCATCCAAATCATCAAATTGATACATCATCAAATCATCCATCAACCAGTCCTTATCCAATTATCAATTGATCCATCATCCAATCCCAATCTGAGCTTTCATCCAATCCCCATATGAGCTTCCAATCCATCCTAGTTCTCCATCCATCATCTATTATGTCTTACTAATCTGTATCCATCATGAATCTTTATCCCCCTTTCACACGACCAATAATAGTAGTCAAGGGGAATCATAACTTCATTGATGACGATAATGAAAATCTTGTTGATCATGAAGATTGTTATATAGATCCCCTTGACGCTATCATTGATAGCAAGCTCTCTCCAACCGCCTTCCAAAATCTCACTACTTCTTCAAACTATCCCACCATGCCTTCATCTGCATCTAATAACAGTCTTTATTCTACCCTTGACAAGGGATATCCAACATCCTCACCATCGACATATTCATCATGTCCTTCCTTTCAACCTCTATCCTACCCAACATCCATATCCTCCTCTCCTTATCATCATCAACAATCCCAATACCTCTACGTTAATCCCACATCCCAATCTTCCCATCCTAATCCACCATCTCAATCCTCTCATCCTAATCTACCATCCATATCCTCCTACGCCAACCCACCATACATGTCCTCCTACGATGGTTCACCACCTCAATCTTCCTATTCTAATCCAACATCCACACCTTCCTATCATAATCCCCCATCCCAATACCCTTACATTAATTCCACATCTCCCCATTCTAATCCTTCATCCACATCTTCCTACTATCACTCCCCATCCCAATCTAATCCAACATTTGCATTCTCCTACATCACCCCCCCTTTTCTCGCATTATATCTTACTCCTCCATCTAATCCTAACCCTCCATCTCCTCCAACTACACTTAGTTCTACATCTAATCCTCATCCACACATCCAGTCATATAATCCTCCAATTCCTAATCCTAATCCTCCATCTCCTCCTAGTCCTCCATCCATTCCCATCCCTTCATCTAATTCTAATCCTTCATCTCCTCCTAGTCCTCCATCCAATCCCATCTCCACATCTAATCCTAATCCACCAATTCCTAATCCTAATCACAATCCTTCATCTCCTCCTAGTTCTACATCTAATCCTCATCCACACATCCAGTCATATAATCCTCCAATTCCTAATCCTAATCCTCCATCTCTTCCTATTCCTCCATCCATTCCCATCCCTTCATCTCCTCCTAGTCCTCCATCCAATCCCATCTCCACATCTAATCCTATTCCACCAATTCCTAATCCTAATCACAATCCTTCATCTCCTCCTAGTTCTACATCTAATCCTCATCCACACATCCAGTCATATAATCCTCAAATTCCTAATCCTAATCCTCCATCTCCTCCTAGTCCTCCATCCATTCCCATCCCTTCATCTAATTCTAATCCTCCATCTCCTCCTAGTCCTCCATCCAATCCCATCCCCACGTCTAATCCTAATCCTCCATCCCATCCCATCACTCTACCAAATCCTACATCCCTTCCAAATGTTTCCCAAGGACTCATGCAAGAAGAGACACCATGCCCTCCCACTTTATCATGTACTATCACTAGTGATGAGGCCCTCCTCCATCCTACACCTATCCCTCTCATCACCATTCCTACCACCATCCAAATGATTGAGCCGGTCAAACCCATCGAATCCATTGAATCCCCATATTCTACTACTAGATCCACCCAATCCATTGAAGACATCCAATCCCCTCCTCCTAGTCCTTCTATTCACAAACTTCAATCCCATGAACTTCATGAATCCTCCATCCTACTATCTCCCCCAATTGAGGAGTCCCTCCAACACTCTTCCATCATCATACATCCCACACGAGATGAGTCATGCCAAGAGCTTGATCCAAAGCATACAAGCATATCCCCTCCTCCTAATCCTACTATTCACAAACTTCAATCCCATGAACTTCATGAATCCTCCATTCTCCTATCTCCCCTAATTGAGGAGTCCCTCCAAAAGTCTTCCATCATCATACATCCCACACAATATGAGTCATGCCAAGAGCTTGATCCAAAGCATACAAGCATATCCCCTCCTCCAAATCAAGATCCTTCCATCCCATCTACTCCATCTAGAGAACATAGTCTTCTTTCATCTCATGATCCTATCCTCCCATCCATCCCATCTCAAGATCACACTATCTCATCCACTCCATCCCATGATCCCCTTTGCATTCACGATCCAATCACCCTATCTCATGAGCCCTCATCATCCATTTCTATAAATCCACATCCTATCATAACTAATCCCTTATTCCTCATTCCTCCTGATCAGGATATTGCTCTCCCCTCATCTCCATCGCATAATCCTCCATTGCACAACCCTCCATCGTTGCTGGCCATCGCATCACCACTATTATATCACCTTGGTACCATTACGCTCTCCCATGGTGGTCTTCTTGCAGGAGAAAAACAAATTCTATGCACGGCCTTTCCTCCTCCACCTGCTAACACACTTGCATCATGTTTCCAAAAGAATAAGAATCCTACCATAGATCATATGCTTGAGAACATGAACTATCAAGGAAAAGGTTTAGGCCTTCATGAGCAAGGTATTTTAGAACCCATTCAAGTCCAAGAACACCCAGGCACACATGGTCTTGGATATGTCTCCCAAAACTTGCACTCTAAAGATGTTGGTACAACCTTCGTACATCCTAAACAATCCTCTTCTAAAGGCACAAGAGGTACTTCCCATCGTTCTACCAAATCATTTGCAGCAGTCCCCCCTCCTCCATCATATCACCTCAAAACAACCGTCCATCTTCCTCCCTCATCCTCTAAATCCATTTTGGATCCTTATGCCCCTCCATCCATCATTGCTCATCCTCCATCTACTATGGGTTCTTATATCCCTCCATCAAACCCCACACATCCTCCCTATACACAGTCTATTTTGGGTCCTTATCTCCCAAAATCACTCCCTCCATCTTATCCTATTCATCCTTTCATTCATCCACCCCCTATCCCTCGTGTACAACATAAAAATCCTACCTTCATAACTCCTCATCAGGATCAACAAAGGCACCCCTCCATGCATCCTCCATCCACACTCCATCCACACATCATCCATCTCCTCGCATCTATCCCCTTGCTACTAAAAGAACTTTGGATGCCAAAACAAAAATGTATAAATCCAAATGTCCACATGAATCTAAAGCTCCTCATGTCGCCTTCAAAAGACATGTTGAAGAAAAGAAAAATCAAGTCCAAAATCCAAATCAATCCAAAAGGCCACAAAGGCCCACCGAAGCAAAAATAAAAACCATGTGGATCCCAAAGAAAAAAGGTGCCATAACTTCAATTGAAAAGTCCATAACGACATCCAAAGTTGTTATTTCCCCACAAAATCATTCACCTCCTCCATCTCCTAAATCTGTTTTGGGTCCCTACATCCCAAAATTCACTATCTTAATGCCTCCATTATCGCCACACTCTCCATCCATTCATCCACCTATCTTTTCGCATCCACCATCCCATGTGCCAATGTTGGTCCTGAACACCTTCCCCCATCACACATCCACTTCATCATTCCATCCATACACTTTCCAACATCCCATCCACTATCCCCTCTATCTCCCCCATCAAATCCCTTTAATCCATCCTCTTGCATAATCCATCCATTCTAATAAGGTTGTACCAACATCCGATGGTCACTTTACATATGGTCTCTTATTACCTCATATGGAACTTGATGCTTATGTCTTTCAAATCCGTATCCTCTAAATATGCATATCCCTATCCTCTAAATCTGCATATCCATATCCCTATCTTTCTCCATCTTCATCCACATCCTAGTCCGAAAAATACAAAAAAATCAAAAATCAAAAAATAAAAAAAAATCAAAAAAGAAAAGAAAAGAAAAATAGTAAAGAGAAATTCATTCGTCCAATGGTGAAAACTTGGAAAACAAGCACCTTGGATAAGTACCCTGATGAAAACTTGGCAAACAGGCGTCATGCGTAAATCCCCCATCTAGTCTCCTTCCACGATTGGGGGCAACATCCACTTATGCATTCCTTTCCTCCATCTCCTACATCTGCCTATCTTCCACATCCTATCCCTTTGATCCCATTTATCCCAGTCCCTCCATCTTCCTTGTGATCTTGATAAATGTAGGGGCAAGCCTATATACATGCTTTGGACACCTCTTGGCATATATTCCCCTCATCCATTCACTATCATATTCCTTATATACACCTATCTCTATCTTCCATTGTCCATGCATCCTATCCACCTCTATCTATCTTCCATTGCCCATCTCACTCCCTTACCCACCCATCTTGCTATCCCTCTTGCCTCATCATGCATGACACATCTAGAGTGGGGGAATCTCCTTATTTGCAATTGGGTCCTTGGAGACATCGTCCATCCATTCCGCCAAGTAATCCTCTCCATCTCCCCATCTTGCCCATCCTTACCTCCCCATCCATTTATCCATCCAATAATCCATTCCATCCTTCCAATCCTTCTATCCACTAATCCTCGCATCTTTCTATCTCCTCATTTTTATCCATCCATCCATTTACTTCTTTTTCCTCCTATCTCATAATCCCTTGTCATTGGTATCTAGCTATATGATACCCTCATGAAATCCAATGCCATTCTATCTCACTATCATCATTCCTATCTATTTCTCACATCTTTCAAATCTTCATCACTCTTCTATCCATCATCTATCCACCTATCCTAGCATCTTCTTATCCATCCATCCATTTCCCTCTATCATCCCTTGTCATTGGTATCTAGCTCTAGGCTACCCGCATGCACTCCAATGCCATTCACATCCTAATTCGTCCCTCCTATCTATTTCCCACATCTTTCTGATATATTATCACTCTTTATCATTCATCTATACATCCTCTCATCCTCCCAATTCATCTTCTACTAATCTAGATCACTATCCCATCCCTAAGCTTCACATATCCACCATCCTATCCACACGGCCTATCTTGTCTCATCATATCACCATCCTTCATGTGTCTTCTCATCATGATCATTCCATCGTTTGTCTTTGGCCTTGTGTCGAACTACGTTGCCCCTAAGCTTTCATGTAGGCAAGGTCGATCATTTGATCTGCAGCCGGGGCTTTGTCTTTTGTTTATCTTGTCATCCTCCATCGTCTGTCTTTGGCCTTGTGTCGAACTACATTCCCCTGCGCTTTCACGTAGGCAAGGTCAATCATTTGATCCACCCCCGGGGTTCTACCTTTTGTCTGTCTTGTCCTCTTCCATTTTATGTCTTTGGCCTTGTGTCTAACTACGCTTTCATATAGGCAAGGTCCATCATTTGATCGGCCCCCTGGGCATTTTTTCCATTTGGTCTTTGTCATCCATCAAGGTCTTCATTGTCCTCTTTCCGCTTTTATCCATGGCCTTTTATCCTGAACTACAAGGGCTCTGCGCTTTCATGTAGGCAAGGTTGATCTTTGATCAACCCTCGAGTCCCTAGGTCTTTAGGGTGTGTTAGTCCTATTAACTTGTCGTCTTGTCATCTTGTCATGTCATCAAGTATGTCCCTATCCTAGCTGGTGCTTACAAACAACGGTCATCTATATCACAAGATCCAATCGGTTTCCACTATCCTGCGTCATGTCAATCAACCAATCTATCCTCCATCTTTGGTCTCAATAGGATGTATCCTTCCTAACAGACCTCATCAACCCCATCCATCATCTTGATCCTATGGCAAAGGACATTTGAAATTGATTATGATCTTTTGATGCTTTTGGCTTTTGTTTATCATTTGAGGTCCCTATCATCATTTGTCCCGGTCGCCTTGATCCATCATATCATGGTGTGCTTTAACTAGTCAACATAAGGGCATATCTTGCTCATTTCTTTGTTTATGTCTTCTTGGTTGTCCCACGTAGTACCCACTAAGATCCCTGAGGTCTTTTGTTACGCTGGGGCATTCTTTTGTGCTTATGGTTATTCCAATACCTGGCCCGACCAAAGTCATCGTGACTTTGGGGTGTTGGGATAGCCTTCTTGTTTGTTGTGTTTCTTTTATGCATTAGACACTAATTCGTCTTGGTTTACATACTCTGACGCCCTGTGTCTTATGCTATAGCAAAACTCAGTGCTCCGAAGATGGCAAATTGCATTAGGATTGCATTTCATTTTCCATTCCATCATATTGCATGTATCCCTCATCCTCTCATCCATCAAAATCCCTCACTAATCCATAATCCTTCATCAATATCCCTCCCCTATCCATCCAATCTCTTATCATCATCTCTTCAATCTTCTTAGAATACTATCAATTGGTTATTCTAAGCATCTTGTCCCCCATCATTTCATTTAACCATCTTGCCTCCCCATCCTATCCTCATCCATTCAATCTAGCACAAATCATCTAATCACACTCTTGGTCTTTTTCCCAACCTTGCATGTCCAAAAAAGTATGTAAACTAGGGCGTATCCGCATTTTTACAGCAATCAGGAGGGCGTATCTGCACTTCTGCAGCAATCCAGAGGGTGTATCCGCACTTTTGCAACAATTGGAGGGCATATCCGCACTTCTGCAGCAATTTAGAGGGCGTATCCGCACTTTTGCAGCAATCCTGAGGGCGTATCCGCACTTCTGCAGCAATTGGAGGGCGTATCCGCACTTCTGCAGCAATCAGGAGGGCGTATCTGCACTTCTGTAGCAATTGGAGGACGTATCTGCACTTCTGCAACACTCAAGAGGGTGTATCCATACTTTTGCAGCAATTGGAGGGCGTATCCGCACTTCTGCAGCAATCAAGAGGGCGTATCCACACTTTTGCAGCAATCTAGAGGGTGTATCCACACTTTTGCAACAATCAGAAGGGCGTATCCGCACTTTTGTAGCTTGACTGGGGGCAACATCATCTGTGTCATTGAATCCACTTTTGCTCACCTTTGCCTCCCATCACTTATCATCATTTTCATATCCCCTTTCATCATCTCATCTCTCGCCCTTTCCCCCTTCTCTTCCTCCTTCATCACCCTTTTTTTTTTGGGGAGGGCGGGCCCCACGGGGGGGTCTCTCCCTGCAGTGGGGGGAATGCCCCCAGCCAGAGGCTGCCGACCGAAGGCAGTGTCTCCACCGCTCGCCGCGAGGCGGATTCGCCCCTCTGCAACACTGTTTTTCTCTTTTCTTCCCAGGGCCGCCATTTGCAAACCGTGCGTCAGATCGACTTCATTAAAAAGGCAAACTTGCTTATTTTTTTGAGCTCTTTCCAACCATACCTTTCATTTATTCCTATTAAGAAGTTTTTCGAGACCCCTTTCTTTTCCCTCCCTTTTTAAGGGGTATTTTTTTACTTCTTATTCACCGATTTTTCCTCAAACTAATCCCTTCCCTTCTTGGGGCCGCCATTTGCACCCCGTTTGTCCGATTGACTTTGTTCAAAAGAAAAACTTGCCTAATTTTTTTCCCTCTTTCCAACCATACCATCCATTTCTTTCTATCGAGATGTTGCTCGAGACCCTTATTTTTCCCTCGTCACCCTCTCGAGGGGGCATACCCTTCACATTTACCAATTTTCCCTGCCATAGTCAATCTCTTCCAAGATTGGGGCATCTTAATCCATTCCCCACTAATTGGACGTCTCAGATCCTCCTCCCCACATTGGGGCATCATTTTTCGATTAATTCCTCTATAGAGTCATTTGCACTTTCTTTTCTTCGAAGCACGATTATTCTAATGGTACTTCGAAGAGAGGCAAAATGTAGACATCCAAATTTGATCATTTCCATATGATCAAAATCATCTACTCTATTCATCTATTTCATTAATAATGATTAAATTATTTCATTTTCTGCCTAAGGTTCATAAAGTATGTAATGAAATAAATTAAATACTTTACCTTATCCCTTTTCTTCTCTAAATTACATAAACATGACAAATTATTTAATTTAGCCATTTAACCTATTTGGATTAAAAACCAAATTTTAATTCATTTTTTCCTCTCTCCTTGTCACATTCTCCATAACCCTCTTTTAATCCAGATTAAATTAATTAATTTATGATTAGGATGTGCACCACTTAATCAAGATTAAGTGTCACATCCTCCATAATCTCCCACTTGCCTCTAATTTCTCATTAATTATCCTAATCCTGTGTTTGCACAACCTTAATCATAATCATTAACCACATTTAACTTACCTTTTTTGGTCAACCTTCCCACTTACCATTTTTAGCTTGGACTCTCTTTCCCATGTGAATTTTTAATTCACATTTATTTGCCCAAGGCTCCTATCTCCTCTATGTGAATTTTTAATTCGCTTTTGTCTTCCCAAGGTCTTCCCCATCCCCATGCAAGGGTCTAGAAGGCTTGACTTGTCACTTTACATGTGCCAAGGACTTCTAGAACCTTGGACTTGTCACATCACCCACATGTGACAAATCTCCAGCTTTTTGGAGACCCTCTTTTACCCATTAAACTCTCCAATGAATGTAAATTTTTAATTTACATCTATTCTTCCAACCACTTCCCTTTTTCCCATGGAGATTTTTGAGGAATTCTAAAATTCTTCAAATGTTTCTTTCATCTTCATTTGGAGACAAAACGTTTCTTTTTGAGGAAATCTTCTCATTCCCCAAGGTACCTCAAAGGTACTTATCCTTCATCCACCTCATGTACTTCCCTTCCACCTCATGTACTTCTCTTCCACCTCACTTCCACATCACTCCACTCTAAGACATCTCACATTCCACATGTCAAGATGTGAGGGCTTGTGAGTCCTCAACTCACCGTAGCCCTTCATCTTGATCTTGTTGGATCAATCTCAATCGTTGAATTCTCTTGAGAATTCCAATTAGCTTATAAATACCCCCTCATTTCTCCCATTTTGGGGAGAAAGTCTTTTGCAACCAAACTCTTGCAAATTTACCATTTGAGCTCTCATCCATCATAACACTTAGCATTCTCATCCATCTTGCATCTCGCATCCATTTAACTCCGTTATCATCCAAGGAGCACACAACTCTTCAAGATCAAGGGCCAATCAAGGAAGCAACAACATGAAGGTATAACAACAATCAATTTGTTTATCTTACTTTCATGTTATCCATTTTCTTAGGCTAATCATTGAGGTGCCCTTTTATCTTGTTATTTCCTCTTGTTGCATTATTAGTTTTTATTTAGCATCTCACATTAGGACTTAGCATTTTATTAGGATCACAATAACTGTCACCAAAAATCACACGGGAAGAACCTCACTATCTACTGCATTCGATCGTATACTTTTGCATACTTCACAATATCTGGATTTTTAGATTCGCATTCACCACACTTGCTTTCATTAAATAGAATCAACTTTTACTTATACCATTCCATGCCTTCATAATCTCCTAAGTCGGCCAAACACAATTTGAATTAGGTCACACAAAAGCATTCCCACAGTGGAAAGGAATGAAACATGGACCATACAAAACCTCCTCGCTCAAATCAACACGCTGCATATTAACCATGATATATGGAACCAAAGAATAGAATATACATGTTACAATGCAAACAATGTTTTGGGGTACGTTAACCAATTTCCAAATCGGTTTGGACCCATAAGAGTGTATCTCATTATGTTGCAAAATGAATGGGACCAGGACAAGCACGACCAAAGATAGATCATCACAACACAACATCTGAAGCACACCAATCCGAATCACCAAAGCATCAAAACCGAACCTTAATCAATCAACCAAGATATGTTGACATCAATGACAATAATCAACAACATCACATTCCAACAATCTTCCCCTTTATCATTGATGGTAACATTCATCAACAACAAACCAATTTCCTTCTCCCCCTTTGACATCAAAGGCAAAGGGCAAAAACTCCCTTGAAAAACTTACTCTGCTCCCCCTATGAGGAAGCCGCCAAGAATTGATCCAGATAAGAGTGAGAATATAATACCCTGGACCAATACACACCCTAGTACAAATTATTGTAGACTAGGAGGGGGCAGAACCCCTAACTTCTACCGGAGATACTCAAAAGTATCTTTGCTCAATGGTTTTGTGAAAATGTCTGCAATCTGCTCTTTTGTAGGTATATATTCAAGTCTTACCTCATTTTTCAATACCTTCTCTCTCAAGAAGTGATATCTAATGGATATATGTTTCATTTTGGAGTGTTATACCAAATTCTTGGAAATGTTTATTGCATTGGTATTATCACACATAATTGAGATCAGTTCATCAAATGATATGCCAATGTCTTTCAGCATTTGTTTCAACCACAGTACCTGAGTGCAACATGAGGATGTTGCAATGTATTCAGCTTCAACAATAGATAAAGATATAGAATCTTGTTTCTTGCTTGACTAAGCAACCAAACGAGAGCCAAGGAAATAAGCTCCACCACTTGTGCTTCACCTATTATCAACACACCCGACCCAATCAACATCATTATAAGCTATCAAAGTGAAATTTGAATCCTTTGGATACCATAACCTGGTATCTTATGTACCCTTCAGATATTTTTTACTACAACATATGATTCCTTTGGCTCTTGCTGAAATCTAGTTGCTAAACAAACAACATACATAATGTTTGGTCTAGTATCAATCAAATATAACAATCCTCCAATCATTGACATGTACATACTTGCATTAGCTTTAGGTGAATCATCTTCTTTTGTCAACTTACATCCAGTAACAATAGGTGTACAAACTAGTTTGGAGTTCTCCAATCCAAACTTCTTCAATAATTCTTTGGTATACTTGGACTGAGAGATGAAAATTCCTTTGTTGTTCTGATTTACTTGTAATCCAAGGAAGAAATTTAACTCACCTATCATAGACATTTTGAATTCCTTCTCCATTTCATCTGCAAATTTTCTGCATAAATCATCATTTCCTCCAAAGGTTATTTCATCAACATAAACCACAATAATCAACATTTGATTTGAGTAAATTATGTAGTATAAATTATTGTCAGTAGATCCCTTTTTAAATCCTTATCCAATCAAATACTTGTCTAATCTGCCATACCAGGCTCTAGGTGTCTACTTCAATCCGTATAAAGCTTTCCTCAACCTGCAAACAACGTTTGGGTCATTTTCGAACTTAAATCCCTCCAGTTGCTCAATGTAGACTTCTTCCTTCAGTTCTCCATTTACGAATGTTGATTTTACATCCGTTTAATAGAATTTGAAATCCTTAAAAGATGCAAAAGCTAAGAATATTCAGATCGATTCCATCCAGGCAACAGGGGCATATGTCTCTTCAAAATCAATACCTTCGATCTGAGTGTAACCTTTGCAAACTAATCTTGCCTTGTTTCTTATTACTTTTTTGTTTTTGTCCAGCTTGTTCTAGAATACCCACTTTGTTCCAATAACATTTTTTTTTAGTCTAGGCACAAGTTCCCAAGTCTGATTTTTCTCTATCTAATCAAGCTCTTCTTTCATTGGCTTCACCCAATTCTGATCATTGCATGCTTCTTCCACAATCTTTGGCTCAGTTTCTAAGAGTAAACACAATAATACTTGTTCTTGAGTTTCTTTGCTTCTTATGATGATTCATTTATTCTTATCCCCAATAATCTGATTTTCTGAGTGGTTTCTTTGTACATACCTTGGGGTTTTAGTTGTAGATGTCAGAGCCTCCTTTGTCTCTTCTTATTTCTCATCCTTCTTTCCTTTATCATTTGAGTCATCTGATTCATATTCAATATGCCTGTCAAGATTTCTTTGAACATCTTCATCCACTTTCACATTCGCACTTTCAACTATCTTGTTCAGTCTCTTGTTGTAACATTGATACACTTTGCTTCTTGTAGAGTAACCCAAAAATATTCCTTCATCAACTCTACTATCAAACTTTCCAAGATTGTCCTCATCTGTCCGGATGCAACATTTACTAAAAAAAAACTTGAAGTACTTTACTGTGGGAGCTCTTCCATACCATAGCTCATATGATGTCTTTCCATACCTCCTTTGGAATAGTACTCTGTTAAGAGTGTAAACTATTGTGTGTATCGCTTCTCTCTAATAGACCTCTGCTAAACCTGCTTCCTTGATCATTGTTCTAGCTGCATCTTGAACTATTTGGTTCATTCTTTCCACTACACCATTTTGTTGTGGTGCTCTAGGGGTAGATAGTTGTCTTTTAATGTCGTGTTTCTCACAGAAATTGTTGAATTCATTAGAAGTAAACTCTCCTCCTCTATCAGATCTTAAACACTTGATTCTCCTATCAACTTCATTCTCAACTCTTGCCTTGAAAATATTGAATTTTTCTAAAGCCTCTAATTTTTCTCTTAAAAATGTAACCCAAGTTAGTCTAAAATAATCATCTATTAAAATCAAGAAATATCTCTCACCTTGTAAGCTTCTTGTTCTAGTTGGACCACATAGGTCAGTGTGTACTAGGTCCAACAATTCGGTAGATGATTCTTCTTTTCCTCAAAATGTTTCTCTAGTCTTTTTTCCTTCTTGACATCCTTTGCAGATAATGTTGTTTGGTTTGGTCAGTCTTCGCAATTCTTTGACTACTCTTGTTGAACTTATCCTTACCAAATTGTCGAAGTTGATGTGACACATCCTCCGATGCCAAAGCCAATTGTCATTGCACTAAGATAATAAAGCATCTCTTTTTAGCTCCTTCCAATTGATACATATTCCCACTTCTTCTTTTTCTTGCTACAATAACAGTTTCAGAACTCTTCCAGATCTCACAACCATCATCTTGAAATACAACATTATAGTCATTCTCGCACATATCATGTCCAACACTCAAAAGATTATGATATAAGCCCTTCACATAGTAAATATTATTAGTGTTATGTTTTCCATCGAAGGTAATAGAACCAATTCCAACAATCTGTGCCATTTTATCATCTCCAAATCTAACAAAAACTCCATCATATTTCTCAAGCTTCACAAACATACTTTTATCACCGGTCATATGATTTGAACATCCACTATCAATCAATGATTCATATCTGTTTCTTTTAACATATAATGCAACTTCAGTGTTATCATTAGATTTCAAACAAGTATTAGAGATATCAAATCTAGGTTCATCCTTTTCCATCAAAAATAAACAATCCTCTTGATTTGATTCATCATCTGAAATACTGGCATTTTCATTAACATAATAGGCCTTCTTATTGATTCTTTTAAACTTTTATCTTGTTCCTTTTTCTAGACACCTAGTTGCTAAATGACCAATCTTTCCATATCTAAAACATTAAAGAGGTAACATACCTTTGTACTTGCCAGTACCTTTCTTCAGTTTTCTTGTGAAGTTTGCTTCCAACTCATATGAACTTTCACTATTCAAATTTTCTTCTATTTTTGTGGCTTTGAAGGGTGTTTCAGATTTCTCCTTTTCTTTTCCAAATTTCCCCATCTCAAACGCGGTCAAGGTGCCAAATAGTTTCTCTTTGGTGAATTTATTCAAATCATAAACTTCCTCAATAGCTAAGATCTTGTCACTATAGCTCTTCGACAGGGTCATCAAAATCTTCTCCATAACATCTTCATTTATCAGAGTGCCTCCTTGATTTTTGACTTCATTTACTGCACTGTCAACTCTCTGAAAGTATCTTGCTATATCTTCACCTTCTTCCATCCTCAAGTTTTCATATCTTCACTTAGCTGTGAACTTCTTTGATAATTTGACTCTATCATTTCCTTCATAGATTTCTTTCAACTTTTCCCAAACTTCATAAGTAGTGCTCAATGAAATAACTTTTGTTAACTCGGTCTTAGATAAAGCACTATAGATTGCATACCTTGCTTTTTCATTTTCTTCATAGGTTGAAATCTCATCCGCACTATTAGGACCATTTGTCAGTACAACATATTTTTGTCTCAACAACTTTCCAAGTATTGTAGCCTAGAGAAATTAGGTAACCTCTCATCTGCACTTTCCAGAAATTATAGTCAAATCCATCAAACATAGGGATTGTTAGTTTGTGCGCCATCGGATCTACCTCAAGTGGTTAAGCTCTTCTTTGAGGAACCAATGCTCTGATACCAATTATTGAACAGTATGGATAACTAAGAAGGGGGGTGAATCAATTATCATAAAAAAATTTTTCTTGACTTTAAATAATCTGGAGCAATCGTAAATCAATCAGATAATAATTAGAACATATATGAACATGAAAGAACATAACAACACCATGCACAATGAACACCAAAATATGTGGAAACCCAAGATGGGAAAAATCACGTAGAATGCTAATTCTCAATTATAAAACACCAGTTAAGGTGACACCGATTAAGGTGATTTTTACAAGGGCTCACTGCCAAAATGCTCACTGCAGGTAAGGCTCACTGTTGGTGGGCTCACTGCCCGACTATTACAACCAAAATTAAAAAATGCTGACTACTAAAAGAAAAAGGCTCACTGCTAGAAGAATGATGAAAGGGAATCCACCGTTGAAAATAATTATCACTAACAGTCACACCAGAAGAACCTCACTATCTATTGCCTCTAGTCATATACTTTCACATACTTCACAATAACTGGATTTTTAGATTCACATTCACCACACTTGCTTTCATCAAACAGAACCAACTTTTACTAATGCCATTCCATGCCTTCATAATCTCCTAAGTCAGCCAAACAAAATTTGAATTAGGTCACCACGAAAACATTCCCACGGTGGAAAGGAATGAAATGTGGACCATAAATAACCTCCTCACTCAAATCAAAATGCTACATATTAACCATGATATCCAAAACCAAAGAATATAATATACATGTTACAATGCAAATAATGTTCCAGAGTATGTTAACCAATTTCCAACTCGGTCCGGACACATAAGAGTGTATCTCATTATGTTGCAAAATGAATGGGACCAGGACAAGCATGACCAAAGATAGATCATCATAGCACAACATCTGAAGCACACCAATTCAGATCACCAAAGCATTAAATCTGAACCTCAATCAATCAACCAAGATATGTTGACATCAATGACAACCATTACTAACAACAATCAACAACATCACATTCCAACAGCAAGAACGGTTGTTCTAAAGCCCCCCACATTTGTACTATTCATTTTCGAAATAGAAAAATTCTTAAGTTCTTCAGGATTTTGAGATTTGGTGGTCCCAAGAAGTGTGTGTCGTGAAGGGGAGCCAGTGTCGCCAGATCTCTAACTGTTCACAATGTCTTAGTGTTTGGAGAAATTTGTGTGGGGACTCAACAAGTATGGCCATTTCAAACCTAGGATGGTGCAATTATTGAGTCAGTTGAACACATTGCTTGGATCTCGAAAATTGAAACAAACATTAACAAATCATCAAAATTTTAAACCCTTTGAAAAGAGAAAATATCCTTGAAGAGTCCAATTATTACTACTTGTTCCTAGGGTTTTTATCCTTAGAGGCTTCTAAATACTTGGGCTTATATCTCAATTTACTCTCTCCAAAGTCAACCTAGGGAAACTATGACCTTAGGTCTTTGATATTCACATAATGGACCTTGTGGAATGAAAAGGGGCTAAGAAATAGACATTTAGTTTGAAATTTAAACAATACAAGTGGATGTGGTAAAAACAATTCATTAACCAAGATTAAATCAATTGAACCCCACACATGTGCTTTTTATCTTTTGTCTTGTGGTCTTCCAAGAAAAACATTGGTCTTTTGGTTTAAATTACTCATATGGTAAAGCATGTTCTTCACTATCTTGGTCTTATAAACAAAGTCTTTCTAGGTTCATCTAGGATCAAACCAACACTCCATCCATCCTCAAAACATTTATCATCTCCATCCCACAAGCAACTTTTAGAGCTTTGGAAAAAAAACAAAATTCTAGACTTGGGTTAATCCTTAAAACACATCAAAATCACCTTGTTTAGTTAGGTGTGTGAGAATGCATCCTTTCTCATACCTATACTGAAATTGTCATCCCTTTAAACAAGTTTTTCCTAAGATCACATGTCCATCTAAGGATTCACGAGTTCATTATCCAATCAAAACAATCAAAATCAAAACCTAAGTCTAGTATTGACCAAAGTTCTTAAAAGCTCAAACACCCATATCACTCACCCTTTCATATTTCATCTCATCATTGGTCCTAAATTCCTTAGAGGTAAACAACGGAAAAACACAAGAAAAACATGGAATATAAACTTTATTCATACATCATGAGTGATCTGAGTCAACCAAACTATCAAAGCTTTACAATACCAATTGATTATAAAAAACTCATATTTATACAATCCATACATGGGATCATTATCTCCTACAAACCTCAATGATACAACAAATGTGAGTATGCCCAATCTAAATTTTGGAACACCTTTCCCTATGGTATATTTAAACTAAAGTCAAAACCTACAGATCTATCAACCAAATGATCAATGCATGAGTCTTCAACAAAATAACATTATCCCATCAAATCAATACATGCCAAATGTGAATATACCAAGTACAAGCTTACCAAACATGAATATATCAAATCCACACTTGGTGAACTATGGGATAGATATGTTTGTGAATCATACCAATGTTGTTCAAAGTCCAAACAATATGTTAACAACTCCATGTATGGATCCAAGTCAAGGTAATCTCATGCAAAATCAAAGTTACCCAAATCAAAGAAATATTTTCCCAACCACAACAATGTTCAATATCAACCTATACTACAAAATATAAACATCATCCCAAATCAGAACATTGTCCAAAATCAATTTGTTCATGATCCCATACAAAACAAGTATACATTCCAAATATGCTTGCTCAACAACCAAATCAACTATATCAAGGGTGTCAAAATCAAAATCAAGATCAAATTTTGTGACATCAAATTGCTTCACTTACCAAAATAGTTGATTCATTGTGCCAAGAGTCATATCCACCCCAAAATCTACACACTCCCTCGTTGGTTAAACCATTTCATAAAAACATTGAGTTGTGTCCACAACCTCATCAAGAAGAATATCCCCAATGTCAAGAAGTTGGATATCAAGATCAACAACATCAACAACGAGCCCAATCACCACATCTCCAAAACCAATCACCACAAGGTCAATCTCAAAAAGTACAAATCTCACAAGGTAACAAATGTGAATACACTCCTTTGGGAGAGCTAATTGAACCTGCATTACACAAGATAGTTAATGTAAAACTCATCACTCTTCCAAAAGTAAGTTCTTTCAACTCTATCTTAAACTTACCTTGGAATAAGGGTAGATCTTATTGTGAGTATCATAGAGAAAACCTTCATAAAACATCAAATTGTATTCGACTCAAAAATCTCATCCAAGGCCTTCTTGATCAAGGAAAAATAATTGTTGAAGACAATGATCAAGATTCAACCCCTAATGATAGCAGTGATAATCTCTCCACCACAATTGTTGAGGAAAATGATCAAGATCTATCCATCAATGAGCACCTTGGAGATTTTTCCACCTCATCCAATGATCAAATCAACATACATCAAGAGTCACTTTTTAATCATGATAAAAACCCCTCAACAATATCCAACAATGATCTATTTCAAGGAGTGTTAACATTATTTGATCCTATTGACATAATCCAAGATCCATCCACCAATGATATTGTTGACAATGTCTCTACATCACCTAATGAGTTAGAGGACATATCTCAAGAATTTATTTGAAAGCATGATCAACATATTTCACCAAAGTCTAGCAATGGTCCTTTTCAAGACATATTGATATCCTTTGATCTCATGGTTGTAGATATTGAAGGGATCTTCAACTAAACACTTGATCCAAGTCCACTCAAAGATCAAGAGGATATTAAGCCACTTCCCATGCCTAATGAATATATCAAAGAACCCTTTGTAAGAAATCCATCCTTTGAAATTGACCCATGTCAAGAACTTGATTCAAAGCACATCAAAAGCAATTCCAAAATTAATCAAGATCAAGAATTTGTATCTCCAAGATGCTACAATGATCTAATGGACACTCTCTAATGTATACAAGATGTTAGAAATGATGATTGTATCCATATAGCACATACTCCTCCATCTACCCATGAGATGCTTTCTTTGGATGGACACGTAGATGATCTTCATTCAGAACAAGATTCCTTCACTCCTGACATTATTACACAAAAAAGCAGGTTATTGATTCCTATAGTCAGGATGATTTGTCAACATCAGGATCAAATATATCCCAAATTCAAATTGAGGATGTCATATATGAAGATATCCAGCATTATCCACTCAAGCAAACAAGACAGATCAAACAGGATATTCTGGAGACAATAGAGCAGCAAATTGAAATAATATCATTTACAATGGTCATTTATCAAAGAATACTTGCTAAACAAGACATCTTGAAATAAGAAAAATCAAAGAACAAAGGTGCTACTACCACCATACTGGGGGCAACTATGTCTCAAGCACACATCAACATAGGGAGCATGAAGAATCCTTATGATGAAACCAATGCCAATACTACAACCAACCATGTCATGAATCTTCATCCACCCATCACCCCATCCACAAATTGGGACCAACATAAAAAAAAAGGATTTGAGTCAAAGCACGAAGAAGGCCATCAAAGAAAAATAAGTAGCAAAGCATGAAGTACAAATCAAATACAAGTGGATACCAAAAATACAAAGATAGATCATCCCTATCAAACTCCATTAGTCAAAGAAACTATAGGGCAAAATAAAAAAGGGAAAAGTATCCATAAAAGATGTCCACAAAGGAAAAACCAGGCTTCTCAAGCAACATACAAAGTATATCAAGCAATTGGTCCTAATTCCATGCACACTTCCATATCCACCCATTGTTGCTCATCTACCCAAGTTTGCAGAGTCAAAGGTTCCAAACTATCAACCAATCCATCTTCTATTCATAAACACACTCTATCATCCATTTTACCATGCATGATATCCAATTCTCACATTGACCATGTATTGGAAACAACCCTTCATCATAAGGATTCAAAAGGCATTCTATTGTGATGTGTGCACAAAGATAAAGTTAACTTTGGTATCAACAAAGCAGAACAAAATTTTCAAAGTTGCATTCAAGTACACGTATCTTGGAAAAGTAGCTTCTTCAAGCAGGATATCGATGGAACATTATGACAGAAGCATCTACATCGACACCACCAGGTGGTTCGGCGTGAACTTAAAATCTTTCACAAAAAAAAATTCAAAAAAATCATGAAAATAGTAAAAAATAAAAATCATCCTCTAGTGGAAACCACTATGGTGGCACTTTGGACAAGTACCATGATGAAAACATGGCAAACAGGTGTCATGTGTAGAATCAAGCATATGCATATGCTATTTCAGGTGGAAGCATCTTATCTTATCCATAATAAACTCCAAAATTCCAACCATCTTATCCATAATAAATCCATTCATCCATAAACCATTTATCCAATCCATTTTCATCCATCTTCCAAATCATCTTGATCTTGATAAAAAAATTGGTGAACACTTTAAACTTTCTTATGGTAAACATCTTGGCATGGGTCATTATCATTGATCCTATCCTATCCAACATTATTTGAGCCATGAAGCATTATCCAAATGAGAATTCTTTATTTGAACACCTTATCTTATCACAAGATAATCCATATCCATCTATCCATACACCTATCCAAGAATCCACCCATGGAATTCCATACATTGCTAGACACTGGGGACAAATATTTACATCTTGCTTCGGGAATAAATCTTTATCTATATCTTCCAACTTATGTGGTGATCCAAACACTGGCAAACGTAAAATCAAATTGGTTAAGGCATTTGTGAGCCAAAATCCAAACCACAAACTCATGACATATTTTGAAAAGAGATGTTCCTTATCAAGCTTTATCTTTCATCGAACATCGATCTAAACAATCAATATCACTCGCATCACATCAAAACATTCAAACAAATTTTGTTCCAAATTGAGCTTCAAAATCTCACTCAATCAAATCCAATCAATCTATCATCATCTTGGGATATCCTTCCCAATCCTTGTGTTGCTTAACACTATACTTGCATTGTTGTGTATCCTCGATAATGTTATCATCATCAATCCATCAATCAGATAAATCAACCTTAGCTTGGTTTTCAAAAAAATCCCAAAATAGATCATTGATATCATCACACATATCCATATCCAAATCATCGAAATCATGTGAAAATCCAAAAACATTCAAAACATATCAAAATCCCAAAAATAGGTCAAAAACATGGTATCTGAACTATGTCGTCTCTAAGCTTAAACATAGGTAAGACCATCATCGATGAGCCCCTGAGACATAAAATGCAAAAAAATCATAAATCTAAAAAAAAAACAGCCTCATAACATTTCAAAAACATCCAAATATTTGAAAAAATCTATTCATCTCATTTCATTTCACCCATGATAATCAGTCATCCATAATAAATCAATCATCACCTTCAACCTTTGGCAAAACAATTAGAAACAAGTGTAGCAAATTTAAAAGTGTAAACTCAAACATCAAGGTCTTAAGTGTAGGTCAATAGGTAAACAAGTTGGTCAACTCTTAGTATCAATAGCCTATCATCCTGTCAGTCTTAACATCATCTGATCATGTCCTAGGATCCATGCTTACTACAATGGACATTAACATTAGACATCACCGTAGTTTAGTCTTGGCTAGAGATATGAAAAACATTAGTTGTTTGTTTACTTGATCTTTTCTTTTGTTTTATCTTATTGTGCTCATTCCAATGACCTCTTGATGATGTATAATCTAAAAAGATTTAGAGAGAAAGTACTGGGGCATTGATCATTATCTTTTGTCTGATGTTCTTGTAATATAACTTGGCAATACTTGCTTTGGTAGGTGTGTATGGAAGAGGTTTTGAACAACTTGTTGACTATGAAATTTTTAGGTTATGCCTTTCCGTGTTTTGGTTTGAGATGTTTGAAATATTTGAAATACATCCTAGTGAGGTTTCATATGCCAGGTGTGAACAGGGATACTCTATTTGTTTTTCGAGTCAAAGTCCATCTCACTAGATACAATTCCATCACGGTTGTTTATACCTTGATGCACCGTACCTATGTGTGTTACCAAACATAAGGAAAGTTATGCTCTTTACATCCCTAGTCCCTGGATAAGCAAATCATCATCACTCATCATCATATCTAATAAAGTCTCGACGACTCATAGACTTGTTGGACTTTTGAATCTTCTTAGAATCAATGGTTAATCCATCCATCTTATTCTTTTATCTTTATTAACAATTCTATCCAAGTGTCGAATCTATGTGATATATTAAAATATACATGAGCCTACCCATGGCCAATGACTGTCTATATATCATCAAATTTTTCTACATCAAACATTCAAACTTTCTAGTCCTTTATGAGCTGAACTAATCTTGAATTTTTATTGCAAGCTCAACCCAAAAATCAAAATTTTCGCTCGATCTCTCGAGGGGGCAATGTACCAGCATACTTCTTTTCGTTGGGGCAACAGTGGAGCATCCGAAAAAATAAAGAATTTTTTAAATTTTGATCTTGGCAACATCAGTCTTTGAACCAACGCAACTGGTACATTGCTTCAAAGAGGGGAAAAATGTAGACATGCAAATAGGCCTAACTGACATTATGCATCTAAATCTAATTAATTAACATCAATTTCCTCTATTAATCAAATAAAGCAATTTATTAGATTAATTCACTAATGTTCATCAAATTTAATTAAATAAATCAAATTAATTAATTAAGTCCCCTAAAGTCCTCTCATCTGATTTAATAAATCAAATTGTTTAAATCAAATGTCACAATCTCCTAATCCCTTCAAATTAATTAATTCTGAATTAATTAACTCCTAATTATCATTACCCATTCTCTACGTTTTGACTCAACCTTGGTCAAACTAAACCCCTATTTAACTAACCCACTCGCACATGAAAATAAATTCTTTTAATTAACTAATTACCCTATTTTCCCTCACAAAAGTATATGCTTTGAGAATATTCGTCCAATAACTCCACTTATTTGACTTTCTTACCCAAACACTAACTCCTCTTACACTCTCAACCATATGCATTAATCTCTCTTACATCCTCTTAACTATGCACATTCCCTAAAATGTGCTCCATCCTCACCCACTAGAATTGAGGCAAGTGTTCCAATCTCATTGGCTATCCTTTAGTCCCACATTCCTCCAATCTCCTCATTCTCCAACCCTTCAACCCTATTTATAGAGGGCTTCTCTATGAAGAAAGGATCCACAATCATATCCACAATCTCAAGCATTCTCACTATAAGCATATTCATCACTTGCATCCTTATCACATTGGAAGCTTATCAAGGGGGTGGGAAAGGGCATCCTTTCCACATCAAAGGAGCACCACTCCCACTATGGGATAGAGTTTGATTAATGATTTTATATGATTTCATTTAGCATCTTTGTTTACATTTATCTTATTTGTATATCTAGCATGATTAAATATCTCATAGGGATGCTCTATTTTCTTTGTTTAATTTGACTTTCATGCTAATATTTGTCAAGTTTGAGCAAGTGCAGAAAAAACATCTATGGTCTTTATATCATCCATGTGCTAACTAAGAACATGGAAACATAAATACAATGCCAAGAAATGAAAGTAAAAGCACAAAATATGTTGAGTAGTAAGAAGGATAAGTTGAGATATCTAACCAATGAAGCCATCCCCCTCACACGTGTCTATAATATAGTCTATTATGATAAAATAAAATCAACAAGCTATCTTTTTGGAATATGGAGTCAATTTTATTGTTATTCCAACAGTGCAAATAGTCGACATTGATATTGAGCTAGTTCTTTAGGTATGCGCCTGGTGTTATCGAAGGCTTACTATTCAATCGAAGGTTGGAATTTGATGGAGAATCCTACGGGGGCTATAGTAGCCCCCTTGGACATTGAATGACATTCATGCCAAAGGAATTTCCAGTGAAGCCGAATAATTTTTTTGGGACTCTTTTTGGTAGTTTTGACAAATGTTCAACATGTAGTTGCATGAGTCACACTTTCTATTTTTAGAAAGTTTTGCTCGACAAGGACTCTAGAACTCAAATTTCCTGTACTATGTTGAAGTCATGTTTTTTGTAACTTTTTGAAGGTTGTTTTAATTGTGAAATTATTGAGAAATAAAATATGAAAGATATTTGCCCATGGTTTTTTCCTAGTATAATTTTACCAGGTTTTCCATGTAAATACTGTGTTAAATTTATGCTTGTTGTTTTTCCTTGCTTATTATGTACTATAATTTTATTACATATCTAACATTAGAAGGATCATCATCATGCAAGACATTATTATTATCCTCAACTTGTACCATAATTTTATCAATAGGATCTTTAATATGATGTTTGAGTTTGATGCATCTACTTGTAGAGTGCCAATGTATACAATAATAAGCATAAAAATATTTAGTCCTATGAACACAAGCTTAGATATATCCATTAGTTTAGTCATAGTTTTTGGTGTTTTCAAAGTTTTCAATATAGTAAATGATGAGTTTTTGGTAGGAACATGTGTGCCTGGGTAGGGTTTTGAAGCTTACTTGCATTCATCACAAGGAGATATACTCTCTTTCCTTTCTATAGGGTGCAATAAAACTCATGAAGAATGACACTAATGATATATGTCCCCTCATATCAATTTTATTTATAGGATGAAGGGAATTGGATTGGGGGAGAAAATATAAACGTGTGATAAAGCATTTAGTGTAGCAAAAGATCATTATTTTATAAGTATGTAATCACATAAGTTGGAGATAATCAGTAAGGCATATGTAAAAGGTTTCCCCTAATATAAACAAACTACAAAACAAGAATAGCTATAAATGCTAGATAAGGATCATTTAAACACATGAAGCATGTAGTAAATATATGTGTGACATCTTATGATAATTGCATGGGATATATAGAAAGATAAGAATGTAAGTACATATAAGTAGGAGATTAGTGTGAAGGTATGAGTATAAGGCTCCCCAATATAGGAAAATTACAAGATAATGATGGCCCCATAGGCTAGATAAAGATCACAAGAATATTAATAGGGTGTAAAAGGCATGGGCATGGTAAAGGTCATGTACTAGACAAAGAGATATGGTCATGGAAAGGGTCGTAACATGTAATTTAAGTATCTAAGCATGATAAGTATTAGAGGCAAGGGGTCATAATATGTTGGCATGGAAAAGATCATAACATGTAATCACGAGACATAAGCATGATAAGAATCATAAATATGAAATCATGAAATGTAAACATGATTAGGATAATAAACATTAAATTTTATATGTGTATGCATGATAAGGATCATGAGCATAAAATCCTAATAAAGATTTAAGCATAATAAATATAGCATGGAAGTATCACCAAAAGCATGAAACATAAGAAATGTGGTAACACTGTCAATCATGTGGCATAATAACAATAAATATGAGGAAAATAAGGTACAATTAAATATGAAACATTATGGATAAGAACATACAAGATGGTAAAGAAACCCATAGAAAGATGAATGACCACCATGAAACATGTGCGGATAGGAGTCAAATAAGGTAAACATAAAATCATGGAAGTTGGCAAGGAAAATAAGAAAGCATAGGAATTAAACATAGTAGGAACAACATGAGAGGTGTCTCCCAACTAGGAAACAAAGCATGTAGTTAAATATATACTTGGTGAAATAATAATTAGGAGATACACAATAGACATGGCATAAACAAAATACCAAAGTGTAAGAGCACACGAGGTAGATGGAAGAATACATAGAGAGGGTCACAACATTCATGGCATAAGAAAAAGGTCAATGTAGAAATGACAAAAAAATGCGAGGAAGCAAAATGAACACCACAACATGTTTTCAAATCTAATTCTATCAACATACACCATTAAAGGTGTCTTTATATCATCCATGTGCTAACTAAGAACATGGAAAAATAAATACAAATCCAAGAAATGAAAGTAAAAGCACAAAAATGTGGTGAGTAGTAGGAAGGATAAGTTGAGATATCTAACCAATGAAGCCATCTCCCTCACACATGTCTATAATACAGTCTATTATGATAAAATAAAATCAATAGACTATCTAACATTAGAAGGATAATCATCATGCAAGACATTATTATTATCCTCAACTTGTATCATAATTTTATCAATACGTTCTTTAATATGATGTTTGAGTTTGATGCATCTACTTGTAGAGTGCCCATCTATACAGTAATAAGCATTAAATTTTTTAGTCCTATGAGCTCCAGCTTGGACATATCCATTAGCTTAACTATATGTAAAATAATAAGTTTGTGTTCCAAAATTTGTTCCGATACAATGCGTATAGACTCCTCTAATGTAATGAGTGTTCTAAATTTCTTTGATTTGACTTGTGTATGATGATGATAGTTAGGTATGTCCTCATCTCCCTCGTTATCTAAACATGACAATGGCATCAAATCATGAACATTTAAGATGAATTTTTAGATATGTGTTGATATAAAAGATGATCATCTAATAAAAAACACACACACAAATATATCGTAGTAAATAAATTTTAAAATAGTGATTTAAAGCTTGAACTACAATTGGATTTTTAAGAGTGGAGTTACACCATCACAAAAAATTCTTTTAAGTTCATCATCTTCTAAGGTGTAACTCATGTTAGGAGCTAACACTTGAAATCACATTATATAATCTATAATTGGTCATTACTCTTCTTGCTTGCATTTCATGAGGTTAGAAATACATGTCTTGGATGTAATATTACAATAAAATGTTTCATGAAAGCCCAAGCCAAATGCACAAAGGAAGTTATAGAAGCATGTGGTAATGTATAAAACCATGTAAATGCATGACCACTCAAGCTGACAAGATTTTTTTTAGTAATTAACTGATCCTTGTGATAATAAGGGAAGCACATAGTTTGAAAAGTCCTTAGATGAAGCAATTGGTCACCCCTAACACCATACTTTGGAAAGGAACGTGTCACAAATCCCATTGGTATAGGATAAGCTAAAATGTCATATGGTAAAGGATTGTGAAATATCACTTTGATGGGAATTTTCTATTTAATTTCTTGCTCATTGTGAATAGGAATACATTGAACAATCAAAGGATTAATAGCAAATGAAGATCAAAACAATAATCCCAAATCTAATGATGAATAGACCTGTTACCAATAAAGTGATAGCAATAATCAAATGGAAGCAATCGAATAACGAAAACGTAAATCAAGCTAAGCTAATCTAACCTACTTTACCTCACTTGAAAATTCCAAGCCTTAAAGTCCATTGTCAAAAGTATAAGATTATGTTTTTTGATATGATATGTGGATTGCTCATAAACATGGCATAACCTTGTTGTGCAAAATTAAGATAAATTAAGTATAGTGTAGTTGTTGGATCAAGGAGACTTGGATGTGAATTCGAGGAGGAGTTGAACGATCAAAAGATGTTTGATTTATAGGCTTTTAGAATGTAAGATCAATGGTGTAAGATGTGAGATGAGATCGATGGATGAGGATGGATGAGAGATTAGGATGATCGTGCATGAGTTTGCATGGAAAGATGACGTGAAGTAAAATGAAGTTCACTCACTAAATTTAGCAAAGTCAATAAATTTAGAAAAGACTAAATTTAAAAGAGTTAACTAAATTTAGAATTAGAAGACCGGAGATAAGATTAGAAGACTAAAGATGATATAATTAGCAAAATAAATAAAATAAATATTTTATTTATTTCTAGAGGAATGTGCAAACTAAATAAATTAAATAATTTATTTAATTTTGGAATAATGGAAAGATGAAGTGACGTGAAGTACACTCATTTTTTATAGGAATAATCACTAAATTTAGGATTTGGAAGAATAAAGATAGGACATGCTTTTATTTATTTTTAGAGGAATGTGTAAACTAAATAAATTAAAAAAATTATTTGATTTTGGAGGAATAATTAGCTAATTAAATATTCAAGAAATTATTTAATTATAAAAAAATGAGAAAGTATGCATGACTCTTTAATTTTTAATTATGTGAATAAGAAAGAATTCATGATTCTTTAATTAAATAATTAAATTCATGTGGACAAGTAAGAATGTATGATATTTAATTAAATAATTAAAAATTATTTAACTATGTGTATGAGAGGAATATTTGAAATTAATTAAATAATTAAAAATTATTTAATTAAAGTGGATAAGGGAAAATAATTTAATTAAATAAATAAACAAAAATATATTTAATTAAAGGTGATGAAGAGAAAATGATGAAATAATTAAATAATTAAAAATTATTTAATTAACATATTATATTTTATTTATTGCAAAGATAATTATAGTTTAAGTGTTTAACCTCCTACTTGAAACTATTGAGCTTTGCTTGCAATTTTTTTGAATGTGAATCTTATGCAAGAAACACATAATGTGAAATTAGAAGGAATCGGATTCAAAAAAGTTCCTACAATTGGTAACTCTGAAGGACCAGAAGGCATGAATCGAAATAAAGGACACACAAAAGTAAATAAAAACAAAAATATGGAGCAAGGGAGGAAGGTCGAGCTGCGAAAAAGAAGACCAAATGATACAAAGGAAGGGAAATACAAAATTGATTTTAGGAATCCACATTTCGTTACCTTGCTGAATCACATCGAAATAGACAAGAGGAAATAACGAGAAAACACCATAAGAAAAGGACCCTAAAAGCCCTAAAGGCCAACAGGCGCATAGGTGGGAACTGGATAGAAGGCAGACAAAATATCATTCCACTAGAATTAAACCAATAAGAAAGGACCAAGGTCGAAGAAAAAAGGAACAAATCACCCACCAACCTAAAAAGAAAGGAGAAGCTAGAACAAAGGTACCAATCAAAATAGATGTCCAAAAGGAAACAAAGGAGGACATCAAAATTTTGGAAGATCTAGCCATAATCTACAAAATCTTGGGACCAAGGAAGGGAAGGAAAGAAATTGAGGAATGGGTGCGATTGAATATAAAACCAAACCATGGAATTAAATTCCTCCTTGAAGGATTTTTCATAGTAGTCTTCCTTTCTACATAAAATCAAGACATGGCTCTAGAGTATAGCACATGGGAAATAATTGGGCAAATGATCTATACACAAAGATGGGAAGCAAACTTCGACCCCCAAGCATTGTTATCATATTCAGAAGTGAAACAGATAAGACTATTTAATTTACCCCTTGAATTCTGGTCAGAGGAATGCTTAGAAAAAATTGGTAGATCCTTGGGAGCATTAGTAGAAATTGATGTTCCTTTGTTGAAAAAAAACTCTTATCTCTATGCCAAAATTAAGATATCGGCAATAAAATAAATCCCTAAAGGATTTTAATCTCAGAACCAAAGCAGGGATATGGAAACAAGGCATTGAAATAGAGGAACAGTTGGCGCCTAACCATAAAAAACTACCAAAAGATAACAACAAAGGAGCACAAAGGGCTCCTCCAAAACTCAGGCAGATTTAGTGAAGAAAGGAAAGCCAAGACCCAAGAAAAGAGACTAGTTCTCCAAACCCCAAGGTAGACCCAAGCATAAAATAGGTAGAAATCACAAGATCTAGGGATAGAGGGGCACACGAGTCAAACACAAAATTACTATTAGCTTCAAGTCTCAAGCATGAAATGCCAGTTCTAGAGGAGGTAGCAAAAGGTTGTAAATGGACAAAAATAATTGATAAATACACCTTTGGACAGATGGAACCCACACAAACAAAGGAAAAATTTAACAAAAAAACAATGGAGGAATTATAAGGCCCCTCATCAAGTGAAGATGATGAGATTGATGAACTTTATATAATCGAGAACAAAAGCATAACACAAACAATAACCCAATTCCTAGATCTACCAAAGAAAAATCATAAGAAGAAAGGGAGGAAGTCGAGAAGGAAAATCAGGGAGGAAATGGTGCATGAGAAAGGGTTGAAGAGCATAAAGAACTTCCTTCAGGACATCAAAGGGGTAGAGCACCCCCAACAGAAAGAGCCATGAAGATCACAACATGGAATGTAAGGGGTTTGAATGCCCCAAATAAGAGGCGTTTGATCAAACGTCAAATAGTGAAAGTAGATACAAACGTCATCCTCCTACAAGAAACCAAGATAGAGGAGGAAAATAGGAAAATATTTAACATCTTGGGTTGGGAGGAGGCATATTCTAAAGCATTTAGAACCATTGGAGGGCTAGGCATACTTTGGAGAAGCAATATCGTTGATGTGAACATAGTGGAGAAACATCCACACTAGATGCTATGCAATATCAAGTGTGAAAATAAAAATAAAAGTTTTCCATTTGTTCAATATCTACGGGCCTACCAAGATTGTGAAAAAAGAGAAATTATGGAATACACTAAGTCTACAAATCACCTTGGTAAACAAACAAAAAATAATATTAGGCAAGGATTTCAACACAATATTAAGAATAGAGGAAAATGGGGAGGTAACAGGATGATCTCACCCTCAATGGCAACTTTTGGAATGTTCCTTCGCCATAACAGTCTCATGGAGGCACCAATCAAAAATGGTGTTGATACCTTGTCAAATAGGAGAAATGGCGATAGTTGCATAAAAGAGAAACTAGACAAGTTCTTGTACTCTCAAGATTGGATGGAAGATGATCAATCTATAGAAGCAGGAATCCTACCATTGGTTGGATCAAACCACTATCCAATTAAAATGTCTCTAACAGAGGAACACAATCATTCAAGGTCCTATTTCAAAATGGAAAAAATGTGGTTTACAAGGGATGATCTGATTGAAACAATAAAAAAATGGTGGAAAGAGGCCCCAAATTACAGTGGTGTTGATGGGCATTTTTGCACACTTTCTCAACACAGGAAATGCGTAGGTGCATCACGTCTCTTGAAAGGAAATATCCAACAAGTTCTTGCCCCAAGGTCTCTTGGGCGTCAGGTCATGACTTGCATAGAATATCTCAGTTGATGTTTGATGTGATCTTGCTAGTAATCATAGGACAGACTTACAAAAGTTAGACTGGAAGGAAATCGGATCTATAAATGGAGTTTTTAAGGTGGGAAAGTTATTGTACACTTGTTGCAGGTTCAAACAACAGTCTTAAACTCCATTTCTGATTTAAGATTTGGCTTTACAATGTGCAATGAACCTTAGCATAGGTTACTTATAAAAAAATAAAGGAAAAAGGGTAGGGAAGAGAGAGGGTTCCTGGACCTACAACTACTAATGAACAATGATCATGGAGGTCTCTACTATGGACAACTTCCTTAAAACAAAATCTCACTTAATCAAAAATTTCACAGTGTCATGAAATATGTGCCATCTTTTATGGACTGCAGATGTTTTATCATTTATTCACCATATACATGTATGAACAAAGAAAAAAGTTTTAAAGCAACTTTGAATTTAAGTCTAGACTAACTTTACATAGCCATCTACCAGCAGCAAACAACCAAAAGTATGGACAAAGAAGGCATCTACACAATAGAAATCTTCACAACCATGGAACAACATTACTAAATCTACCAAAGCAAACTGAAAGGAAATGGAACAACAAAGTAAATCTAATTAAATCATCTAACTATGAGAGAAGAATCATGAAACATGTAAAGAAACTCAGAAATCCACCAAAGTCAATGTATTTCTATTAATTTTTTTGCAGCATGTCATTACAACTCAACTCTCTCTTGAAAATGAGAGGAGGCCCCCTATTTATAGTGTCCCAAAAGTAGAATGAGTGGCCAAGATTAATTTACATTTGTGTGGCCAAGATTCACTGTAAACTAGGGTTCTACCTACCCCACAATATATTACATTTTAAAATACAATTTTGTCCATATCCCTATTTTATCTCTTGGTGGCAGCACTGTAGCATTTTGTCTTCTTGCTGATTGCTCTTTTGTTGTAGCTATTCCGTTAGAAACTCTTCATCAATAATAGGATTTCCCTCCTGCTTCTTCAAGGCTGCATACTCCATGAACTTTAGAATCACCAACTAGAGTTTATCGACCTTTATGATGTCAAATTGCAACACTTGGTAACTCCATTCTTTGGAATTATCAATGAGCTTTTCCCAATCTTCATCATATTTGGTAGCGTGGTCCTTGAACAACTCAGACTGGGCAAAGGCTTGAGTAGCAAAACTCATGAAATCAGTGGTAATCTCGCTCGACATTACTTCTTCTATCTTCTTTTGGAAGCGAGGCTTTATCTTCTCTAGATTAACTTGGACGTCAGGCACATCGTACCCTATCATTAACTTCAAATACTGGTTGTAAGCCATCCAAACCTCCTTGGCCCAATCGATGTCTGGGTTCACCTTTTCAAGCACCTGCTCTAGTATTTCTTTTCGGTTCTCAAAGTCTCACTTCCAAACATCCATCAGCCAGTGGTCATCCTCTTTGAATGCAAACTCTTTCTCCCAAATCTCACTTGGCAGCTTGAGGATAGCCTTAATCTTTGGATAGGCAGACTCATACTTCCTTGGGAAGTCAGTACAAATTTTCCTGGTACGCTCAAGAGATTTTCGTACATCCAGGAACTTCTTTATTGTTCGAACAATGCGATTGATGCCCATGTTTCCGATATCCAAGACCTGTCAGAACCAGCTCTCCATGGTCTTATCCAAGTTATTTCTTCTCTCAAGCTTGTCTATTTGTTCCTTGGATAGCAATTGTGGCGGGGCTGAGGATGTGGTAGGTTGTTCTTCTATTGATGACTACTGTTGGATGTAAGCTGTCAAATCAACCACTTGTGCTTTGAGCTCTTCTTTTGAAACTTTATCTTGCTGAATCAGATGCACCACCATGGCAATGAATTCCTGGAGGTGATCTACCTTTTGTTCCCTGGTAGCCACTCCCAAGTTGATGGTGGAGATGTTGTAACTTATTCCTTGTTCTCCCACCACCGTTGTAGCTACCTACATCATTCTGGATCCAGAAGCATCCATCATTACCTTTGATCTGATTTTGGGTTTCTTCTCCTTCTTGGTGTCGATTTGGGCTCAGGCTAATATAGCCTCCAATCTTGTTTTTAGATCCTTAGGAGCAGGAGCCTTCCTCTCCAGTTTATTTTCCAACTAGTCAGGCATTGGGGACTTTTCCTTAGGTGATTCCTAGTTATCCTCCTTTTCATCCTCTCCGATTTCAATTTCTTTGTCATTCAGAGCCTCTTGCTCTGTCCTCATATCTTCCTTGTCCTCATCAGAGTCCTGGATGAACACCATGCATTTGATGGGGAATTTGATGAGCAAGCGTTCCTTGGGTTTGTCTTCCCCTTCAACATCCTTTTATTCCTTTTCTTCATTGTTCTCGTGCTCCTCGGGTTGCTCAATCTTTGGGTTTTCATGAATTTTAGCCTCTTCTTCAGGCTTATCTTCTTCCTTTTCCTTTTGTTCATCATGAGGGAGCATCTCCTCATCATGTCCAGGGTCATGGTTATGCTCTTCAACTGGAGATTTATCGCCTTCTATTTTTGTGGCAAAAACCCTTTGTTCAATGATAGGCTGTCTTTCAGCCTCCTTATCTTCGATCTCTTTGAGTTGCTTGACCAGCTCCGCATCAAGCGCAGGATAAGATATTTCTTCAATAGTTTTCATATCCAGACCCTCGCCATCATCATCAAAGGACTCATAGGCAACTTCATCAATTACTTTGTGCTCATATATGGGGTGCTCATGATAATCTTCTGCTTCTTCTTCCATCCCCTTGGCTGCCTCCATTTGTTGTTGTCGGTCCAACTCCTCAAAAATCTACATGGTGGCCTCCATTGTGGGTGGCTCAGTAGGAGGAGGAACTGGGAGATTGGTTATCACTTGGGAAATTGCAGCTTGCACTGCCAGGTTTGCAAACATCCCCGAGAGCTTAGATGGTACGTTTTACATATACTTTACAAAGGACTCCGGAAGGGTGAGGGCAGGCATTGCAGTTGTTGCGATAGTAGTTGGGAGAGGAAATGATGGAGACATGGTGGTGGAGGATGAATCCATATATATGACCTGCACAATGGTAGAGGTCGAGACAAGGTGGACATCAATGTCCACCGCAGGTGGACATCAATGTCCACCGCAGGTGGACATCAATGTCCACCGCAGGTGAAGAAGTAGCAACTACTGTGTGTGGGATAAGCGGGGTGGTGGTAACAACAGCAGTGGTTGCGGCAGTAGATGAGATAGGTGGAGACTTTGGCTGATCAGTTTCCATTTCTTCTCCCTTGTGGAGTGGATCTTCTTGAATTACTGGCATCTCGGTGACACTTCCTGATCTCTTGTGTTTCTTGGAAGGTTCACCTTCTGAGGCCTTTCTAGCGTACACCTTTGGGTTAGACTATTGCTCATCAGTCTCTTTTCGCTTCCTTGAATGAGTGGATGGAGGGGACTTTGATGTTTCTCCTATTGATGTAGCCATTGCCCCACCATCAGATCCACTTGGCTCACTTTCAATCCCCTTATATGTCAGGACGACCCCTTGTTGCCTCAATCGGGTAGGTTTCCCATCAATCCATGTTTTTGTTCGAGCCTCAACGGGCTTGGTGAGAATGTCGAGGTCATCAACCTCTTGCTCATCCCAATCAATCAATGATAGTGGCAGATTGGCAATAGGATTATACTTGGGGTCAATCACAGTGCTCTCCTCCTCTTCTAGCTGATCGGGCACCGGAAATAGGTTCACCCTCTTTACAAAGTATGCGGTCATCCACATATAGTGCCTTATTTGTACTTCAAAGTCATCTTTATAATTGGCCCAGAAGTCCTCAATGCTGTGAAGGTGGGCATACTCTTGTCCAATTTCCTTTCTGATGTGGCCATATGGATCCATCCGCGGTCTGGCCGTGTGGGATTTGAGATTATATTCGGCCAGTTCCTTCTCTAGATTTTGGGCACATTGGGAAGTCTAAAGCTCATACATTCCCTGGCCAAGTGTAAGGGGATAAGGGATCCCCGCTAGATGCTTACTACTTAGGAGGGCATGAATGTGCTGCAACTACCGAGAGAGCTCCAATAATATTTTCTGGTCATTAGGATACTGGGGAAGCTTGTTCAGTCTTTCTGAGAATCCTTGAGCGCAAATGTATGTGAACTTAGGATATTGAATGAATAGAAAAGGCATACTGCTTGAGGAAGGCTTGAGCACTATGGGAGACTCTTCTCTCAAAGTTACCCCCGAGCAGCCTGATGATGTAAGCTATGAACACATCATTCACCCTGTACTAGTCTTTCTTGAAATTTCTGAATTGAAGTTGGGGGTATTTATCATAAGCCTTGGGTTCTCTGCCAGGTTCTTCATTCAAAGATCTGAATAAACCATTGTACTGCCTTTGATTGACCGGTGAATATACTAGATAGGAAGTCATATAGAACTTGGAGGTCTTTTTAACGTTGATAAATTATTCATGGAAGCAATCACTGATTATTCCTCCCCAATAAAATGTAGTATCCTCTCCGCGGAGAATTTGCTCGATGAAGTAAACCATCCACTCTTGAAAATAGGCTGCAGTAGGGAGGCCCATTACTCTGCTTAGCAGGGTGACTAAATCATGACAGTCCTTAAAGAAATCGCTACGAAAGAGCTCCTAAGGAACTTTTGTAGTATTGCCCCTCTTCTCCTTAAGCCAATATTGATTTATAAGTTTCTTGCATCTCATGGGGTCCTCATTCCACATTTCTTTGCACTCCTTGATTGTAGGTAGTTCCATCTCCCCGAAGACAGGGATATGAAAGGTCTTCATTATTCCTGAGGCTGACATGTCAGCCAACACATTCCCATCCATGTCAACAATAGTTCTTGTTTCTGGCTGATATGCCTCCCTGCAAGCCACTACTAGTTCGGGGGCAACCGAAGCGGGAGGGAAACCAACAAATTTAGTTATCTCGCTACTTCTGATTAATCTTGCACTTTCTGTTTTGGGATTGACCCTGACCCTTTGTGTGAAGTCATCTATGTCGACATGTCCGATGTTGGTGTCAGAGATATCCTTCCACTTAGTGGTAATCCTAGATTGCAATGGTGCCCCTTGGAACTGATATCTCATTTGATCTTTGTCCTCTTTACCCTAAGGAGCCTTTGCAATTCTCTTTCCCTTTTTTGTGATTGCCCCTGAGGCTTATGTACTTGATTCCATATATCCTGCACATTGAGGTAGGGTAAGCATAATCAAGCACAACGACACAAAAGGTTAGCCAAATCCCTGCAAAACATCGTTAGATTGGATAATTCATCATTCAAAAATCTAACACAGCCAAAATTACCATAAGTAGTTCACTAGAGGGAGTTTGGATGATCCGAGCCCCAGAGGCTGGACTTCCCTAGTCAGAATGTTGTTTTGAAGGGTGAATAGGGCAAGGAGACCCGAATGGTTTCTCCCAACCTTAGATTTGGATAATTTGAAGTGTTCATGTGGGAGAGGGTCAAATTTTAGCATGTGGGTCAATGTTTGTTTTCAAATTGGAAGGTGTTTGGATCATCATTAGGGCACCCAAAACCATGAAGAGGGAAAGTCGTCCAGTGTTAGCCGTTTGGAAAAAACTTTTGAGAAACGATATTCTAGGGGTGGAGTTTTGGAGACCGAAACCCGCAAGGCTAAAGGACGTCTAGTCAATAACTTAGTTTTTGAGCACACCGGGTCAAGAAGGTCGGGAAACCATTGGAGAATGACCGTGAAAAATGGTGGGCCAGGGATAGAAGTCTGGTGGGAGCAACTTGGCAGACTGGACTCGAGGTCAGAGTTTGCCTTGCATTTCCTTCATTGAACTCCTAGCAGAGATCAGATCATCGGGGCCTAGAGGTCGAAAGGACAATCTGGGTTTTTAGATTCAGATGACCGAAGCGGGACGGAGTCCCGACGATGGAAGTCCGATGATCGGGGCTTGATGAAGGGAAGGACTTGGCATTTTCTCTGATTTTGAACTCACGATAGAGGGCATCTCAGATCTGGGGGCTAGAAGGCAACCTCTTGATGGCCGTTAGAAATGATGACCTTGCAACAATAGTCCGCGAACGGAGGTCCACGAATTGGGACCCGATAGGCATTAGGACGTTTTGATTTTACTTAGCAAATCTGGCGTCGAATAGAAGGTTAGGCCTCGAGGTTTGGGCGAAAACACCGGTTGAAACATCGAAAAAAGATGGGCACTTTGAAGGCGGAGTTCTGTGGTCCAGAACCCACAAAGCATCCCGCTGTTTTGGAGTTCGAAGCTCATGTCAAGTTTTCAATTTAAGGATTGAGGCAACGGGAAGGCCCGAACCCAAAGGGTGCTGTCGCTCTTTTTTGAAGAACGGTGCCAGGACGAAGTGATTTCGTGTTTGATTTTAAGTGTTTTGATGGATTGTCTTAACATTCTAGCAGATTGGTTTTCTATTACAATCCTTATTTTATCGAACTCATATAATTTTAGCCCTTTTCATCTGTCACTTAAACATGAAATCATTAAAAAATGTGATAGGAGGTCAGACGGTGGACTCACCTCGAGAACCCAATGAACAAAGTTGGAAAATCCTTGAAGAACAGCGAAGGGAACTCCTGGGCATGATGGCGGCGAAGGCTTTGCACTCTTATGATCTTCTTGACATGTGAAAATGACATGTCGGTGCTATTATTTATACCATTAAGTGCAATTGATGCAGGTATGACAGACGAAAAGTTGGTGAGTTTGAAATTCAGGACGACAGCGGGAGGTCTGGAACTCGGAGGCCGGAAAGACGTGGGATCATGTCTGTCTAAAAAAATGCTAAGTGGGAAGTCGACAACAAAGAAGAAATTAGGATCCGAGGGCTAGAAAGATGGGGGTCGGCGACCGTTAGGAACGATGAACATGCGAAGGAGACCCGAGCAGGGAAACCCGGCAAACCAGGCCTAGAGAGCACGACAAACGATCGATTTCAGCACAAGTTCGTTAAACGAAAATCAGGAAGCTAGGATTTGGACATTGGAAGGACGTAGGCCAAAGGCCATTCGAAAGAGCAAATCCAACAAGGAAATCCGACAGGGGAAACCTGACGAGCCGGGTCCAAAGGGTCCCATTGCCACCTGCAAAGGGAAAAGTGCCAAAGGAACTCTAGGAGGACACAAGACTTAGCAAAATTTGAGGGGGTGAAACATGGTCAACCTAAGATGAAACTTCAGAGGCACACTAATCACCTAGGATAGCAAAATGAGGCAACGACTAAATGACCCGACAAGACGAAAGAAAGAGAGGGTCCCCATTCCGAATGGGGCATGTGTGCTGAGGGCACAATAAGTGGGACTAAGAGTTTCATTTTTATGTGCAAATTAAAATACATGAAGCAAAAGCTACAAATTTGGAATAAGACAGTTTTCAAAAACATATTTGTTGAAAAAGAGAGATTAGAGGAAGAACTAACCTTATTAAATGAGAAAGTTATTAATGAAGGTATGAAACAAGAGGATTACCGAAAAGAAAAGACACTACTAGCAGAATATGAGGAAATCCTAGCAAGGGAAGAGGCTTATTGGTGCACCAAGTCCAAGGAAATATGGTTAATAGAAGGGAATGGAAATACAAAATTCTTTCATAACACATCAAAGATTAAAAAAGCTCAAAAAAAGATAAAGTATTCGACCAGTTGAAGGTTCCCTAATCCAAGAGAAAGGGGGTATTGAAGTGTAGTGTAGTAAAATGCATACCCTTGCATTTTCACACTTGTTTGGGACCGCCTTGCTTTATTTATCCTTCTTTATGTCTTAATTGGTCCTTTTTTGCATCCATAAGCCTAATAAACTACCTATTTTTTTGGTTAATCCAGACAATCATCAAAGGGAAAATGAAAATTTAATGTTTCTATCTATGTGTCCTTGATTTTTGGGTCAGGACTAAAATGCCTAGGTATCTTTGTCCTCCATGGGTTTTGGGACCCTGATTTTGAATGTACCTAAAAAGATCCCTTTTTGGAGTTTGTGCCCCGAGATTTGAGCCTTGGGACTAAGACGCCACCTAGGGCATCTTAGTCCTCCTTGGATTATTTTTGGGATTCAATTTCAAATCCTGGTTGGGATTTAGCCTCCTTTATTTAATGAATTCATATGTCAGCTTGGTGTGATGGAATTTTGGGATATTAAGCATAGATAAGTATAAATACAAGGTTCCTCCACTCATTTTCATATCTTATCTCATCTCTAATCAATCAAGCATTCAAGTATTCATTCAAGAGAAATTCTTCAAGCATTTGGAGCCATCATCATGTTTGTTTTGGAGCTAACAATTATGATGTAGGTTTCTATAATTCAAGCTAACATTGCATTCAAGATCTATCTTTTTCAAGAAAGATTCAAGAGCCACATCCACTGCAGACCTCTCAAGCATATTTGCAGCATTCTATCACAAGGATTTGGTGAGTTGTAGTATTTCCATTTTTTCATTCATCATTCTCCTTCTCTATTTCATTTCATTTCAAGGTTTAATTACCAACAAGGGGTTTGACCAAGGCAAACACCCATTCACTAACATTTAACAAGTTTTCCCTCTCTTGTATACTTGTGATTGCATATTTAGGTTGAAGACTTGAAGATCATTTGGAGTGCAAGAATATAAAGTTACAAAGTTGCATGGAAAAGTTGTCATCTTCACGGAAAGTCACCTACAGGTCAAACCTGGAAGTTTCAGAACCAAAGATCTGAGAGGAAGAAAGTGCAGAACTTGGAGCTCAGGATCACATTTAGAGTTTTCAAAAATTCAGAATGGGACTAATATGCCACCTAGGGCATCTTAGTCCTCCCAGGGGTATTTTTCAGAGATTCTTTGAGATTTTGTTTTGAGATCTGAAGATTTCGCATTTGCCCCCAAAAATAGTAGCAGGACTAAGAAAACAATAAAGGCATCTTTGTCCTCCCTAGCATATTTTGACAACTTCTTTACATTTCTAGAATCCTTACAACATCTCCAGACTTCCTAGGTACACACATCCTATCTTGTTTTTGCATAATTTCATCATTAGCATTTTTCATTTAGCTTGCATAACTAGGTTTTGTAGGTTGAATGCTTATTTGTCTTTCTAAGCATTTGCTTGGTGGTGAACCCCTTAAAAACCTAAAAGAACAACCCCCTTCCTAAGTCCTCCTAATTGAGAATTAACTCATCTTGTGAGGTTGATGGTCAATCCAACTAGGGTTCTTAGGAAATATTTGAATGATTGGTGGGAAAAAGGAGTGATATTGTATCGCTACATATTTCACCTTAATCATGAAGAAGAGGCATTTTATTTCTACAAGAAGGTCTTAGCCCCAAAGGCTTTTAAGGAGACCCTAAATGATAGCACTATCCTAGCAAATATACCCTAGTTGATTACACTAGAAGACAATCAGATGCTATTAGAACCTTTCTTTAAAGAAGAAACAAAGGTGTTTGCATTTCAACTCCACCTTGACAAAGCTCCAGGCCCTGATGGGTACCCAACTTTCTTTTATCAAAAGTTGGCATATTTTTGGGGATGAAATATGGGAACTAATAGAAGACTTTAGAAAACACAAAAGGTTTGTTAAAGATTTGAACAATACTATGATAGTACTACTACCCAAGAAGGAATTGTGTGAGACCTTTGGGAACTATTGTGCCATTTCACTATGCAATAATATATATAAAATCCTATCCAAAGCTTTAGCCAGCAGGCTTAAGAAGGTATTGGGAAAGATCATATCACCCAACCAAAGTGGTTTCACTCCAGGTAGGGATATTGTGGATAGTATTATTTTAGCTAATGAAGTTATTCATACAATAAACAAAGAGAGAAAGCAAAGTATGATGATAAAGTTGGACATAAGCAAAGCATATGATAAGGTGAAATGATGACTGCTGATCAGAATCATGGAAAAGTTTGGTTTTGACAAGGCGTGGCTGAAAATGATCTTTCAATGCATTTTCTCAACAAGATATTCGATATTGATCAACAATGCTCCATGTGGTTTCTTCTAAGGCTCCAACGGGATAAGGCAAGGAGACCCAATCTCCCCCTTTCTATTCATTATTATGGTTGAAGTCTTGGGTAGGCTCATCGCCTCTAAGCAAGAACAAGGTTTATGGAAAGGCATGCAAGTTGCACAAGGGTTAGAAGACCTTACTCACCAATAGTTTGTGGATGATACACAATTATATGGTGAAACAACCATCCAAGAGGAAATAAATATAAAGGAGTGCTTATAAGAATACATTAACATCTCATGCCAACAAATAAACATGGAAAAATCCAAGATATACTTCTTTCATACAAATAAATCCTTACAAAAGAGGATAAAAAAAATACTGGGCTATAAAATGGAGGTATTACCTTGCAAATACCTTGGTGTGCCTTTATTCAAGGGCATGTGTCAGATTAGCCTGTGGGAGAAAGTAAAAAAAAGATGCAATAACAAAGCCCCTGAGTTGGAGAGGAAAATGGCTCAGATTTGTGGGGAGGATAACAATGATCAAAGCAGTGCTGTCAACAATTCCTATATATTCAATGTTATGCATGCAACTAACATCTAAAGCATTAGTAAGGCTAGAAAGCATACTTAATCACTTTCTATGGGAAGGCTCAAATGATCAACACAAGATCCCACTAATTCATTAGGACAAAGTATGTAGATCTTAGGAGGAGGGAGGAGCGGGCATAAGAAACCTAAAACTATAAAATGTTGCCTTAGGTTCGAAAATAGTGTGGAAAATGTATAACAATCCTTCACTCTTATGGTGTAGAGTAATGCAGAAGAAATACCTGGATAGCCTTGAACTTGAAAGAATACTGACCATAGCAAATGGAAGAAATGAATCACATTTGGAACTTCATGTTAAACACAAGGCATGTAATAACTAACCACATCACATGGCGAATCAACAATGGAGGAAGGGAAGACTTTTGGATGGACTCATGGGGCGGTTACAAACTATTAAAGGATTATCTAGAACTAGCTCCCTATACTCACCTCATTGAAAATAGGAAAGTACGAGCTTATGTCAAGCAGTAGGCGAATGCGGGCAGCCAATGGAAAATCCCAGCTGATCTCCCCCTGGATGAGGATGCAAAGAAGAAATTGGAAGAAAGGGAGGTGAGTCTTAATACTCAAGTGGAAAAGATAATTTGGTGTGGGGAAAAATTGGGTAAATATAAGGTGAAATTGGGGTACTAGATCCAAGTCAGGCAAGAAAAGGGTGACTGGCCGAAGAAACTATGTTGGGGTAAAGGGGTGCTCCCGAAAGTAGGGGCCTTCACCTAGACAACCCTACATGGAATAATACTAATAGGGGAAATATTGAAAGTGATAGGTTTTGAAGGCCCTAACAGATGTGTCTTGTGTCATAAGAATGAAGAAGACTTGCACCACCTACTCCTAAATTTCCCTTTTGTAGCACACTACTGGGATTGGTTACAATACATACTAGGATGGATGGCTCCGAGGTATAATAAACTAAGGGAACTACTCATTAGTTGGCCCAATTTGAAAAAGGAATCCTTGTGGGGGAAAATATGGCAAACAACACCATCAAATTTGATTTGGAACATATGGAAAGAGTGAAATAGAAGAATCTTCTAGGATAAAGCCAGAAAAGCTAAGGAAATCATGCAAACCATCAAGAGGAACATATCAGAATGGTTAAATGTGTGCATAAAGTTGCAAAGGAAAGCCAAATTTACATGTTGGGATGAAAGCTTAATGAAGAATTGGGTGGATCTGAGAATCCCAACAACATTTCAATTTGCCCCAGACTCAAAAACAAAGAGAGACAAAGTCAAATGGTGCCCCCACACTAGGAAAACTTAAATTAAACACGGATGGTGCCTCCCAGGGGAACCCGAGGTGGGCTAGGGTCAGATGTATTATCTGAGATAAAAAGGGTGCACTAGTCGTAGCCAGATCATTCAAACTACCTCCATCAACAAATAATGAAGTAGAAATATAAAGGATCCTGCAAGGTTTGCTACTTTGCAAAGAGAAGGGATTAAGTTCACTAGAGATAGAATGTGCCTTAATTGTATGTGTAAGCACTATTACTAAAGGCCAGATTGGAGTATGGCAACTTAAATCAAAATTCAACAAGATTAGAGAGATTTTGGAAGAACTAAAAAATGTTTTAGTTAGCCATGTATACAGGTCAATAGACAAACTGACAAACCATGGTATTAATCAAACAAAACTCTACCTAATTGTAACAAGCTTGGAGGCATGGCAAGACTTAGGAACAATATTGCAGGAGGATATTAAATGAATAAGTCAAGAACATCACTAAGGAAATCAAGGAAGGTAAAAGGGTCAAGCATGAGGCAAGAGATCATTTCTTAAAAGGCTTACACTCCAAGTAAGGTATGTGCCTCTGAACCTAAACTAACATGAATTCATTAATGAAACATTAAGTATTTAATTACAAACACGATGAAGCAAACTGAATTCAAACAATTAACCAAGTTGTGACAAACATTTTAAGACATAAGACATTCAATCAAGGTAAACAAGGAGCATTGCCTCAACAAATGCATATTAGGTAACTGCCCTGACAATTGAGCCTTATATAATATATTATAATCAATAACCCTCATCACAAGTTACCAAAATGAATTGAATCTCATAGTAACATACACCTTGCAAATTATAAGCATATTGTGGACACATATTTAGCACTTTAAAACCAACATAACCTGTCCTTGACAAGTGGAAAACACAAAGGAAGAGGAAAGAAATTATCATTATAAGAGAAGCCTTAAGATTCCATGATCCATTATATACCGCTGAATCAAAAAACTTAAGGTTCTGTAACTCAAAGTATATTTGTTCATATGATGACTGGTGGTAATTCTAGGCTAAGACTTTGAAGTTACACTGAAACCAAACAAATATATACACCTTGTAGTCTCAATAGTCAAACAAAATTGGAAATGGTGATTTATATGCTTCACAAGCAATGAAAAGAGTGATCCATGAAGAATCTTGAATTGGCACAAGCTGGTATAAGCATTGAGAAAGTCATAGGCTTTCTTAGCATGCAGACGGTGCTCCTAGTAATTTATATCCTTAGCATCTGATAAAAAAGGTAGTAGAGTGATGGGCCTATGGCCGAAGATTGGCTTATCTCAAGGGCAAGGAATCCCCTCACCCAACCGAGCAACATCCAAAACTACACCTAAACCTTAAAGGTAGTTGAGCTTAAAATCTCATTGGGTCAAGTGGAAAATATCCTCCTTGCTCACATGAAGATTTAGCAAGGAAGCCACAAAACACGAAGTTATATTTGAGTTCACTTGGTATCTCTCACTAGAGGTTATAAATCCCTTTCCTAACACCATTTTAACAACCTTAAGGGTTAAGGTATCAGAGTTTTGCAAAAAGCCTTTCAAACAACGATCAAGAATTGACCCAAGAAATACTACTTGAGTTTTGGTGCTAGTAAGCAAAACGGTTGAGTTTCCATAACAGGGCTATTCTGCAAAATTGTAGTAAGGGCAGAAATTGGCAAAGAAATGAACCATCTTACAATTTTTTTTAAAAAGGGCTCAAAAGCCAAAATGATGCACACATGCCACTGATTGGGTCTATGCCAACTTTTGGAAGAACAAATGGCTCAAAAAATGTCTAAGGCAGAATAATCATGAGAACTTAATGAAACAACCCAATTAATAATTGTCAAGAAGGCAAAACTTAAACATGTAAATTGTAAATCAACCGATAAATAAGTTTGGTCATAGGGACCATGTCCATCTAGCAAATGAAACCCAAAATGGAACAATTAAAACCAACACTCTTGTTTAAAAAAAGAGCTCAAATCTTAAAAGAAAAATGGGTGCAACCCTAATAATCATACAAGGCATACTCTAACACTTTGAATTGCAGTTAAAAATGCACACACTGAAATCACATTAGGCCATTCAAACCTAGGGAATTTGGGTTAAACAATTAAACTAATGAATTAGAATCATTCATTTGCTTGAATCATTTATCACAAGAAAACAAAAAAGCCATTTGATAAGAGAGCATAAATTAATATGTCTTTAATAATATAAGAGGTCTTGAAACCAAAAATAAAATGTCATTTTCAGTACTTCTCATATAACTGTTCATCGTTACACTTTATAAATATTTACTGAAGGTATCACTTTCATATCCAAAAACTATAGTATCATATACCCTTCTTACATATTAATGGACTTTACCCATAAAAGAATGGTGCAAGCTCACGATCACTCTTCAAAAAGCTCAAACTCTTTGAGCCAATTGAAATCATCCATTGGCTCAAATTGGTACAGCCGACGAAGGAAATAGTAAGCAACCAAGGTGCAACCATGATGAATCAGAGATTTTTTGATCTTTAATATCCAATTGGAAGGAATAATAACATGGAACCCCAACTGGCAATCGAAGATCCCACGAATGTGGGATACCAACTTCTAACTGTGCAACATTAAGAACAACATCTAATTCCTCGAGCAAATGAGGACAAAATAAATTGCATGTTAACTAACGCACGACATCCTTGGGCACTCAGAGACCCAGAAGTGAAGCAACAAAACACATGGGTATGTCGGTATTTACATGATGACGCTCCTCTGAAACAAAAAATTTCTTCCCTAAAATAAGTTGAACGACTTTGATAATCATTAACCCATGTTCAAGCAATAGAAGCTTCAAATGTTGGTCTGTAATACGACCCAAAAAAGATAACTGGCTCCAGTCGTTGGTTAACAAAATAAGTGTCTCCATTGCATATGCAAATTCCAGACTTACCTTACACCTTCCCATTAAACACAGATTTATGTTAGCCTTCTTACGTGAAATGATAAGAGAATAAGCCACAATCCTTCAAAAGGAATGGAGTACTTATTCACACAACACAAAATTATGTCACAACAAGTGAAGCTTGCAAAAGTCCAGAACGTGTTAGTGCCATGAAGACTGATAAGAGTGATGGCTCGTGTGAAAACACACACGTCGTCACTTGGCACACACTCTGTAGGTGAGGTTGGTAGTAATGACCTTGGAATGACATCATGGTAATTCCACCAGGTGGAATATGCCAAGTATATCAACTGCCAGCAAGGCCAATGAACCATGCCAAAGAGGACAGTATAAAACTGAGAGTTATCACCCTAAAATTTTGGTAACACTAACCTATAAAAAAATATATTTAATTAATGTGAGAAATGGGTTAGTTTAATTAAATTATTAGAAATTATTTAATTAATAGTGATGAAAAGGGTGACGAGTGATAATGATTGGAAATGACGAATTAGAATAATGTGTGATGCATGATGATGATGATGGAAAATGATGAATTAGAAGAATGTATTAGACATTTTAAGTGTAGACACTCATAATCATCAATGTATTTTTTTCATATGTCTAATATTGCGAGTGAGGTAGTTTAAATAAGGTGAAATATTATTTTCAATGTGTCCCATATCCATACATGTATACTTATCGTGTGTAATAAATAGCGAGAGAGGATGTATAATAAATTAATTTGGTACATTATCCCAATGTATTCCTAGGTCGTGTGTTTGTTCAATAGAAAGTGTACAATAATGTACTCCACAATCATTGAAAGATAAATCATAAGAAAGTATAAAAGGATCCAAAGTTGAGTCTCCAAAAAAATGGTATATCATCATGATACATATAAAAATCCATGGGATTCATTGAGTAAATGCCACTAGAGGGGGAAGAATGAGAATTGTGAGTAAACCATGGTCGAGGGCCAATAATAAAGCAATCTAATATGAAGTATATGAAAAATCACATAAAGATATAACACTTATGACATGAATCAAACCATTGTTTAGCACTATCAATCAAGGTATCTCCAAATGCATGCATTAAAGTATTACATCATGTGCATATAAGCATAATATGAAAATAAAATGATCTAATATGTAACTTTACATGTAAGCATAATATGAAAATAGAATGTTCTAACATGTAACTTTTCATCTTCATTACTAAAAAAAGACTTCGCCATGAGTGCATTAAAAGATTGTACATCATAAACCAAATATTTACAAAATAAAAAGTTTGTGACCACTTCATGAGAAGATAAAAAACTATCATTGTGCTCATCAATAAACCTTGAACAACAAGAAAATAAAGGATTATTGTGAGCTACATGGGGGAAATAACCTCATGTGAAGTTTAATGTAAATAAGGTGTATCATGTATAGGCATGCCACTAGGATCCTCAAGGAAAGATAGAGCAAGAGAGGCACGAGTATGAAAACCCTTGAGTAAATAAGAAAAACTAGCATGGGTTGTATAAATGATATTCTCACAAGATATACCATCTTCACACAAAGGAGTAATATTATCACAAGGTGTAGCTATGTTATAAAGGACTAAGGAAGGTGTAACTTTATCATATAAACCATCATCCCTATATATATAGATAGAATGTAATATTATCTTGTCATTATGACCCAAAGCATGTGAAGAAAGAGTATTGAAAGATAAAACATTATCGTGCTCATGGACAACACTACCATTGGCCATAAAGAAGTAATATAGGTGAAGCGAGGGTGTCCAAAATAGAAGGACAAGAAAAATAAAACTTTATGAAGGAGCATGAATCACACACATGACAAAAAATACCTCTATAGATCACATATTCCCCTCCACAAGATAAAAAGACTTGAAAACATAAAAGTATGAGAAGACTAGATTAAAAAAGTGTGTGGATAGCTCAAAATCAATAAGACATGCATGAATAGATGCCAAAGATAATTGACCATGAGAATCCATGATAAAAAATATATCAGTGAAGCATTAAAAGGATTGGGAGGATATGGATCAAAGAGAAATCATGGAATAAAGGCCAAGCCCTAATAAACATAAATCAATGGTAAAAACAAGTGATGAATCCAAACCCTGATCAAATATGAGATAAAGATAAGCAATCAAAAAATTTAAACTAGAGCCTTAATTGAAAAAATAAAGCCCTAATGTCAAAACCATAAGAGGTGTAGGCAAGTTAGGTTCACCAAAATGTAAAGAAAATAAAATGATTTTCTTTAATTATCTACTCTAATTAATCAAATACATTCAATCAAGCAATAATTTACCTAGATAACAAATTTGGGATTGAATTGGTATATTATAAAAAATAAATGATCAAATAAATGTGGAAAATAAATAAATTAAATGCATGGGTACTTAGCTTTGATTTTGATGCAGAAGTCTCTATTTATGTGTCTCAAATCTACTTTCCAATATAATTTATCACTCTACCATTGATTTTTAAATATGTTTGAGCATTGTCTAGGGTCACTCCTATAAGTGTGCATTTGATCTCTTGACAACGCGCAGTCAAATTTACAAGTTAATTACAAAGAACAAATTTTCAAGACACTAATGATTTTCTAGCATCCAAGCAATAAATTTTACTTTAAAATAAGAGTTAGTACTTATGAATTTATTTATTTTTTTGCATTTATTTGAGCATTTTATTTTGTATAATTTTTCATGAGCATGTTCACCAAAATGTAAATAAAATAAAATGATTTTAAAATTATCTAGTCTGACTAAATAAATGCATTCACACAAACAATAATTAACCCAAATAATAGAGTTGGGATTGATCATGACAAAATATAGAAAATGAAATACTTAAATAAATACAATAAATTAATTAAGTAGATGCATTGGTATGTAGCTTTGATTTTGATGCAAAAATATTTGTCCAAGTGTTAGGAATCAATACACTAATATTCTAAAAAAAATCACTGTCATTGATCTATAAATCTAATTGTATAATGTCTAGGGTCACTCTTACAAGTGTAGAATGTTAGAATCCAAGATCACCTGCATGCAATCACCTGTCACATGCAAAAGACATTCAAAACAAACAAGATCTGTAAACCTCAAAGTGTAAAATGCATTATTAGAATCTCAGTTATTACAAAGAGATCAATCCTTATGAAGGAGATCAATAGGCCTATTAAGTAAGAACCCTAATTTGCTTGCATATGTTAATGGTATTAATGTGCTAAGTTTAACAGAAACTAAGAGGAATGATGACTTAATTAATTAGCTTGATATAATTGAATTAAAGCATAATCAACTCTTCTTTCAACACCCTAAGAGATGAGACAGGAAGGAAACTAAAAACACTAGAAGAGATACGTGCAAAGCAAGATGGAATAAAATGACTAGGCACGATCGGTACCCATTTGCAAATGCGAGAAAAGTGAAGAGCCAGGTGGGACCCAAAACCCCTACAATGATATACAAAAACCCTAGGAAGAACAACTTTGTGGAAACAACAGGCACATCCGAACAAGCGGAAAGATACTTGTCTACAAGAAACCATATATGAATCATAATGAGTACAATACTTATGCTGAGACCCCATTACATAAAACCCACTGAAAACTCTAAGTAGGAACAACGGAATCTATAGGCATTAAGTGAATTAATGAAATGATATCAGAAAGCGTGCAAGATGGAATACCGCTCCCCAGTGTATTGGAAAATATCCAGGTAATCTCCAAAACACCCATCGGGCCAAATCTGGAATAATGAAAAACCTGGGACAGATATAGAAAAAAGTGCATGGACAGCAACATAGAGCTCCTCAATACCTTTCCAACACCGCAAAGATAGCGAAAATCAGAGATCGTGGCAAAAGGTTATGAGCTCGGAAGCATAAAAAGTACATCTGAATTCAACCAGAAATAAATGCAGTAAAACAGGAAAATACTGAAAAATAAACTGCACCAAATGAAAGTGCTCGGAACCAGCTTTCCGGCGATATCTCATTTGCCCAATTTCGATACCGTATGCCCAAGTTATGCAAAAAAGAAAAAATTGCTATTTTAGGAAAATTAAGTTAGGAGGGCAAAGAAAATGCAGTGATGACTCATCATTGACACTTCATCAGGAAAAAATTGGCCCACATCACTTAAAAAGTCATTGCAAAAAAATTGGGACACAATTCTTATGACCCTACGGCTCTGAAGGGGTTAGAGCTACGATTCCCTCGATAGGACCACTGATTTGAAGTTGAAGGGCAGAACGGGCATCGAGGGATCCCCATGACTGTTATTTCTACTGAGATGGAATTTCAGCTGATGATTTTGGTGGCGGTCAACTAGATGGAAGGTAGAAACGGTGAGTGTTGATGGCAAATTGGGGCCATTTACCTTAGGCAGCCACGAGAAGAGCCATTTTTCTATGAATTTTAAGTGCAAAATATTTCGAAATCTCTTCAGGAGAATCCGGCCCTCGAGGCAAACCACTTTCCTCTTGGATCGCTTCACCAAAACAGGGCGATTTGTGGTTTCTGGGTTTTGGTACAGGAGCGATGGTGACCTCGTTTGACTAGTGTCTCAAAAATTGGCTACAGGATCTTACAAAAAGATGCACATGGAAACCGCTGCTTGAAACTCACCGAGAAGCCCATATCTAGGATCACAGCAATTTGGCCGAGTCTGAACTCTGATACCATGTTAGAAACCCTGAATCGGACATGCAAACCCTAAAGCACACCTTCCATAAAAAGAAACACCTTGAGCTGCATGCGAATGTGCAAAATGATATATTCAGGAATTCAATATTACAATGAGATGATTTTCTTTATAAAAGCAAAGTGTGCAACCCTAATGTTGACTTAAAACTAGCTCAACTAAACAAATCTTACTTATTAATTAAGTAAACTAATTACTACCTAAGCAAAACCTAAGTAAAGTTATGCAAGTGTAATTAAATATTAATTACACTAACACCCCCCCATAAGTGCAACTTAGGGAGACTAAAATAAGCATGCACCTAAAACTAAGATGAATGCATGATACCATCAAGATGCTACAATCACTATCACATGCAAAAGACATTCAAAACAAACAAGGATCTATAAACCTCAAAGTGTAAAATGCATTATTAGAATCTGGTTATTACAAAGAGATCAATCCTTATGAAGGAGATCAAGAAAACCTAAAAGGGAAACCCTAAATGAAACCCTAGTGTGCACACTTAATAATTAATAAATAATTATTAATGCGCCTAAGTTTAGCTTAAGCAACTAGAGGAATAAGTGACTTAATTAATTAACCAGTATGATATAATTAATTAAGCATAATAACTTATTACTCTAACATAGAAGTGATCATGTAACTTGCATACCTAATCTCACTAATTTCTATATGTTGGGATTTTCCCATCTTAATTTTTAGTGTGTGGTTTTATGTAATGGCAAGCAATGATTATAAACACCTTTGGGGAATATGATAAACTGTGAGGGTCAAGTTATCATTAGTCAAACCCCTAGTAGATTATCCTTGTGGCCCTAAAGGGAAGGTTCAAAGATAACAAGCAAGTGTACAATGAACCTAGGATGATGTGCTATGATAATTATTTAACAGATATTGTTAGAGTTCTCTTATGAAGGTCCTATCGATAAAGCCCTAGCATGCTCCTCAACGAATCCTAGATGATAGTCCTTGATTATTCCAAAATAATTTCAAATGAGTGAATGAATGTCCTTGTATACAACAAAAAATCCCACAAATCAATAAAGTATGCTCTAGGTTGGCTCACAATAGCAAGTGAATTGGTTAGCAAGGTAGGAATTTGAATATTTTAATTTAAAAATTCTAAGAGTAAAATTATTGACAACAAAAATGACCTAGGTAAAGTTTTCACATGCAAATATAATCTAGGATGATCAATAACATGTCTAGAGATTAGTAATAGTAGGGATCATGATATGCAAAGTATTGAGCCAAATTCACACAAGAATATGCCACTTGTGAGCTAATTGTTGCATTTGAGATACTATAATCAAAGCATTCTGAAAACATAAGGAAAAAAGGGATAAGTATGCAATTTTCACCATTACAAGGACTAATCTATAGTGATTGTGTGCATGGCCAAAAACTATTTCTTTGTGTAAATGAATAAAATAAATATATACATAAATAATTTATGAATACAATTTTGGAAATGAAAAATGATATTACAGTAAATGTTTATAATTTTAAATAATGAATAGTAGTACTTAGTTCTTCATTTGACTCAAAATTTGACTCTTCTAGGTGTTCTAGAATAATTCATTCTAATAATAGAACATTAGGATATTAATTAAGTATACTAAAATAAGTAATCTTTTGTTTCTCTATCTAAATCACTTCTGCAAGTGTGGATTTTCCCCGCCTAAACACAAGATCATTCCCATAATTATGGATACAACTTGACCTCATGAGCATGATCTTTTTTAGTCTTCAATCTTTTAAAATCTTTGCCTCTATTTTTAAACCCAAAATAAAAAAATGAGTTGTGTAGTCAGGAGTTTGCATGCAATAAGAGCATTATCTCCTTCATGTCAAACCATGTAAGGATGTTGATTCAATGACTTTGAGCAACAAGTAAATTCATACAATATACCATATAATATTGATGCAATGTCACTAATGGGATTTAGAATTGGCTAGTTTCTTATTGTTGTTTCATACTTCTTATCATTACTTTCTACTAAGCTTTAAGACATTACCATGACCTTTCATACCTTTCATATACTTTTAAGTAATTATTAAGCATTTGGAATGGAAATATTTTATGTTAATGTGTATTTATGATTTGTGAATGTCCATGAAGTTTATTAGGATTTTATGTTTAATTTATGGTTGTTGATAATGAGAATTCCTTAGGAAATAAGACTAACATTTGCAAGAGAAGACATATGTCAACCCACAACAATGGGCTTTCCACCCTGTAGCATAAGGACTACATTTTGTTGCAAAGAAGGAGTCAACTATCTACAGAGTGACCGCTTTCAAAGGAAGATGGAGATGATCATTTATTGATTAGCTCATGAATTACCTAGTATTACCCTTATCCACCAATAAGACAACCAGGAGAAGAAGTCTATTCTCTACAGGATTGAATTATGACAGAGCATGTTTCTATTAAAAACTATTAAGTTTGTTGGGCATAGAATCCTTATTTGATTTTTATACTCCCGCTTCAGTAATTATTATTTTCCATTTTCAGACTCAGTCCTCTTCCTATTCTTGAGGGAGAATTGATATATCAAAAACAGTTAGATGATTTCAAAGCCACATTGCATTTTGAATGGTTCTTAAAGGTATTAAGGAAAAGAGACCTATGTAAACACATGGGAAAGTTGGGGAAGGAAGAAGATGAATTAGAATTGAATGGAAGAATATTTAAAACTGAAGCCTCAAGAAGTTGTCAAACTAGCTACAACACTTGAGCAGTTAGTACAATTCGAAACATATTTCAATGTAAGGCACCTCCTTCTAGTCATAATTAGAGAAATGGCTCTCCTATTGTAAGGAGGGAAGATAAAAATGAGTTAAGAAGAAGAAAACATTTTTTCTCATGCAAAGAACCTTGAGAGTTAGGCCACAAGTGCTAAAGCAAAAAATAAATAATTTTATTAAAAGAGTAAGAGACATTTGATAAAGGGCCAAAAAAATAGTTGATGGAACCTCAACTTGTGATGAGTGTACTCAAGCACAATCTAATTGAAGAGGAAAATTAGAAAAGGAAATCATGAAACTAGAAAAGGTGACGATTACACTAGATCTTTAAGAAAGGATCAAGGAAGATTCTATGGAGAATGAATCAACGAAATAAGAATAATTTGAGATGTAAGAAAATGAGAGGAAAAATATTGATCTTGATGAAGTTAAGGAGATAACACTATGTGAGAATGATATGCACGGTAAACATATTTCTAAGAACATATTTGTGAAAGATGCTTTAATTGTACCTTGTTTTATTAATGATTCTCATTTTAAGAATAATAGTGTCGACATCCCAATATGTTGTTACCTTTTTCTCTTTAATTTTCTCCCATGTTGGGTTTTAACCCTATCTAAACCATCATTAATAATCAATATAAGACATCCTAAGTGGGTCCCCTAAGTGTCAAAGGATGCAAAAATCTATAAAAATTCTAATTTTAGGTTGTTTTTTATATTTTCCCTATGTTTTTCTCCATCTATTAGAGTTGGGAATTTTAGGGTTTCCCTTTATGTCATGAATTTCACCTCAACATTGATATCCCAATCCTTCCCTAAATTTTTTCCAAATCCTTTAGATGAAAGTATTAGACTTTCTCATCCCCAAGTACTATTTTCCTCTAAAAATTGCTATCCCGATCTTTTGCTAGTTAAAGAATTAGCTAAGTGTTTCAGAGTTCCAAACTTGGTCCTACATGAATATCTTCTTCTCCAAAACTAATTCTCTAATATTTTTTTCATCATATTACATCATCCTTTTTAGAGTTAGATGTTGATCCGTAGTTAGTGATTTCATCTTTTTGTGCTCCAAAAATTTATAAGTTCGTTGGGCCAAAGGATCAAGTCATCCTTTTCCTAGTTCCCTTTTTCATGCAATCTTGAAAGAGTGAAACTCTATTGTTCCTTTATAAAATCCTTTCAAAGTTACACTTCTAGACATTCTTTATGCTGGTACTAATATTAAGGTTTTCTATCCCCATTTCCAATTGCATATCTAGTTTAGATGGATTTTCTTGCAACCCCTCCATCACTAATGTCATGTTGATGTCACCCCACTACCAACACCATCATTTACAAGTGCCCCTTATTCCACATGATGTAATATTTACATCATGTTGATGTAATTTTCTTTCCACCTTATGGAGATTCCTTCCCCATCTAAACCTCACCCCTATATATAGTTCACTTCACCATGTTTTTTCCACCACTTCCCTTTGTGGGAAATTGAATCCTACTAAACCTTGCACAACTTTCACGTCTAGTTGAATTTCCTTTTTTTATGGTTGACCCCTCCACTTTTGCACTCTTTTTTTCACCCTCCTAATGCCCTTGGATTGTGGGAATCTGACCCCCTATTGCACTTCCATTCATATGAAATTTTCCCACCTCTAATTCTAATGCAAATCCCCACATTCATCCACTTTTTTTGCATCCAATTCAAACCTATTTTCCTACCATTTCTCTACAACTCCCATATACCCTCCTAGATGACCCATAATTCATTTAATGAATTTTAAAAGGTTAGTAACTAGTAGAAAAAGGTTTTTCCCTCCTAAAAACTATTTTTCATCAATTTGGAGTAAATTTTTAGGTAGTTTTCTAGTGATAGAGAAGAAAATCACTCAAGCCTCCATTGATGAGATGATTTAGCCCTACACCTACCAAATCCAACTGATAGTACCTAGAAAACATCCTTTAGGCAAATTGGCATAAAAAGAAAAAGGTGACACTTTACTCATGCCCTAATTTGTTGTGATAGCTCAAATTTTATAACCCAATGTTTACATGCCATATCCAAGACATTTGTAACGGTTTTTACACGATTCTTCATGCCTTGTCACAATAGATCCAAAGTTTCCATAAATGAATAAAAGACTTGTAAATCTAGGAATAACATTCTCCCATACTCCCATGATAATTCAAGCATATTTCCTACACATTTTATGGCATGATTTTAGGAAAATAACTCTCAAGGAGTATGGGCATTCTCTGCAATTGTATTGGTTGTGGGTATTTGTACATTTATTAAAATATATCATCTTTCTCTAAGGGATTAAGGATAAAAAATGCTTTATTTGAGAGGATGGAAAAAGAAAAAAAGGGGGAATATAATAGAGAGAAAAATTCATGCAATAGAACCCCAGGGTTTATAATTTTTAGACATGTGTATTGTATTTTTTTATTGTAACAATTTGGGCTCATCCAAAACTTATAAAATATATTTGTAAACTTTGTAGATTAAATTATTAGAGGCATAATCAAAATTACTTGATCGTGTCCTTTTGTGTGGTGTACATTTCTAGACATGTGCTAATTAGTTGGTTAGCCAAATGACTATAAATTCTTTGTAAATATTTTGCAGGGTATGTTCTTAGAATAATAAAGCAAATGTATGGTATACTAATAGATTACTAAGTATACTCATTTAATATTCTAAAAACATTTATTATTTTCCTAAATGCATGTGTAGATCCCAATTTTCTTGTATATTTTGAAAGGCATAGTCTTTTGTAGTATCTTGATTAAGGTATCATCTTTGGTTATAGTTGTTTTAGTTTTGTATGGACTTAGAGAATCTATTTCCCAAAGCTACTAGTCTATGAATTGTTCTAATTCCTCATCATCCTAACATGCTTAAAATAACTTAATATATATTTCTTTTCAATTTATTCATTTTGGTGTGTTCTCACTACCACATATGTGTTGACCCCTTTGACATTGGTTTGGCATTGATTTCAGGTTGAATGTTCAACTTGGCACATATTGAGGTGATACACATTGGTATATATATATACAGGTTTGGCATACATTTATGGAATTCATTGAAGGTTTAGTGCTATTTGATTGGTGTTGAGTGTCATTGGCATGGCAATGTTCTTTTGTTACAAAGGCAAAATATATTTCTATGTTTATGGGTGACTTTGACATTGAAAACTCATTAAGACAACAATTTTTATCGAGGCAAAAATATTTGATATGCATATGAGTTTTATTTATGCACTTGATACATTTGGGATTTATACCATACATTGGTCTTTGGCGTTGGTTGGTTTTGATCTATGCTCATTGCTTGGTTATTGCTAGACGAACACAAGGGTCTTGGTCTTCACTTAACACATGTTTTATTAGATCAAAATATATCATTGGGCATTATGAGGTTTAATGTGGTCATACAAATAATGTCTAATACTGACACAATGATAATTTTTTTGTTTTGCAAAAACAAAGGTATAATGAGGGATGCCAACACTATAGTTTTCATTTACACTAAATGATGGTCTCGTGCACATTTTCGAAGGCAGTTTGTTGAAGGATGTATTAATTTTTGGAAGAGCTTGGAAGAGTGGTGGTATGACAACAAGAAAAGAGGAAGAAATCAATTTCAGGCAGTTTTGTTGATGACATTCGAGGTGATGTTGTCTTCCATTCAAGTATGAGTTGCATCCAAAAGAGGTAATAGGTTTTTCTTGTGCAAAATCTAGTTGATTGTGTGGATGAAAGTTTTTTTTTGTTTCTTTTTTAAGTCGATGGTTGTTTGAGGTTGAGCTCCTTAAGTTTGTAGTCATTTTACAACTGTATAGTTGTTTTCACCCATTGCTAGGGCACACCATGAAAGGGTTATTTTGCATTTTGATACTTGCTAGGGCACGACTATGTGTCAAATATTTGAAGCTATTCATAAGGTGAACATTAGGGTTTTGTGCCATATACATGCTACCGTCTATGCATGGTATATACTAAAGTTTGACCATGCATTAAATGTTTAGTGGGTACATATGATGATGTTATTCAAAGAATGATATAAACAATAGTCTAGCATATTAGAAACATATATAACATGATGATTCAAGGGGTAGGTTTTGAAGACAGTTAACAGGTTACATGTGGCATTATTTTGAAAGACAATTTATAGCAGTTACTATTCTTGAAATGTTTATATAAACAGTGATTTATCATTGCTATTGGTTCAGAGCTTTCATAGAGATATCATGTTGAGTTTATGAGCAAAATTTTGAAATGTTGTTTTGTAAAACTGTATGCAAAAAATTGTAGTGTATAACTTGATAGATTTTGTGTTTTGAAGATTCCAATTTAATGAATCTTTAGGACATTGAATGTGTTAAGATGGAAATTAGAAATGTTATGCAGTGAAACAAGGTAACCCTCTGTAATTGATTTCTTCATGTTTTACAGAATGTTGTAAGGTCATGTTAGTGAGACAAATATTAACCTTTTTCCAGTGAGGCATTGTTTTTTATCAGTGAGGCAGTTACTACCATGAAAGCTAGTGAGGCTGTAGTAACATGAAAAATCCAATGAGGCTATATATTTCCAGTGAGATAGTTGTGTTTTCCAATGAGGCAATTGTGTAGCCAGTGAGGGATTATATGTAGCCAGTGAGGCTTTTCTAGTGAGGCATAAATTGTAGCCAATGAGGCTTTGTCGGTGAAGCATAAAAAGTAGCCAATGAGGCTCCGTAATCAGGGAAATTTTGTTAAGCCAACAAGGCATTTTCCCGAGTAGTTTTTATCCCTATGAGGGTTTTCAACTCATGAAAATACTATGTTATGGTTCTTTTGTGTTATGCCTCTTTTGAGTTATTCATGCGGTTTAAATATTTGATATTTGCTGTCACATTTGAGTACCTTCCTGAAACTGAATTTTTCATGATTGTAAAGAAGTTTTGGGTTTTGAAAACCAATTGAATTTGAATTTGGTTATAGAAGCAGTGATTCACCCCCCTCTCAGTGTTTCTCTTACTCCAACAATATGAATGCACATAACAATATAAGGGGATATTATAAATCACATTCATGGAAATTTATGTGGTAGGTTATCTACTTTAATAAGGCGTGATCTTGCATATTAAAATAAACACATATATGCATTATGACAACTTGTATAAAGGTATAATGTGCAACAAGTATGGCTTATAACAAGGAAATTATTCATTCCCTATAGAGTCATTTAACTCAACACCTTATGGAAACACCCTTGGTATTACAAAACCAAAAGTAAAAGAGGTCTTACCCACCTCAAGAATTGGTCCTTAGTTGCCCAAACTAAACATATTTTCTGTGGTATTCTTCCTAGATTTGACACCCATATCCCACTTCCTACATTATGGCATCGTGGTGACATGCATTGGTGCCACCATAAGTTTGTTACATAGATTTATAAATAAAAGTTTGATTTACGTTAAATGAAAGCAATTAACTACCTGAGAGAACTATCATAAACTAAATTTGGCCTCGGGTATTTGGGAATTACAACTAAAATCACCAACAAATTGGTACCATTTCTAGGGATATAATTCAAGTTTTCAAATTTTGAAGACCTCGACAAATTAATAGGAAATCGGTTCTTGCTTGGTATTTGAAGTTGTAGTTGGAATAATTTTTTTTCTCTTCCTAGTGAAGAGTGGTCACTTTGTTTAAGACAAACCCATAATTTTTAATCAAATCAAAAGGCTTTGAGATGGAGAGAAGAAGGAAACTCTATTTATAGCAAGAAGAAGATGTAGCTTCAACTAGTCCATGAAGACATTCATCATGGGAAGAGTAGAATAATGGTAATTCATTCAAACATACCTCTCAAATATCAAAAGTTAGTTCTATAGGTAGAAATAGTTATTTATTGATTCAAGAGATCAACATATTTATACTTCTAAAGGTTCAAGTAGCAACATGATAAAAAACATATAAAAACTTGTAGGCATGATTATAAAGAAATAAATGATATGGTTATTGGTAGAAGACATTGGGAAAAAAATTGTACTAAAAATCTTACTCACCAGTCCTCCCCTTCTCCCAATGCATCATATGGTTATAATTATGAATTAAATGAATTGATAAATTAGCTCAAAGAGAATAATAATAAATAAATGACAATTGTTGAAATTTAAGGGGCTCAATTAAAAGAGATGTCATACTTCTTAGTAGGATGCATAGGGATAAATACAATACACAAAATTTTGGCATGAATTATATAGGCAAGGAAACATATGATACTGGTCAATATCCTCTTTCTCTCAAGATGTCATTTAAATTAGAAGTTGAGTATCAAAAGGAGGTGTTATATCACCTTGAACGCCAACATGAGCAACTTCTTGCAGAGCTTAGGTTGCAAGAAGATCAACTTGCTACCCTGAAGAATCCAAACACCCTCTCAATTAGTAGAGAGGAATATATTCATTATGAGGATGAAATTTATTAGTACTATGAATAAGAAGATGACCACTCATTTTTATCAGCATACGACTCCATGGAAGGAGGAGAAGAGTATAATGAATATGATGTAGTTGATCTTGAATTTCAAGATGACCATACTACCAATCCATATTAGCATGAGTTTCCTACTCACATCATAGAACACTAATAAGAACTTGTGCAACTATCCCAACAGTCTAATCCACCATGTGAAAATAAAGTAGCCCAATCAAATGTAGCAATAATGTACATAAAAAATGAATATCAACTAGAAGATGAACATGCTCTTGCATTAATTGATGATATTGTTTATAGATCTCAAATATTTTTCATGAGTTTCAATAAGAAATCACAACAAGTAGAGAATAATATTAGGAACAACAATATTACCAAGAAAGTGACAAAGAAAAGGAACAGTCCAACACAACAATAAGTAATGAAGAAGAAAGAAAAACTAGTTGTCCATGATTATTCAGGTAATGCCTCTTTGGAATATTTAAGTAGTCTTGTATCTTGTAAAAATCTAAGCCCTTATTTTATAAGCATCCATACAAAAGAACAAGGAAGAAATTAGTGAGCTTATTGGGCTTGAGAACAAGTATGAGGAAGGAGTTAAGGCATTACAATCTAATGTCCACCCTACTACTACAAAATAGTTAGGTTACTCGATTCCCCATCATTCCTTTAGACACCTTATACAATCATCTAGATATATCTTGGGTCGATTATGAAATGCATATCATGATAGCCAAGGTCATCAACTGGATGCCTAGATTTGATGGGTATGATATTGTAGACACCGAAATTACCCTGATTGATATCACACACATAATCTTGATTTACTAACACCAGTTCTTCCTTGATCACTCTACTAACCAGTTAATTAAATAATCTTTATTTAATTAATTCATCATAATTCCTCTTTTAATTAAATAAATTATTTTATTTAATTAAATCATATTTCTTCTTTTAATTAAATAAATCATTTTATTTAATTAATCCTAACATTTCCTCTTTGATTAAATAAATCAATTTTATTTAATCATAATGTTCCTCTTTTAATTAAATAATTCATTTTATTTAGTTAAATCATATTCCCTTTTTGGTTAAATAAATCATCCTTATTTAATCAAACCTAACATCACCCCTTTTAATTAAATAAATCAAACTTTATTTAATTAAAATCTCTCAAATTCCTCTCATTTTGATTTAAAATAAATCCAAAAATCTAAGTCAAAAGGTCAAATCAACTAATCCCTATCTAAGTTAATTAAATCCTAATTAACTCTAACACTAATCCATCAAATCCTCTAGATTTTTCAAGGAGAATTCAATCTTCATCAAATTGCATCAAGGAATTGGGAAAGAGCTATTTTCCACATCAAAATAGCACCAATTCCCCAATGGGATAGTGGTTTGAATGTTTAAGAACAAGATTTGATAGCTTTTTGTTGATTATCTTTGTTTGATTTCTTGTTCTTGGTGTTTAAATGGATTGCATGGGGAATGATTGTTTTAGATGTGTTTGATGATTAAAATTGTGTTGCTTGTCTATGTTTGAACAGGTCTAAAGCCACCATTCACACATATTGGTTAAGGGGACACACACATTGAGATATTTTTATAATTTATGGAAAAAAATAATTTGAATATGAAGACATGTGGATGGTGAACCATTATTTGTTATTTCTCTACACATAAAGGAAAGAAAATGGTACGTAGGTTTTTGGAGCATTCCTTTGCCTCTTGGAATGACCTTGTGGTTACATTTAAGGAAAAAATGTTAGTAATTTTATCCTTGATGTTCTTGTCTAAGATTTAGAAAATATTAAATGGTAAGGAGAATCAAGCAAGGACTTCAGACACAAGTTTGTTGCTGCTCTTTCTAGAATTCCAAATGATTTCAGACCTAACATAGTTGCTTGCATTGAATTTTTTTGAAGCTTATGAAATTGACTTTGGTTTAGTGTGGGATGGTCTAAATATTATAAAAAATTAATTGGATTAACCATACCTTTCTTTAATAAAAAAGTTGAGGATTGATTACAATGTGAAATTATTATCCTCAAACACAAGCATTTTTGGTGACGAACAAGTTATTATTTATAGTAGCTAATTGGATGCAACATCTAAGGTAAGTGTTGATAGAAATCTAAAATAGATTGAATAACCCAAGGAAATTTTTAAGAGAAAATCAAAGTTACATAAACTAGAAAAACATAAGAATGCAAACCAAGACTTCAAGAGATTATGCAATGTTGATATGACAAAATTGTATTAAGAGCTTCCAAGCTGAATCAATGAATGCAAAGATAGATCAATGCATGAATAAATGTAAATACAAGCTAGGTAGTGAGTTTATATAGAGCTAAGGAGATGATAGGGGTGGAAAATCAAACCAATAGGAATTAACCACCAAAAGTGGAAAGTGTTCCACCCTTTAAGGAAGGGGACAACACATCACTTATCTCCTAGTAATAAACTCACTTTATTATCCTAAGAAAGCTTAATAAAAGTGCAGGAAAAACCTAAGACTAAGGGAAAATAAATTAACCCACTAGGAAAATAAAAACCTACACCAACAAGTGCAACACCAAAAGGTATTGATTATGTTTTTAGGTGGGTTGAAGATAGCATTTTTGTATCATATAATAGTGATGCCAATGATAAAAATAACATAGGAACCTACATGCAGCTAGATAGGTCATCCATGGATGGTTATAACGAGGAAATAAATGATGACCTTCAATTTGTGAATGAAATAAGTGACCTTGTTCTTTTTGACAACCAACTGGATAGAGAGGAATGTGTGTGTACACATGAATAATCAAATGGATTGACTCATGAAGCTGATTGTACAAAGTGTATACATGTAGATGATATAAAGAACAAGTAAGAGACTAGTTTTTAGTTTGGTTTATTTCCCTCTTTTGTCCATGATATTGATATTGAAGTTGGTAATGTTTGTTTGAATAAGGATAACATAGATGTGGTTGCAATCGATAATAAATTTATTGAGGTAAATATTAATGCAACCAATAATTTTTAAAATGAATACCTTGCCCTTGAAGATTGTGAAGATGGTGATCATGTGGATGCATATGAAAACCTATTTATTTGGTACAAGAATACTTGTCTTCCTCATACACAAGGTTCTTCAATAAGGTCACCAAAAATTATTGTTATAGTGATTGAAGAAGAGGAAAATTTTTGTCATGTAGGTCTAGTTTTTACATCATATATGACACAATAGAATACCCAAATAAGTTTGAAATAGAGAGGTCATTTAGAGAACTCAAGTATTCACATGAGGTGTCTCACGATACTATTTTTTGTTCAGATGATAATAATAAATATATGGATCAAGTGTGTGATATATACATGGAGTGCATCAAATGTGTATGATAGTGGTATATACTAGCCACCTATTATTCAAGAGCTTGATGAATCACATGCCTTCACTATTACAATATGGGAAGATGAATGTGAATGTTGTGTTGAGGATACATTTTTGAGCTCACCAGTTGAGCATGATAATGTTGGAGTTGTGTGTGTACATATTTAAAAATGGTCATTATAAATCAAGCCTGATAATTAATTAAATATGAATTATTTAATTAATATTCTAAAGTCATCTACATATAAATAAATTCAATTATTTATTTATATTGTTCACCTTTCTAATTCTTCTAGCTTAATTAAATAAATAAGTTTATTTAATTATCATCATCTTCTTTTTAATTAAATTAAATAAATTCCATAATTTATTTATATTAATTATCATATTATTCTAAGTTTGAATTTTCAAATAATGAAATATTCTTCTAAATTCATTTTCTACATTTAATTAAATATTCTAAAATATTTAATTAGAAGCTTTTCTCTCCACTTAATTAAATATTCTAAAAATATTTAATTAGAAACTTTCTTCTCTTCATATAATTAAATATTCAAAAAGATTTAATTAGAATCTTTTTTCTCTCCACTTAATTAAATATTCTAAAAATATTTAATTAGAAGCTTTCTTCTCTCCACTTAATTAAATATTCTAAAATATTTAATTAGAATCTTTCTTTTCTCCACTATAATTAAATATTCTAAAATATTTAATTAGAAACTTTCTTCTCTTCACTATAATTAAATATTCTAAAATATTTAATTAGAAACTTTCTTCTCTCCATTTGATTAAATATTCTAAAATATTTAATTAGAAGCTTTCTTTCCCACATAATTAAATATTCTAAAATATTTAATTAGAAGCTTTCTTTCCCACATAATTAAATATTTTAAAAATATTTAATTAAAAGCTTTCTTTCCTCCATAATTAAATATTCTATAATATTTAATTAGAAATTTTCTTCTTTTCATATTTAATTAAGTATTTTATATATTTAATTAAAGCGCTTTTATCATCTCTCACACATAATTAAATATTATTTATTTAAATTATAGAAGCTTCTAATTCTTTGTAACATGTAATTAAATAAATTTATTTATTTAATTATGGATTTTTCCTCAAACTATCAATTAACTTCTCATAAAAGAAGTGCACAAATGGCAACTTTCCTTCATTTTTGACTGGAAAAAGTTGTATAGGAGGAAACATCTCCCTTTATTCTCTCAACCTTCCATCTTTTTCTCAACTTCTCAATCTCTCACCATTCATCTTGACAGGTTTGAACTCAACCGTTGATCTTGGCCAACTAGATCGTTGCCTTCAAAATCTATAAATACAACCCTCTTGTGAGTTGAAAAGGATCCTAGATTTTGTGAATTTAGCATAATCATTATAGTTGCATTCAAATCAGCATCTTAGCATAATCATTTTCAAGTTCATAGCATAGCAATTTCAAGTTCATTTCATGGCTTAAATCACATAGCAATAGACATGCATGTTGCATAAATCTCGTTCTCCTAAGTTGTCATTTCAAACAAGCTGCTGCTTACACCAACTGAGAGCCAGTAACTTGTATCAAATCCTTGGAG